>JAKUCV010007484.1:0-33657 GCA_028386065.3 Turnera subulata | reverse complement strand
GTTATTTTCCGGTGTGATTTTCCGAGAAATTCCGAAACCCGAAAAATACCAACTTAGTTCCGAAAAATTCACGGGAAAATCACGAGCGCGGGAAAACCCTCGGTTTCGAAAAACGACTCCCGATTTACCTTGAATTAATTACCCAAGATTAATTCAACAGTAAATCACGGTAAATAGACTTTTACAGTCCGGTAAAAATTCAAAATTTTACCCGGGCTGTTACACCGGGCTTAAGCCCAACTAAGTCCATAAGTAATTTCCCCGGGCCTATGGCCTATTCATTATGTCCTCTACGAGTTCCCGGGCCTAAAGCCCATCTAGGTCCAAAACCGAATCCCGGGCCTAAAGCCCATTATGAAGTTAGGCTTAAAGCCCGTTACCCAAGTCCAAAGGTTATTACATTAAGTCATAAAATCTCATTACCGGGCCTGGGCCCAATTTAAACTAATTTTCCATTTAAGGATTTTATCCGAGCCCGAGTTACCATCCTAAAGGTTCTACCCGCGTCGGACAAACCGGTCACAAGCTTCTCGCTTCCAACTCTCGGTTTCTACTATGTAAAAATACAATTAATACAACCCAATTCTGAATAAATAATACATGCCATGATTGTACAAATTATACATCAAGGTAATACCGTTAAATGCCGGAACAAAACCCGAACCTTTGCCGGAAAAATCCCGGGCCTCGCCGGATTCCGATCAACTCGTCGGAAAAACTCCACAACAACCAAGACAACAGCCACAACAATTCTGTCACAATCTAAATCATCCAATTCAACCACAAAATCCACTAACAAAGGAGAAACAAAAGAGATAATTATGCATCGCCGGAAATGCTTACCAGAATGCGAATCCTAGCTGCCAAAATCAAGTCTGGATCAAATCCTCAATCGGGAGCAGCCACAACGATTCTACTGCCTCAGTCTGGAAACAAACCCAACAATCGACTCATCTACACTATCCTCGCGGCATCACAAATCGAAACAGGAAAGGATTGAGGTAGAATCCTTACCCGGACTGGAGGAGGTGAACTGAGCCAATCTGGATTCGTCCGGATTTTTGTTGAACGGAAACGAAACCAGACCCCCCTGCCATCGACCAAATCGATCACAGACACGGCCCGTAATAACTGCTTTGATTTAATATTTGACATGAAGGCTATAGCTGAAATTCTTGCAGCCTATCAGATATGAAAAACATTATAGAATTAGCTGAACCATAAAAACTAGCCCTGAGGTTGCCTAGGTCCTCCAGGAAGAAAGTTTCTTCCATAGGAGTCACAAAGAACCTAGATAAGTATAGCTCATCAACAAAAACCAAACGAGGAATTCTTGCGAGTTCGCTTGGTAACTCCTCTTGCTGTTCATTCACCATACTATAAGCTAACCTATTCCTCCTTCCTAGAGAGGCACCCTCAACAAAAAAGACAGTAACCGGGGAAGGCATTTTCTTATCTTGCGTGTTTTTCTAATTTTTCCTACATCTACCACATATATCTTCCCCCCTTTTTATAGCCTGAGCTTAGAAAAAAAAAAGGTGTCAGTTTTTCCAAACTTGGACCCTTTTTCTGTCTCTGAAAAGATCCAGAAGATTTTTCGGTAATTAAAACTTTGCATTATTTGTCAGTAAACTCCAAAGCTTTTCAATCTTCAAGGTTTTGTTTTTGGAACAGTTTGCCACTACTTTAATTATTGTCCAATAATTCTGATCATTTTCGACATGAGTGGCAAAAAATGATCAGAATTATGAGCGGCAGAAATAAGCCTAAAATTGACATGTGTATAGTAGCCTGAAGCTGGTACATATATAGCAGCTAGAAGCTAATAATTTTAAGTTATTAAACACACAATATTCGAGTAATTGAAGCTTTCCATATCCAGCCAGAAGCTGGAATGCACTAGCCTGAAGCTAGCAATTTTAAGTGTTTAAATACACAGTTTGCACAGCCCGAAGCTGAGATCAACTAGAAGTTGATTATTGGATATCTTGTTTGGCATGACCGGTTGGGCCATCCCGGATCAATAATGATGCACGAAATTTATTTGGTCATTCATTGAAAAATTAAAAGTTTTTACAATCAATGAATTTCCATGTGTTTGTTTGCTGCGAAAATTAATTGTTCGGCCTTCCTAAGATGAGGTTGGCCTAGAATCACCAGTAAGTTTGGGAATAATTCAGGGACATATACACGGACTGATAAATCTGTCGTGTTGACCATCTAGGTAATTTTTATGATGCATCGACTAGATGGTCTACTGTGTGCTTGTTAGACAAAAGTTGGCATTGTGCGCACTTATTTTAATGATTAAGCCACTTGCGGGTACACATCCCTTTTTATGTTATAAGACTATATGTCTAGATAATACCGGTATATTTCTTCAATGGATAATGTATATCATTGGAAATAAACCCAAACCGATCTGGGTGAATATTCCTAATTGATTGCAAGACCATTGTTAATAAAATATTACTATTTGAGAAAATGATATTTTACATGCAGCAGTACTTGTGTGCATCAAGCTAACAAGTTATCATAAGATCTCTCCATTTATTGGTTCATGGTCATAAACCCGTCTTTGGACCATTTATTGTACAGTATATGTACATAATGCTCCACCACAGCATAGTAAAATTGGTCCTTAAAGAAGACTGGGAATATATGTTGTGTATGTTGGGTATGTTGGTTATTAATTAAATAAAAATATTTACCCAATATAAGGGGGAGGAAATAAGCAGCTGGATCAAGATATTATTGAAATGCATTATCAATGTATGATTGTTGATCCTCAAACAAATTAGTATAAACCTAAAGTTCAAAAGATGATTCATTTGCAGAAAAATTGATATGCAAATTGCCAAACACATAAAGTGACCAAATCTTATATACCAGCTGCAAATGCTCCTGTTCAAATTAATGTTCCAGAAGAACAAATATAATATGCAAATAAATCTAAAGTGCGCTAGAAGCGCAGAATATACTCGATTCTATAAGAAAACAGAATTCTCGATAGAGAAAAAACTAAGATGGCAGAGAGAAAGATGAAGGAAGTGTTTGTAAGGGAAACCATGTTTACACAACTTTGGATACTCCCTAATTGCTTGTGCCAAAGACGCTGGAGATGGCACAAATTTATAGCCATGAGGACTCATGCATGGACAAAGGTTATGAGAATACATATCTTATCATTTACATAATGCCCTAAAAGTAGGTGTGGACGTCCTTGGTGTATAGTACTGAAAATCTCAAATCTCCATCCGTTTGCTTCACGATTATCATCAGCTAACAGAATCAATGGTGACGGTAAAATTAAAATAAATATGCTAAACTTAATTATGAAAACAATTTTCAGTTTAGTTTTATAATTTTCTTTTTAAAGGAGAGAGCAGTTCATAAATTAAGGAAGCTTTGCTTCAATTCACGAAAAGCTTGATGTGTGCCAAGGGAAACGGCACCATTTGATGGAGTTCTCAAATCAAGCAGCTGCTGGCTAGTAGAAGAAGGATCCTTATTTAGGTTTGCAATTAGGGATGGAGATGTAGTGTTAGAGAGCAATTTTGCAACAAAAGATTTTGGAATATTCATTCATTTTTTTTTTTCAAAAAAAATCGCAGCTGTCACTGTGGTTCGTACCGCTTTTTTTTTTTTTGGTCCCATATTCAATAAAATAAACAATATTTGGCCCATTGCTCACAATTGCAGATTCGAAAATGCAGACAGCTTAATTGAAAAATGTGGATAAAAAAAAAATGACATATTTCCATCCAACACGTCTTCGCGAGAAAAAAATGAAAATATTTGCAGTTTCCTCAAAAATTTCCCTTTCGAATATCAACGTTTACTAGCCGCTACACGAACCCTATGCATCGCTTTCTCAAAGCAATGTGGATTTTTTTTTTTTTGTCGGAACATATAATTCTGTTAATCATTGAACCATATTACATAATCCATCTTGTTTTTCTTTTTTTTTGGTAAATATCCCTCTTGTTTTTCTAGTACACATGTGGAGCATCTTCCCTTGACACACGGCCACCACTTCAAATCTTCTTCATTGGGCATGGTGCCAAATGCCAATACCCACCTCTCCTCCGTATTCTTCTTCATACTGATGCGGCACATAAATTCTTCTCCTCCTTAAGTTCGCAGGCCTTCCAAATACTATACTACTATTTGCAGCTTGATAGAGAAAATAATTGCAATAACCAGGAAAATCCCCACCACTTTTTCCTGATTGATAGGGAACTAGGTGTCTTTTATAATCTGGGCTAAATTGTTAAGCCTATTTAATTCAACCTAAAACCTAACGCTTCCATTTTGCCTCCTGCAGCAGGATCCAAAAAAAAGCTACTCCCTCCATTCCACAATTACTGAAGTTTAAGGATTATGCACGGTAGTCGCCTTCTTTTTTTTTTGAGCAACAAATCTGTTCGTTTGTGCTTCTGGAACTCACCTCTTACTGTCATGCTTTCTTTATTGTCTGTCTATGTTGCCGGTGCTGCTGTTTTGCCACCTTGGGCTCTGCTTTCCATTCTTTTTTGAATATTGAAAGAGGTGGGCTCGGCTTCTTGTGCGGCGTTTAGGTCCAACCGTTCGATTGAACGTATTGAATAGAGATTTGGGGCATATACCTATGCAGAACAGCTCGCATATACTAGACCGGCCCAAAATAGTTTTTTTAAAAAAAAAATCACCGCACGCTTTACTAATTGGGGATCGTGGAATAACGTCAAAGCCAATATCAGTTCATAGCCATAGCGAATCCCGTTGCACATCAGCCTATGCCTATCCCGGGTCGTAATGTAAATTCCAACTTCAAACGCTCAAAAATAAACACCGATTGCACGCTACTTCTTTCTAGTGAACATGGTTTTTCTTTTTTCTTATCATAATTTCTAATTCGGTATCCGGAATTTTACCTCGATCAATTCCGATGCAACCCCGTGCCGGGCACCGGGTATGTTAGGTGGTACAATTCAAATCCAAAACAGAGACCTTACTTGAATGAAACCAAATCAATTACAACTAGGACCACATATTAGTTAAGATGGGATTTTTTTAATCTACCGATTTCCATTTCATAGCTGCTTGTACTTTTTCCTTTTTTCTTTTCCCCCCCTCCTCTAGACATTCACGCTTTCCGATAGACATGCCTTATCAATAAATGTATGACGATCTTTTTTAAAATAAGACAGATCAAAATAAGACTACAACATTCGACAATGACTACATATAGATGCAGGACAAACAATTTGGAAATCCTTAAAACTGTTTTTTTTTTGTCTGAACATATTTATATTATAGAAAAATTGAAACATTGCTGTTTGACGCACAGTCCGAGTGTCTCTAATAATACTATCTTAATCTCTAGCCAGCTGTACCTTCATTTGCCCCTAGGGTTTATCTTTCCCACAGGTTCCCATATATTGGTTGTTTAAGTTTACATCTTCAATACATGGATTTTCCACTCCACGTGATGTGACAAGACAAAAAAGTGAGAGTGAACACATAAATAAATACTACTAAAGTACTAGTATTGAAGATCTAGTGGCATCGTCGTTAACAAAAGAAATAAAAAGTTCTAGTGGCGCCACATAATACTATTAAATATTTTTATGCCGAAATACTAAATATGAAAGAATAAGAATATGGCGCATATATAATCATGAGATTGATCTGTTATTTTATTTAGAACCCACCTACACAGCGGGTATTTGGATACCAATCTCTTTAAAGTAGCACATACAGTGCAAAGCTAGAGCCCTACGCTACTGATTTGATCACCTCATGATCATAACCATCTGGAAAAAACTTGCGAAACACAAAGGGCTCAAAGGATTTGTCAGTACTTACCAAAAGAGCCAGACGTTCTAGCCCATGTTCTTTGTCTTGTGCAGGCCAGATGTCGAACTCTTTAGCAGCTCCGCCCTTGGATTCCTTGCGATAATAAACCCTGAAACCGTCACTGACTTTTCTGGTCCTGAATTTCAATGGCTCAAAACCTTTTGCTCCCTTGGTACCAACGTCAATAAACAGAGTTCCGGGAGCTTGAACATGTCCCCATATGGTGTTATTTTCGCATGGCGGGCGAATGTTACCAAAACGGATGTATACCTCTTTCTCATTACCGATGACAACATTTTTCCCACTAGGAACTGAAAACATTACGGGGAGACCGGGACCTTCAGATTTTTTCAGGTACTTTACTCCGGTTGGACATAACTCTCCCTGCACCCACTCTGGCGCAACTTGACCCCAGCTGGAACGACCGGTAGGTCCATTTGGGATCATGTAATAGGGAACGTTTGTGCTCAGCTTATCAACACCAGAGCCTGCATGTGCGGCGTTTGGAAACGAGGTCATCAAGAAGGCTAAGAGAAGGGAAGAGAGGACTACTCGTAGAAGAGTGGCCATTGCTGTAGGGAGAGGAGATAGATAGCTACTTCTTCTGGGTAGAGGTAGTGTGGATGAACAAGAGCAAAACCCTTTTCAATTTATAAAACTACGAAATGCATCAAGCCTTGGCAAGTTGGCATATAACTAATTATATGTAATTATAAATTGCTGCCTAAAGCATCAATTGGTGAGCTTTTTTAAAAAGTTGGATTCCTCTGAAAGAGTACCGTGAATGTTTTAGATAGAACGTGATTGTTCCGACAATTTGCATCGATCAGTGAGCTACCTAATGGATTTTCTTTTTTTTCATGTAGTTGTTCTTTTTACAGTTGCAAACATATTTGGAAGGAAATTACTGAATTAAGCTATACATGCTACAAACAAGAGACTCTTGTAAGATTGACTGTCATGTTAAGACTTAAGAGAGATGTAAGTGTGGCGGGTTAGGTTTCATCACTTCATAATTGTTTGTCATTTTCCTTTTAACTATCAAATTAAGGTCGTAAATTAATCTTCTGCACCAAAAAAAAATGGTTGTAAATGTTGACTGTGATACATTAATCTAATTTAGGAAAACGTTAAGGACTGATGGGACAACAAAAGAAAAAAAAACAATCTCAAGAGTGATGTTGAAGGAGGAGGTGGGCTGTTAAGTACTTTTTTCCATAATTGTCAAACGTGATTGTTTATGCAGTCGGTCTTAGCCACACATCACACATGGTATATACGCTTAAGAGATGCCGGTCCTATCCAATAATAATAAAAAAAAGAGCCCATCAAGTGTTTAAAAATTGAGGATCACTAACAGTATAAAATTAACCGCAGCAAATGCTACATTAATTTCTTGATTCTGTTAATTTAGGTGTCAAATTAACAAATGTTATTAAAACCAGTACTGCTCATACACGGGTTCAGTTTGATCAATTTTTTTCGAATGACAGACTGGTTTTTGAGAAACCAGTTGAACCTTTCACGACTTTTTATGGTTGGACCAGTAATGTTGTACTTAAAATTAAGAATTAAAAGTGAGTTTAGCATTTGAAACCTTAATTAACTGAATTATAGGAGATGTCCAACCAGTTGAAGTATTATAAATTAATAATACTTCTTTATAAATTTAACTACAAATTAAAAATCACTTTGAGTTTGATTTGATTTTCTCTTAGATAAAATATAATATATTACTTGCTTTGGAACTTTAATGTCCAATGTTTAATTTTTTGACGGATGATAACTATTTTTTTTTGGTTGAAACGGATGAACTATTTTAATATTAGTTTAAGCTTTTTCATTTTCAATTTATTTGATCTTATAAAATAATTTTAGCTATTTTAAAAAAAATTATATTAATATTAAATCAGTCTTACCCAGATTTGACCTTCATCACCACGCTAATTATTCTCTCAATAAACCTTGCGAATTAACTTTATCAAGGAAGGCCTCATCCCGGAAGGATCCAATATCAAGTCTCACCTGCGTTCGTGTATTTTATTCAAAGTGTAAAAAAGTCTGGGTGTGTGTGAGACTGTGAGGGCCTTGGTCTGAGTATTTCCTTGTGCCTTGTATATTTTGAGTAATGAATAAATTGTCGTTAGCATAAAAGAAAGAAGAAATGTCGGGCCTGATCATGACGACAGAGGGAATCTTTCGATGTTTGAAGACTTCAACTACGCTTGGGATTCCAAGATGAAGATCAAATTGCCCACATATAGGCCATATGCGTCGCAATAATTAAGGTCGGTAGCTTTGTAACAGTCTGGGTAAAAATTCAAATGAATTAATTTTGGGTAATTAATTTAAGGTAAATCGAGCGTCGTTTTTCGTAACCGAGGGTTTTCCCGCGCTCGTGATTTTTCCGTGGATTTTTCAGACCTAAGTTGGTATTTTTCGGGTCCCGAAATCCTCAAAAAAATCACACCGAAAAATAACTAAGGGGGTAGCAGTTATTTTCTGGTCCGGACCGGACTCGCTCCATAATGCAGACAAGCTGCAGAAAAAGAGAAAAAAGAAAGAAGAGAAAAAAAGAGAGAAAAGAAGAGAGAAAGAAAAAAAAAAGAAGAGAGAAGAAAAGAAAAAAAAAAGAAGAAGGAAAAGAAAAAAAAGAAACCGAAGAAAAAGAGAAGCCGAAAAAAAAAAGAAGAAACCAATCAGAAAATAGAGAAAAGAAAAGAAAATGAAAGAAAAAGAAAAGAGAAAAAAAGAAAATACAGAAAAAGAAGGGAACAGTGTCGTCACCTTCGTTCTCCTCTCCCGACACTGTTCACTCCGTAGGGTTCCAGGCCGCCGTTCGCTGCACCGCCGCCACCATCGTCCTCGCCGAGCCGCCGCGACCTCAACCACGCACCCCCCCCTCCCGCTCCTTTCCGCCGCGAGACGCGCCGCCGAGGGCCATTGACCGGTCGGCAGACCCGCGGATCCGCCTCCCTACCTTGCTGCCGCCGCGCCTCGCACCGCCACCTGCAGCCGCCAGTACTGCGACGTCGCCGCCCCGCCTCGTCGTCGTCGCCCGCCACTGGAGAAAGGTGAGCATACCCGCGTTCGACCCGTTTCCTCTATCGGGTCGCGCCTTGGTTCTGTGGAGTTTCGGGCTGGGTTTCTTTTGGTTCTGGGCTGGGCATGGGCTCACTGTTCATGGCCCAGTCCAGTTTAAAAAAAAAAGAAGAAATAATATATATATATATTTATTTTCTGGAATAAAATCAGTTTTGGAAAAATATATATATAATTTTGAGAAAAATATAAAAGGTTTTAATTATATTGTTTTGGAATATATATATATATATATATAGATTCTTTGAAAATTAAGATAATTATATTTTGTTTTGAAAAGTTAATATTATGTTTATTTGGAAAAGATATATATTATGAAAATATTTTTCTGGAATATTATATAAATATATTATTATTTTTGGAATATATATATAATTATTTTCTTTTAGGAAATTATATTATGGTAAATAATTTTTATGAAAATAATTTCGGAAAAATACATATATACGATATAATTTCTAGGAAAACTACATTGTTATTATTTTGGAAAACAAAGTATAATTACTCTAAAAAAAATACTTAAAGGAGAGTTTTAATTAAAGTATGGTACCGAAATTATATTCGGATATACGTACGGTATAATATTTTCAGTAAAAGATGATAATAAAGGATATGAACCAGGATGAGATTATTTCGCAGTATTGGCATCATGGCGTACTCTTATGTGCATCTTATGTGAGTATATATTGTTTTGTCGTATAGGTTTGATAGCGGGCAGTTTCCCGAGGAGCCGGCTTGGGACCGGTCATTGTCTTCAGAGTTGAGTAATCGGCTAAGGTGAGGATGGATTTCCTTCAATATGTGCCTGTATTACTCGGTTATTGTGTTTGATGATTATTGCTCTGTTGGTCGTTGCTTTTGCTGTGGTTTGTTTCGGGATGTTTATCACATTGTCTTGAGAATGTTTATCCCAGTATCTTGATTGGTTTTTGGATGTTTATCCTTGTGTCTTTTTGGTATAAAGTATAATGGAATAAATAATAAATGTGATAAGGATGTCGATCCTTGGTTTTGGATTGGGATGTCTATCCCGGTATTTTGGTTAGGGATGTTGATCCCTGAGATTGGACTTTGGATAATGATAATATAATTGTCACGTGGTAAGTAGTGGTACGACTCGATGGTTTAAGACTGTTTTGTGGTGGCCATGACCTGGGTTACTTGTGATAAGCATGTCTATGCTTGGGATGTCTATCCCGTGATTATATTTGGGATGTCTATCCCTGGTTACTATTTTTGGGATGTCGATCCCTGGGCTCCCTTAGATTTGGTCTGGCATCCGAAATATGTTGATAACCAGGTCTGACCCCTAGCTTATCCGTGACGGGGCCCGGAAAGATAAAATTGGAAAATGGATTTTTTTTTAAGTCTTTTTGGTCTTGGATTGGTTTTGGGTATTGTCCTTTGGATTGGTGTGTTTTGGCTGTTAAGCCTGTTTTCGACTTTGAGTAATTTATAGTGTTGCATATTGATCGTCTATCCATGGGTGTGAGCACTTCGGACTCACCCCTCACCTGCGGGCTTTCATCCCGTAGGTTGAGATATTTGTGTTTTAGGTTTGATGCATTCCAGACAGGCTGCGGCGTTATCCCTTGGACAGGACTCGGATCCATAGTTTGCATCAGTGTCGCATACAGTGTCTTTGTGAGTTAATAAGTCTTCCGCTGTGCTATATATTGCTATTGTTGGGCCATTGGGCCGATTATGATGTTATTGATGATCCCGGGTTCAGGTGATATGTTTTGTTGTTAGGCCGAAGGGCCAGATTTCTGATGTTTTTATTTTGGGCTGTTGAGCCAGATTTCTGTTGTTTACACTGTATGCTGGGCTTTGTTTGGTTGGGTCGTTACAGTTCCGGCACGTGTTTACTATGTACGGTAAATACGGGTCGGGGCGCTTCATGCTTCCTATTGCAAAGGAAGTTTTTTTTGGTCGAAAGACATCTTATTGCAAAGGAAGTTGAGATATATGGACATGCTTTCAAGGGTGATGTTAGATTATCAAGAGGAGAGATTATATAATTAGCAGAATTAAAAGATTAATCTTGTGGAAGCTGAGTGTGGAACAAATCATGAAGCCACGACCACCGCCAGGAGTAACTTTTTGGCAAAAATATTTGCATTCACCTGTGAGGCATTATTTACTATCAACAAAAGAGAAAGGTATCCGAGTTTGAGACCCAAAATAAAGCTTGTTCCCTCATTCATATTATTATTATTATTATTAACTAAATTAAATGCACAATATCATTTCTGGATATGTATTTGATCCAAAAGGGAGAAAAAGTTACCACAATAGCAAAAACGATGGCGATGATGCATGCTTATATGCCTTAAAACCTGTTTGAAATGCCCCGACCCGTATTTACCGTATACAGTAAACTCGTGCCAAAACTGTAATGACCTAACCAAACAAAGCCCAGCATACAGTGTATACAATAGAAAACCAGGCTCAACAACCCAAAATAAAAACATCAATAACGTCATAACCGGCCCAATGGCCCAACGATAGCAATATAATGCACAGCGGAAGACTTAATAACTCACAAAGACACTGTATGCGACACTGATGCAACTATGGATCCAAGTCCTGTCCAAGGGATAACGCCGCAGTCTGTCTGGAATGCACCAAACCTGTACCACAAATAACTCATCCTACGGGATGAAAGCCCGCAGGTGAGAGGTGAGTCCGAAGTGTTCACAACTATGGATAGACGATCAATATGCAACACTAAAATTACTCAAGGTCGAAAACAAGCACATCAGC
This sequence comes from Turnera subulata, assembly GCA_028386065.3. Classification (NCBI taxonomy): domain Eukaryota; kingdom Viridiplantae; phylum Streptophyta; class Magnoliopsida; order Malpighiales; family Passifloraceae; genus Turnera; species Turnera subulata. The sequence goes on along the minus strand of JAKUCV010007484.1, from coordinate 21,948 downwards.
CAAAATATGACTCGACCTAAAACTGGTCCAAGAACAAAAAGACTCAAATAAAAATCCAGTTTCCAATTTTATCTTTTCGGGCCCTGTCACGGATAAGCTAGGGGTCAGACCTGGTTCTCAACATATTTCGGGTGCCAAACCAAATCCAAGAGAACCCAGGGATCGACATCCCAAAAATAAGAACCCAGGGATAGACATCCTAAATATAATCACGGGATAGACATCCCAAGCATAGACATGCTTATCACAAGTAACCCAGGTCAAGGCCACCATAAAATAGTCTTAAACCATCGAGTCGTACCACTACTTATCACGTGACAATTATATTATCATCAAAACCAAGTCACAGGGATCAACATCCCTAACCAAAATGCCGGGATAGACATCCCATCCAAAACCGAGGATCGACATCCTTATCACAATTTATTATTTAATCCATTATTCCTATGGCCAAAGACACGAAAATAAATATCCAAAACTCAATGCACGGGGATAGACATCCCAAAAATAAACAAATCAAAACACTGGGATAAACATCCTGAAACAAACCACAGCAAATGCAACAACCAACAGAACAACAATCATCAAACACAATAACCGAGTAATACAGGCACATATTGAAGGAAATCCATCCTCACCTTGGCCGATTACTCAACTCCGGAGACAATGACCGGTCCCAAGCCGGCTCCTCGGGAAACTGCCCGATATCCAAACCTATATAGCAAAACAATATACTCACATAAATGCACATAATCGGTATACTATGATGCCAAAACTGCGAAATAACCCATCCCGGTTCATATCTCTTTTATTATCAACTTTTACCGAAAATCTTATACCATACGTATATCCGAATATAATTTCGGTACCATACTTTAATTAAAACTCTTTTTCCAAAATATTTTTCCTTCATAATAATTATTATTTTTTTCCATAATAATACATACCATAATATATTTCCCAAAATATATTCACAAAAACTACTTAGCATAATATAATTTTTTAGGAAAAATATTCATACATATATTATTATTATTTTTTTTGGAAGCATATTCATAGTGGACACATAAAAGCTATTTATAATATAATAATTTTTTTTTGTATTTATGAGTTATAAACCGTATCACAATTACCTTGTTTTCTCAAAATAATAATACGTCAAAGTATTATAATTATGTACATATGTATACATTCAGATTATATTTATTATTTTATTTTTATTTAAAATTTCTTGTCATAACACATATCCCTTTTCCAATATTATCTATATATTTTTCCCTTAGAATAATACGTGATATATATATATATATATATATATATATATATATATATATATATATATACACGTGTACATATTCTTACTATGTTCTCCCATTATGTATGTATATCATTATTCCAGAAAAAGAGTATATTTACGTTGTAAATAAATTTCCAAAATTATTTATACATACATTTATTATTATTTTTTTAATTAAATCCGGTTGGGCCTTTACTTGTTACTGCACCTTAAATAGCCCAGGAGTTGGGCCCAAGGAGGCAACCCACCCAGCCCAGGTTCAAGTCCCAGGCCCAGACCATCAACCCGGCCCAAGCACCCAACTAACCTAAACCTGACCCGTTTGAGGGTCGGGTCGTCATCTTAACCCGGCACTGCCACACGGGTCTGCTCACCTGATGAGCTTCGACGGCAGCTACAGGACGAACGGCGAGGCGAGGCGACGCCAACGAGGCGTCGTGCTGGCGGCGGCATGGCGTGGTCGATGGGTGACGGGTGCGGTGTGGTGGCGACGGGCACGAGCAGGGGTGGCTGGCGACGAGGCGTGCAGGTGGACGGCAGCTGGCAGCTGGCTCGTCGTCGGGTTGTTGAGAGCTTCCTCTCGGCGGCGGCATGAGGAGTTGCGGGTCGGGTCGTGCGAGGAAGAGGAGGGGCAGTCGTCGGGCAGCACGGAGATGAAGAGAGGTCTTGGCGGCTGGCAGCGTGGCTGCAGCAGGGAGGAGCGGTGTCTTGCAATGCCACGCGAGGGAGGAGAGCAGGGAGGAGAAGAGATGGTGTAGATGGTGGTGGCCCGGGTCACGGTGGTGGCTCGGTAATGGTGTGTTGTGTTTCATGTATATGTTGGCTGGGTTGTGCAGGGACGAAGGAACGGTTTTTGCAGATGGGTGAGGAATGGGATTGCAGAGGAAAAAATGAATGTGATGGTGATTGTGCAGATGAGGCAGGAAAAAAAGAAAGAGATAGGCAGAGTCACGGGGCACCCAAACGGCTCACAGGTGTAACAGGGAAGGGGCGGCTGCGTGACTCAATCACGCAGTCGTGTCCCGACCGGACCAGAAAATAACTGTAATACCCCCCTTGTTATTTTCCAGTGTGGATTTTCTGAGAATTCCGGGACCCGAAAAATACCAACTTAGGTCCGAAAAATCCCGAGCGCGGGAAAACCCTCGGTTACGAAAAACGACGCCCGATTTACCTTGAATTAATTACCCAAGATTAATTCATCCGGTAAATCACTGTAAAAAGACTTTTACAGTCCGGTAAAAATCCAAATTTTACCCGGGTTGTTACACTGTTGGTCCTGTAGTCCGAGTACCTAATTCTATTATCCTATTTTCTTGCCAGCTATATATGCTATCCATTTGCCCAGCCCTTGGAGTTATCCAATCCATTTATATTTCTGTTTAAAGTACTTGTATTAGTTGGAATCTAAGGGTAAAATACTTTTAATTCATTAAACTAATATTTAAAAGAGAGGATTTTAAAGATATACTCCCTCTCAGTTTTTTTTATTAATGGTTTTTGTAGAATATAGCTCCGCTATCAATTATAGAATTTATCAATCACTCAACACAGAAACTTTATTATTTAATTTGAAATCTAGGCGACACCACAGTGTCCCTCACGGTAGCCGCACTCACGATTCTTGATTTGCTACACAACTACACATAATAATAAAATCCTGACAAACCTATTTATAACAGAATCTGACTTAACGGACAAGACTGACTCTTAAAACAAACCGGACTTGGACTCTTAAAACCCAATAACACAAAGACTCTTAAACCCAATTAAATTAGGCTTAGTTTAATACCCAACAATGTCTCCCTTAAACTAAGCTTGCAAGTACAAACATGACTCTACCCAATCCCATCAATTGCAAGTGTCTTCAGCGCCATTGTTGTTGTAGTGACTAACTCGAACATTGCTACGAACAGTAACATCCTCCTTGAATCGAACCAAACCTTCAGCTTTACCTCCTTTCCATATCGCATGCTTTGTTTCAAATGCTTATTCCATGCTCCATCTTGCTTGCCAAATAAATCTTGTATGGTCTTCCATCCTTCACTACTACCAAGAACACTCTCCCATTCTTTGTTGCTTCCAAGAACACTCTTAACAAAATTGCTTATAAAAATATTGTTCACATCCTTGGTTAAGAAAAATTGATCCACACCAATAAAATCAATTTTCTCACCATAGATAAAATCAATTATTTCAACTTCCTTCCCTTCAATCTCTGCTAACCTTCTCTCCTCTTCTTGTTCAACCTTTGTCAATTTGTCTCCCAGAAACAACAAATTATTTTCAACAATTATCACATCTTTCTTCTCCTCCACTTGTTTAGCTTCTATCTGTTCACCTTCATTGTCTTCCTGGAAAGAAAAGTTATTTTCTTTAACCATTAACTCTTCCTTCTCCTCCTCCTGAGAAAATATTTCTTCTATCTTGATTCTGGACAACCTGTAGCATTCACCACGAAACTTAGAAACTTGACTGATATCAGGCAATGACAACTCTTCCACCTCAATTCTTCTCAGTCTTCTAACTTCGTCATCAAATTTGTCTTCCATGTCACAACTAGCCAATGTCTCTGAACCACTTGAATTACTAATTCCAGTCATCACCAATTTAGCATGGACTTGATTCCATTTTCCATTGTTGCCATACTCTCATTGTTCACTTGTCATTCCCTTTCTGAAATTGAGGCGATTCTCATGCACAATCAGTTTAGCTTTTAACGCATCAATCGTCAAAGCCTTGAGATCTTGGAATTCTTCAATAGCTTTCACCTTGCAATCAAAACTCAATGGTAGGCTTCGGAGAATTTTCTTGACAACCAGAAGATCTGTTATCTTCTCACCATTACCTCTCAAATTGTTGATGAATTTCTGTATCCCACAGAAATAACCATCAATTGTTTCTTCCTCTCCCATACGGAGAAGCTCAAACTCTTTTCTCAACTCTTGCAAACTAATTTTTTTCACCTCCTCTGAGCCACCATAAGTTTTCAGCAAAGCATCCCAATACACTTTTCCAGTTTTAGCATATCGAAATTTTTGAGAAACATGAATCTCTACCTGTTGTTTGAGGTAGTGCAGTGCTTCGTCATTCTTCCCCACCTCTTCTTCTATGTGACTTTGAATCCCATCTTGAATGACATCCCATCCTCAAATATGTTTGAAAAAGTTCGCATCTGTCTCCACCATATCTCAAATAATCTTCACCATTAAATTTGAAAACAAGATACTCCTCATATTGTCTACCCATAATAGATTAACACAGGCGCCTCTCCTCAGGTCAACAAAAAGAAATATTTTTTTGTTTTTTTTAACCAATACATACAAATCGCAATTCACTCCAAACAAAATCATAATTCCCTACACAAGTGGTCTGTTGCGTGAAAAGCAATAAAACACGACTGCTTGACCTTTTTTCTCAAATGAAAAAAAAAGTGAAGGAAACAAGGCTATGACTCACCTCTCCAATTTTTTCTTCTGCTTCCAGACACGAACACAAACTCAATGTGTGCTTTTTTTTTTTTTATTGTTGCGCAGCGATCTTTTCCACCGGACCTTTACAGGCTCCGCTACCAAATTGTAGAATATTGCTCCGCTATCAATTGTAGAATTTATCAATCACTCAACACACAAACTTTATTATTTAATTTGAAATCTAGGCGACACCGCAGTGCTCCTCACGGTAGCCACACTCACAATTCTTGATTTGCTACACAACTACACATAATAATAAAACCCTGAAATACCTATTTATAAAAGACTCTGACTTAACGGACAAGACTGACTCTTAAAACGAACCGGACTTGGACTCTTAAAACCCAAAAACACAAAGACTCTTAAACCCAATTAAATTAGGTTTAGTTTAATACCCAACAGTTTTTTTTAGGGGGGTTTGATTTGTCTCAAATTAATTAAAGCTCGCATTCGATGTATCTCGGATTTTTTTCCTATTTATCCCTATTAATATTTATGATATAAATTCAATCACTAGAGAATAATTATTATCTTATTTTTTAATATTATCTCAACCACTAGAAGATATTGAGAAAATTTAATTTTTAATTAAGGGTAATTCAGTTTCCTTATTATAATTGTTATTTACAATCAAGTTGAATGATTACATAAGAAGAAATTATATTACAAGATGAGATTAAATTTATATAAAAAAAAACTATTTAAACTTTAAAGCTTTCTTACTTTTTTTTTTTGGTAGGAGCTTTCTTACTTTTTTAAAGCGACTGCCTGCTTGAGTGCCTGGGCCGTGGGTTTTGTTTTTCCTCTCTAGCCTGGATGGTGTTTCTATCTACACCACGTGAAGCCGCATCTTACTTGTAGGAAAGCTATCCACTCTCAGAGTAAAGCAAGTGGACAAAAAGAAAATTTCTTTTCTATTTCTGGAGCACTCCCTCATCGTTATAGCAGGGAATAGCAGGGGATGAAATGAAGGTGCAACTTGGCTCATGTTTTCTTATCCAAAACTAAAAAATAAAAAAAGAATAATAATACAGTATAATACAGTTGCTACTAATCTTTTTTTTTGTCGAAACTTGCTACTAATCTCTTTATATATCATCATTACTTTACTCATGCCACGCTGCCGACTGCAAGCGTTATCTTGTTGTCATCTTCGAAAGCACAATCAATGCAAAGAATAAATCATGTTTCACGAGGAAAAATGAAAAAAAAAAAAAGAGAGAAAGAATAAAGAAGAAAATACGGTAATATTTCCTTAATTAATTCATTCGACGTATATGGTGACCAGATTTTAGAATTATGTATCTTTACGCATAAATCTATGCCATTTTTCTGAAACTGTGGGGACCATAATTTAGTAATTATTTAATGTTACACTCAAATCTATTCCACCTTTCGAAAACTTTGAAAGCAAACCCTCTTAGGATAAGAACATTTTCCATAATCATGACGGTACACCAAACGTTATTTTTTATAGGTATAGAATATAGAGATTAGTTGGGTTAATTATATTTTGACCCCCTGTATTCTGGTTTATTTTTGAGTCACCCCTTGAACTTTTTTTTCGTCAATCGACCACCTGAACTCCCAATTTCATGCAATTGACCCCCTCCGTCCAAGGGCAGATGGATTCCGTCACTTGCACTAACGGAATGCATGGATGGATGACACGTGGCAAGATCCTAACCATTCAGTGATTTTCTTTTCTATTTCTTTTTTCTTAAAAAGAATAAAATAGAAAATATTAAAAAAATGAAAAAAAGGATTAAAAAACAATTAGCCCAAAAAGAAAATAGTTAATATCTAAGTCATTCAATTTTTAAGTCAAGCCAAAAAGAAAAATTAAAACCAAAAAATCATTTATATGAAGAAAAAAAGAAAAAAATTATGAGATGAGATAATGTCCATCCCCTGAAAAATACAAACCAGTAATAGAATCCAAACCCAAACTTGGTAATTTTTATTCCTTGTTTTCTTAACGCCCAAATCCAATTGTCCGCAAAAGCTTTGGGGAAGGGAAAGAGGCTGAATTGGTTAACAGCGGCAGGCAGAGAGGGAGAGGATGGATCATGGATCTGACCCAAAGAGAGTGGCGGTGGAGGAAGGTGATCTGACCCTCTCTTCTTCCTCGGCCTCCCTCTCTCTCCCCTCACCAACCCCCACGTCCTTCGCCGACGCCACCCACATCCTTCGCCGCCACCACCTTCGTCATTCATCCTCTCCTCCCAACATCATTAAAAGTCTCCCCCACAATAAGCCATCTCCCTCTCGTTGTCTCTCTCAACTACATCGATGGCAAAATCGATTTCGCTGCCGCCGCCTCGCTGATAAGATCGAGTCCGCCGCCGCCTCCCTAAACTCAGCCGCATCCACAACCAACGCAACCATCATCCCCTGTCTCTCTTTTTTTTCCAACTTCTTCTCTGTCATCTCCCCCTCTTGTTGTAACCCACAAACACCAATTAAAGTGTCGCCCACCTCAATCTCGCGAACCTGCAGAAGGGACCCGTCACGGCGAACCCCAATCTCGATCAGACACCAACACATCCGGCCAACCATCAACGAGAACATCAACCAGAACCCCACACACAGAGACACCTGCCATCATCATAGCCGAACACCGTCCGCCACTGATGCAACCCAGCAACACAACAACCACCGCCAATAGCCGATGTCAATACATCAAACTACAACTAACTCGAAACAAATAACAGGAATAGAAGGATGAAGAGAGGAAGGTGGCACTTACCCAAAGCAAGGCAGCGGCGACGACGGTCCTCGAGTGAAGGGGAAAGGAGGACGATGCCTTCAGTGTCGCGCCTCGGCTCCAACACGCAGGGAAGGAAACCCGTTCTCCTTCCTTGCAACTCCTCGGGTCAGGTCACCCAACATGGCGGCGGCGACGCTAGAGGGCAGTGGCATCAAAGGAGTAAAGGAGAAGAGGGAGATGATGAATCAGGTAAATGAAAGAGCGAGAACAAAAGAAAAGAAGAGAAGGAGAGGGAGAGATATGGGTTTGATAACCACGATTTGGGGAAGAGAGGAATCCGGAAGCCAAAATGTGGGGAAGAGAAAGAGAAGGGCTGGCGGCTCGGAGAGAAGAGAGGAAAAAGAAAAATGAGGGAGAGAAAAAGAAATAGAAAAGAGAGGGGTTAGGAAAGGGGAAGGGGAAGGCGGAGGTGGAGGGGGAAAGGGGAGGAGCTAGAGTGGTGGAAGATTTTTTTTTTTAAAATTTTGATGTAAATATTTTATTTTTTTGTTAGGAAAAAAGAAAATAGAAAAACATATTGAACGGTTGAGAGATTGCTACGTGTCAATCATCCTTAAATTCCGTTAGTGCAAGAGACGGACCCTTTGGGGTTGGACGGAGGGGGTCAATTGCATGAAATTGGGAGTTCAGGTGGTCAATTGATGAAAAAAAAGTTCAGGGGGTGACTCGAAAATAAACCGAAATATAGGGGTTCAAAATATAATTAACCCGAGATTAGTTTGAAGTCTGGGACACAACACATCATATAATCAGTGTATATATCGACTTCTCATGTAGTCCCGAACTGCAGTAGTTTGTGATATTTTGAATATAATTTCATTTCAGATCAAAAAAAAAACGTGTATATATCGACTTACGATTTATATTTGCCGTGACCATGGACGGGATAATGAAAAAATTCTACGTTACTTGAGCTAACATTAACTGACACTTGGTAGTTGGTAGACTCAAAAAGTTATATTTTTATGGAGTATTATATAATTAAAATAAGTGCATTCATAATTTTTTTTACCAGAAATTTATAATGTTTCAAAATGGCAAATTATTGGGAGAGGTGGCAGGCCTGGGCCGCTTAGCCGCAGTGAGGGGTGGGTCATCCCGTGACAATGGATTGGGTTTTTTCATCGTACAAAGCCCATGATACCAAGACCACTTAGCTGAGCTCCTGATTCTTTTTTTTTTCTTGGGCCAAACTGAGCTCCTGATCCAACTGAACTTTAAATTGCAACTGCGCATATATTATCTTAATCTCTGGCCAGCTATGCTCTTCAATTGCGCCTTAGGTTTACTCAGTTCCCACGCAGGATCCTATCGGTTGTTTAAGTTTACTTCTTCAGGACCAGATGTAATTAATTAACCTGGTTACTCTTCTGTTTTGTAATCCAATAATAATAATATCTTTATCTTTCCCGGTATACCCGTGGCACGTTGATCGCACCATCATCTTGTTGTCGACAAGTAATGCAAGGAATCAATCATGTTTCAGGAGCTAAATGAAAAAAGCTCTCTCAATCCAAGACTAGACAAATCATCCACCTCAACGAGCAATTAGAGTGGTATTTATAAATTATCTACTTAGAGGGACGATTGGTAGGTATCGAACTCTCAACCGAACCTCAACCAAGTAGATTCATACTAAATTCTACATGTCAATACATGAACAAAGATTTCCACGTCATCGGAAAATCTTATCATGAAATTTCTACACATTGGCATTTTTTTCCTTCTTTGTGGTCTTCTTCTCAACGCGAAATAGAGGGGCGTTTTTTTGTGCTTAGATTTTTCAAAGACTCCAACCCCAAGATCGATGATGAAGACGAAAGATGATATGGTCTAGCAGGAGATTTGAAAAGAATTTCCTTCGTACGTACCTCGTGTGTTATCTGCCTTATCCGCTCACCACGTTTTAATAATGCGATACCGGGACGTTGAATAACTATCAATTATGTGAAATTTGATAGTGAGGCAATGACGACTTGCGTCTGAAGATTACTGGCTTTTGCGGACTTTTTAAATTCGATTTCTCATTTTCTATTCCATGTGCATATGAATTATGTTTTTATTTCTTCAAAAATTCTAATAATGATGTCCAAATCAAGTTTTCCTTTATTTATAGAATTTAGTAGAAGAGAATATTTAATAAATTTCTGATATTTACTATACGATTATGCACACCTCTTCCCACCGACCTCACGCACAAGGTCCACCTCGAGCATGGACCATGTTTCTCTTAGGTATGTGGGCTGAATTTTCTTTGGTCAAAGAAAACACACCCAAAGCTGCAAAAAGAAGACCAAGAAGATTAGCACTCAAAGTTAGAAATTTAGCACCCATTTGTTGAAATTTTGATGATTCATTCCCTATATATAGAGAATGAAATCTATCTGCAAAAACACACAACTCACAGAAGAGAAGGTGAGTGTGACGTAGAGGAGAATAGGCAGAGAAGAGAAGAAAGTGAGAGGGAAAGAGAAAGAAATTTAGTCCCTCTATTTTTAAGAAGAAGAAGTTTAGTCCTTCTATTTTTAGGAAGAAGAAGTTTAGTCCTTCTAAATTTCAGAAGTGACAAAACAGTTCCTCTTATTTAGTGAGTGACAAAATAGTGAGGAAAATACTTTTAGGTATTTTTGGAAAACACTATTTGTGGGATACTATCTCTCTTTGTAAGACTAATATTTTTATATTAGTAGAAGTTTTGAAGATCGTGGACGTAGGCAAGATTAAGGCCGAACCACGTTAAATTCTTTGTGTCTCTTTTTATTTTTCGCGAATCTTTTGCAGTTTACCTAACAACTGGTAGCGGAGCACGAGTTTGATAAAGATTTGCGATGGCGGTTTCGGGCACAAAGTTTGAGGTGGAGCAGTTTGATGGCAACAAGGATTTTACTCTCTGGCAAAGCAACATGTAACAGCCCGGGTGAAAATTTGGATTTTTACTGGGACTGTAAAAGTCTTTTTACAGTGATTTACCAAATGAATTAATCTTGGGTAATTAATTCAAGGTAAATCGGGCGTCGTTTTTCGAAACCGAGGCTTTTCCCGCGCTCGAGATTTTTCCGTGGATTTTTTGGGCCTAAGTCGGTATTTTTTGGGTCCCGGAATCCTCAGAAAAATCACACCGGAAAATAACAAAGGGGGTATTACAGTTATTTTCTGGTCCGGACGGGACACGACTGCATGATTGAGTCACACAGCCGCCCTTACCCTGTTACACCCATGATCTTCTTTGTTTTTCTTTTCCCGTGACTCTGCCAACTTCACCTTCACTTTGCACCATTCTGCCAACAACCATCTCCTGCAAAGATAGAAGAAAAAAAAACACACTAAACACAAACAAACACCACTCGACACACACACAACCGGCCACCACCCGTGCCGACCGCCACCACCAGCTCCACCAACCGCCACACCCAACCACCATCCCCTTCCTTTCTTCTCGACGTCGCCATCAGGGAAGACAACCGAGAAGGTCGCAACCACCAACACCTCCTCCTCGCGTCGATACGTCACCACCGAGACCACCACCTTGCCTTGCCGCCTGCAGATCTGCCGGCCTCGTCTTCTTTCCTCCGTCGCCTCGCCTTGGCAGCCACCGACGGCTACAATCACCAGCCGCCTGCTCGCACTACCACCTCGACAACACTCCTCTTGTCTGCGCCGCCACACCGCACCTGTCACCGTTGACAACGCTGACGTCGAGCCAAGAAGCAGTGGGCCGGCCGCCTCGTCGCCTCATCGCTGGATACTCGCGACCGCCACCCGACGAAGCAGCCACCGCACGCAGAGCTGCCGCCGCTCCTTCCTCACCTCGTTGTGCCGCCATAGCAAGGTGAGCTGCGGGTGTTGTGAGTGGCGAACGGGTCGACCCGTTTGCAGTGGGTTCGACCCGGATCCTTTGGGGATATCACAGTTGGGCCGACCTTAGGTGGGCTGTTGGATGGATGGGTTGGGAAGTTAAGTATGTTGGGTTGGATGGGTTGTGGGCCTTTCGCATAGGCCATGCCTGGGCCTTCCTTGCTGGTGTGATCATGTGGGCTGGGCTGATGCTATTCATAACCCAGTCCAAAATAAATATATAAAAAAAACATACATTATGGTAAATAATTTCTTTTATGGAAAATATTTCTGGAAATGATATAATATATGATTCTGATATATTTTGGAAAAATAGTTTACTGATATATACATACGGGTATCTTCTGGAAATATATTTATTTGATAAATAATAATTTTTCCGATATATATATATATATTTATATTTAATTTATGTTGCTAGGAAAATAAAGAATATGACATAATTTATTGTATGGAAGTATTTTCTGATATATATAAAATTCATTAAGTATTTATTATGGTAATTATAATTCGGAAAAAAAGTATAATTAATTTATGGAAATATTTTGAAAAGAGTTTTAATTAAAGTATGGTACCGAAATTATATTCGGATATACGTAAGGTATAATATTTTCGGTAAAAGATAATAATAAAAGATATGCAACTGGGATGGGTATATTTCGCAGTATTGGCATCATGGCATACTCTTATGTGCATCTTATGTGAGTATGTATTGTTTTGATGTATAGGTTCGGATATCGGGCAGTTTTCTGAGGAGCCGGCTTGGTACCGGCCATTGTCTCCGGAGTTGAGTAATCGGCCAAGGTGAGGATGGATTTCCTTCAATATGTGCCTGTATTACTCGGTTATTATGTTTTGATGATTATTGCATTGTTGGATGTTGCATTTGCTGTGGTTTGGTTTGGTATGTTTATCCCAGTGTCCTGGTTGTTTTTGGATGTCGATTGTTGTGTCTTTTGGTAATAAGAATAATGGATTAAATAATGAAATGTGATAAGGATGTCGATCCTCGGTTTTGGATGGGATATCTACCCCGGTATTTTGGTTAGGGATGTTGATCCCTGTGATTTGGTTTTGAATAATGATGATATAATTGTCACGTGGTAGGTAGTGGTACGACTCGATGGTTAAAGACTGTTTTGTGGTGGCCATGACCTGGGTTACTTGTGATAAGCATGTCTATGCTTGGGATGTCTGTCCCGTGATTATATTTGGGATGTCTATCCCTGGGTTCGTATTTTTGGGATGTCTATCCCTGGGTTCGTATTTTTGGGATGTCGATCCCTGGGTTCTCTTGGATTTGGTCTGGCACCCGAAATGTGTTGAGAACCAGGTCTGACCCCTAGCTTATCCGTGACGGGGCCCGGAAAGAAAAAATTGGAAAATTGGATTTTTGTTTGAGTGTTTTTGGTCTTGGACCGGTTTTGGGTCTTGTCTTTTGGTTTGGCTGTTATGCTTGTTTTTGACCTTGAGAAATTATAATGTTGCATATTGATTGTCTATCCTTCGTCGGTGAGCACTTCGGACTCACCCCTCACCTGCGGGCTTTCATCTCGTAGGATGAGTTATTTGTGGTACAGGTTTGATGCATTCCAGACAGGCTGCGGCGTTATCCCTTGGACAGGACTCGGATCCATGGTTTGCATCAGTGTCGCATATAGTGTCTTTGTGAGTTATTAAGTCTTTCGCTATGCATTATATTGCTATTGTTGGGCCATTGGGCCGGTTATGATGTTATTGATGTTTTTTATTTTGGGCTGTTGAGCCCGAGTTTCTATTGTATACACTGTATGTTGGGCTTTGCTGGGTTGGATCGTTACAGTTCCGGCACATGTTTACTGTGTACGGTAAATACGGGTCGGGGCGTTTCATTTTGGTAGCGGAGCGGACGTTAGGTCTTGTTGGGCAGTCTTTGTGTGTTTGTTGTTCTTGTTTGCATAAGTTCGCTCCATTTGTTTATTATTTTATATCATTTTAGTTAGTGCATTATGGATCCGGTCAAGGGACGCCAGCTGTCGCAGAACATTCACATAAGAGGTAAATGATGCCATAAGTAAGCGGAAATATAAATATTATTAATATTGCTAATATTATTATTACAAACATAAATATTACATTGATATTTTTAAAAAAGGAAAATACATTCATCTTCTCGGAACGACGTTGACCCTGAAGCTGTTGGGGTCATTGTTGATGTTGACCGTAATACTGTCGCTCCACGAGAACCACATGCCGCCCCTGTTGTCCTGGCCAGGAAGCTCGAACCGGTTTGCTTGGGGGAACCGAAGTGGGATGAGACTGTAATCGTCTTCAGGCTGCCATTGGGTCTCCGTGAGAAGAACCATGTTTGGCTTGTACTAGTTCTTCAGGTCCCTTAGGGTACACGAGAACTCCTGGGAACGCCTAGCGACTCCTCTGCAGTTCCACACCAGTAGTCGGGCCTTTGGCCAAGTTGCGGGTAATCGAGTCATTCTGGGCATGCTCTGGGCAGTCATCGAGAGTTGGCAGTAGGTACCTTGCTCCAGGAAATGGCAAGTGGACTCTAGGTTGAACTCCTGAAGTCTTTCAGAAATGAAAAACATGACGGAGTTGGCCGAGCCATAGAAGGAGGTCCTCAGGGTGCCTTGGTCCTCCTGGAAGAACGTCTCTTCCATGGGAGTGATGAAGAATCTAGAGGAGTAGAGTTCGTCGACGAAGACCAGACGGGGCATTCTGCCGAGCTCGTTCGGTAATTCCTCTGGACGCTCGTTGATCATGCTGTAGGCCAGTCGGTTTCTTCTGCCTAGGTTGGCACCTTCGACGAAGAAGACGGATGATGGAGCAGGCATTCTGACTTGGTGATTTTGTGTTTTTACTGAACGTGGTTGTGTTTATTTTTCTAAACGTGTTACAAACTTGCTTTCAAATGCTTTTGATGATTTACACCTCACCGCTCCGTCTTTTATACTCTTATGGGGAGCGTGATTACTGTTTTCGATTTTCAAGATTCTTCTTTCTGAAAATTTTGTCGTTGCTTTATTTATTGCTTTATTACTTTATACGTTTTTCGGGCTACAAATGCCAGTGTTTTTCAGCCCTTTCCATCTCACGATTTTTCTAACACCCTAGCTACCTTGGCGTTTCTTTTTATGGTTTTTCTATATTTTCCTGCATCTTTTATCACATGCATCCGTGACCGTTGAGGCTAGACTGATGGGACCATACCTCGAGTAGAGTGCATGTGCGACAAGCTTACACTTGTTTGGATATCGTGGAGAGATACGAGACTTGACAGACATTTTTGGCTCATGCGGAGTTTGTGGACAAGTGGATAGCGTTTCTTTCGAGGGACACAGGACGTTCGCTTGATCATCACCTTGCGAGTTAACGGATATCTTTTTCACGAGGGAAACCGACGTCACCGTTAGCTGTGTACGTTACGCTTCTCGGGATCAAGGATGTTTACTACCGATTTAGGCGCTGATCATGGAAATATGTTTTTGTTTTAACTCCTTTATGTTTTGATTTTGTTAAACGAGTTTTGTTTTTAATCTCTTTATGTTTGATTTTATATTCTTATTGTTGATTTTTGTTTTGCTTTGAGATGTTTTAATTTTCTGTTTAACATAAGATTTCGTAACATAAGAGTTTTGATTTAAAAGAAAACTTATTTTATTTATTTCATAACGGTTTTACAACAGGAGAAGAAGTACTCTATGGAGCTACTTGCTTCTCTAGATCTTTTACAAGTTTTTGGATGTTTTTGACGTGAGGGAAGAGTTCCGCACACGCCTGTTCCATCTGCATCACCGCTGAGCTGATCTTCTTCAGTGAGACGTTCAACTGCGTCAGTGTCTGCAGCGGAGTGCTGCTTTCAGCAGTTGCCTTGCCCCTCCGATCCTCAGCTTCTTTGCCAGCGTGCTTCTTTCGTCTTCTGCTAGAGACGACCATGTGCTCTTTCAGGCCGATGATGTTCGTCTTGAAGCACTTCTTTGGCAGTTCTTCATTAGAGCT
Organism: Turnera subulata; assembly: GCA_028386065.3. Taxonomy (NCBI): domain Eukaryota; kingdom Viridiplantae; phylum Streptophyta; class Magnoliopsida; order Malpighiales; family Passifloraceae; genus Turnera; species Turnera subulata. The sequence goes on along the minus strand of JAKUCV010007484.1, from coordinate 6,560 downwards.
TGTCGGGAAAGCAGTGCCACCGATATAGCTGTTATTCTCGGAGTCTGAGGTAGTTCGAGATCGGATTGGAGAGTCCATGACTGTGTGTGAGTTTGCCAGTCATGAGGTTCGGTTCTTATAGAGGATGAGATGTCGCTTAAGGGTATAAGCGGTATCTCGTGTTGAGTTCGGACACCTGGCAGAGTGTGCCAGAAGCTTATCGTGGTAGGACCCATGGATAAGACGGAATTTCGAGGACGAAATTCTTTCTAAGGTGGGTAGACTGTAACAGCCCGAGTAAAAATTTGGATTTTTACCGGGACTGTAAAAGTCTCTTTTTACAGTGATTTACAGAATGAATTAATCTTGGGTAATTAATTCAAGGTAAATCGGGCGTCGTTTTTTGAAACCGAGGCTTTTCCCGTGCTCGAGATTTTTTCGTGGATTTTTCGGGCCTAAGTCGGTATTTTTCGGGTCCCGGAATCCTCAGAAAAATCACACCGAAAAATAACAAAGGGGGTATTACAGTTATTTTCTGGTCCGGACGGGACACGACTGCATGATTGAGTCACGCAGCCGCCCCTACCCTGTTACACCCGTGATCTTCTTTGTTTTTCTTTTCCTGTGACTCTGCCAACTTCACCTTCACTTTGCACCATTCTGCCAACAACCATCTCCTGCAAAGATAGAAGAAAAAAAAAACACACTAAACACAAACAAACACCACTCGACACACACACAACCGGCCACCACCCGTGCCGACCGCCACCACCAGCTCCACCAACCGCCACACCCAACCACCATCCCCTTCCTTTCTTCTCGACGTCACCGTTAGGGAAGACAACCGAGAAGGTCGCAACCACCAACACCTCCTCCTCGCGTCGATACATCACCACCGAGACCACCACCTTGCCTTGCCGCCTGCAGATCCGCCGGCCTCGTCTTCTTTCCTCCGTTGCCTCGCCTTGGCAGCCACCGACAGCTGCAACCACCCACCGCCTGCTCGCACTGCCACCTCGACAACACTCCTCTTGTCTGCGCCGCCACACCGCACCTGTCACCGTTGACAACGCCAACGTCGAGCCAAGAAGCAGTGGGCCGGCCTCCTCGTCGCCTCATCGCTGGATACTTGCGACCGCCACCCGACGAAGCAGCCACCGCACGCAGAGCTGCCGCCGCTCCTTCCTCACCTCGTTGTGCCGCCATAGCAAGGTGAGCTGCGGGTGTTGTGAGTGGCGAACGGGTCGACCCGTTTGCAGTGGGTTCGACCCGGATCCTTTGGGGATATCACAGTTGGGCCGACCTTAGGTGGGCTGTTGGATGGATGGGTTGGGAAGTTAAGTATGTTGGGTTGGATGGGTTGTGGGCCTTTCGCATAGGCCATGCCTGGGCCTTCCTTGCTGGTGTGATCATGTGGGCTGGGCTGATGCTATTCATAACCCAGTCCAAAATAAATATATAAAAAAAACATACATTATGGTAAATAATTTATTTTATGGAAAATATTTCTGGAAATGATATAATATATGATTCTGACATATTTTGGAAAAATAGTTTACTAATATATACATACGAGTATCTTCTGGAAATTTATATATTTGATAAATAATAATTTTCTGGATATATATATTTATATTTAATTTATGTTGCTAGGAAAATAAAGAATATGACATAATTTATTGTATGGAAGTATTTTCTGATATATATAAAATTCGTTAAGTATTTATTATGGTAATTATAATTTGGAGAAAAAGTATAATTAATTTATGGAAATATTTTGAAAAGAGTTTTAATTAAAGTATGGTACCGAAATTATTTTCGGATATACGTACGGTATAATATTTTCGGTAAAAGATGATAATAAAAGATATGTAACTGGGATGGGTATATTTCGCAGTATTGGCATCATGACATACTCTTATGTGCATCTTATTTGAGTATGTATTGTTTTGATGTATAGGTTCGGATATCGGGCAGTTTTCCGAGGAGCCGGCTTGGTACCGGTCATTGTCTCCGGAGTTGAGTAATCGGCCAAGGCAAGGATGGATTTCCTTCAATATGTGCCTGTATTACTCGGTTATTATGTTTTGATGATTATTGCATTGTTGGATGTTGCATTTGCAGTGGTTTGGTTCGGGATGTTTATCCCAGTGTCCTGGTTGTTTTTGGATGTCGATTGTTGTGTCTTTTGGTAATAAGAATATTGGATTAAATAATGAAATGTGATAAGGATGTTGATCCTCGGTTTCGGATGGGATATCTATCCCGGTATTTTGGTTAGGGATGTTGATCCCTGTGATTTGGTTTTGAATAATGATGATATAATTGTCACGTGGTAGGTAGTGGTACGACTCGATGGTTTAAGACTGTTTTGTGGTGGCCATGACCTAGGTTACTTGTGATAAGCATGTCTATTGTAACGTCCCGATTTTCCGTTAATCAACTTTCATGGAATTTTCAAATTTTTGGAATTTAAATTCCAACTTTACCCTTGAAGAATTTCCAGGATTTTTGGTAAAGAAAATTAATGCTATTAATTTATTTTTACACGAAAATATTTTATATATGTTGGATTTAATCCTAGTTTCGGGTTCTACGGAATTTATTTGTGTTTTGGGGTGCAACACATGGTGTAGTGTTGTTTTGCCAAAAACTACGTAGTTTCGGGATAGGCCAAATACAAAACACACACTTGACCTGCGTTTTGACCAAGGGAAGAGGGTTGACCGTGCCTAAGACCAAAACGACGTCGTTTTGGTCCCGGCCGAAATCAACCCTAACCCTAGAGTATAAAAACATCTCTTTTCTCTCTCCCACTCTTTTTTTTTCCTTTCCTCTCACTTTCCGATTTGGGTTTCCCTCCCCACGATCTCTTCCATTTTCTTCCTCTTTCTTTCCACTCAAAACCACAGCCACCCCCTTCTCAAATCGTCATCTCCATCATTTCTTCTCCCTTATCCTTTTCCTTCGAGCCGTCGTTATCATCCCCAGGGACACGCTGTCGCTTGCGGGTTTTAGGAAGGGAGGTTGGGGCGTGTTGCCTCAGGTCAATGACGGAGAAGACAAGGTAGCGAGCAAGCTCGTCTGGTGGTGGCTTGGTTTGTTTCTACGGGCGGTAGGATGTTGGGGCTCTGGTTGGACGACTCGGGTTTGAGTCGTGGTCGGGAGCTGGGTGTGGGCGTCGAGGCAGCACTATCGTCGCCCTTGCAGCCGCCGTCGTTGCTGGTTGTTGGGGTAAGCCACCGATTCCATGTATCTGTTTTCCTCTGCTCTTCTCCTCTCTGTTCTTTCCCTTTGTGGGTGGTTCTCTCTTCTGGCTTGGTTTTGATTTGTGTATTGTTGTTTGAGGACGGCAGGATTTATGCCAGACTGTTGTGCTTGGTGGTCGGATTCGGTGGTTGTTGTGTTGGTTGATGATGGCGGTGGGCTAAGGTCGGTTGAGTTGTTGTCGGATGGTTGCTAGACTCGAGGATCCAGGTTCTTTGGCTTCGTTAGATCCGGGCTAAATGGATTCGTGTTTCCCGTTTGTTGTGGTCTCGGGGTAGTCTGGGCTCTTGGGTTTAGATCCGGCCAGGACAGATCTATTTTTTTCCAGTAAGCATTTGTAGCACCTTCGTGTTGTTTCAGTTCATTTTTAGACTCTGCGATTATGGTTTTTGTTGGTTTGAAGGATGGACGTTGATGCTCGGGTTGGCAGTTTGTTTTGGAGCGATTTCAAGGCAGTTACGGATTTTCCGGCGAGGCTCGGGTTTCTGTTCTGGCGAGGCGTGCACGGGTTCGGTGGAGCAACTAATACTCTGGCATTTCACGGTATCACTTCCAATGATGTTATGAAATTGTTCTACATACATGGCATGTAACATAATAAAACGGATATGATAGTTGTAACGGAAATAACCGGGATATAATGGAAACAAGAGTGACGAGTTGAGAGTCGCGTGGCCGGGTTCTTACCGTCGAGTATAGTACCTTTAGGCCGGAAATAGTAAGCTCGGGTTACGAGTTAGCTTGATTATTATGATGGGCCAGGCCTAGGCCCAGTAACTCTATATGACTCATGATTATGGAATGGGCTTTAGGCCTAATAAAGAATAGTTAATTTAGGATGGGTTTTAGGCTCAATGGCTTAAAATGATACGGGCTTTAGGCCCAGATATATGTCTGGACATGGTTTGGGCTTTAAGTCCAATAAAGTGTAATTGATTTAATATGGGCTTTAGGCCCAAATAAGATTAAGGTATAATTAGGGCCTTAGGCCCAATGGATAATTTAACCTGATAATTATTATTAATATAGGCTTGAGATCAAAGGACTTGAGGATAATGACTGGGCTTAAGGACTCAAAATGAATCATCGATATAAGTACGTTTTAGAGTACATTCGTAATTGTTGTATGTGTACCTTATACATGGTCGCATTTCCTTTGTTATGAAAATAGGATATGTTGAGGCGGAACAAGGCTTCAGGTTCCGAGACAATTGATAAGGCCCAGGTAAGGACTTATAAACCTTTGTATGCATTACTGCCTACAATGCTCAGTTAATTGTCTTGGTATATAAAGTGGTATTAATTGTTGGTCTTGAATGCTGTATGCATGCTTGTCTGATGTGCTGATGTTGCTATCTGCAAGTGTACTATGTTGATGATACCTCTGATGCAATGTGCATGATTATGTGAACTGTGTACCAGTGTGATATAATATGCCTGTCGTGCATGAGTTGTTTTGTGTGTTAAATAACGTGATATATGGTTTTGTGGTTTGTGTGGTGGACTGTGGGCTGGAGGCCCGGATTTGAGATTAAGATGTTAAATCCACACAACGATGTTTGACAATAACGTATGGTACAACTCTTAAAGGATAATTGAGAATAACATACTATAATAATTCTACTGTGGGGCTGTTGACCGGTTGGTACGAGCGGGAAGTGATACCCCTCGGGATTTCATGCGGTTTAGCATATGGGTCTGTTATGACCGGTTCTACCTCCCCCTTTCTACCTCCCTCTTTCTCTCTGTCTCTCTCTCTCTCTCTATGGATATGTTTGGGCTTCGTGCCTGGTTTATTTGGGCTTATGCCTGGTTGTCTCATGAGACGGGACCGAGCTCGACGCATACAGTAGAGGGCCCTAATAAAATATTTAAACCTAATAACAAGGATAATAAAATAAGTAACGATAAGTGATGGTTGAAGTCTGGTGATGACTTGTGTTGTGTATTGTGAATTGTTTTGTGCACTGTGTTTGCTATTGCCTATTTCCGGTGTATTTGTAGTTGATTTGTAATTGTATATTATTGGTTTATTTGTTTGCGGTGAGACAGTGGTTGGTCTCACCCCCTCACAGTCTTTTTCAAGTTAACTGCTCATTGAGCAGTGGTGCATATCAGTAGGTGGCGGTGCTTTCCTCCTCGGGTCGGATCCATAGGGGTCATTGAATGCATGTTGCTTTCTATTTTTGTCTTCCGCTGCGTACTTGACTCCTTTGTATTAATTACTATTTGATTAAATTGTGATCATGTTGTTGATGATTTTCTTGTCCCGGGAATGATAAGGGCAAATTAGTCATTTTATATTTAAATTCTATTTTATATTAATAAATTGGGACACGGGCGTTTCATCTATGATTGAGATGTCTATCCCGTGATTATATTTGGGATGTCTATCCCTGGGTTCGTATTTTTGGGATGTCGATCCCTGGGTTCTCTTGGATTTGGTCTTTCATCCCGTAGGATGAGTTATTTGTGGTACAGGTTTGATGCATTCCAGACAGGCTGCGGCGTTATCACTTGGACAGGACTCAGATCCATAGTTTGCATCAGTGTCGCATACAGTGTCTTTGTGAGTTATTAAGTCTTCCGCTGTGCATTATATTGCTATTGTTGGGCCATTAGGCCGGTTATGATGTTATTGATGTTTTTTATTTTGGGCTGTTGAGCCCGAGTTTCTGTTGTATACACAGTATGCTGGGCTTTGCTGGGTTGGATCGTTATAGTTCCGGCACGTGTTTACTGTGTACGGTAAATACGGGTCGGGGCGTTTCACAACATTAAAGATTTGTTGGTGCAGCAGGGGCTGATGAAGACGCTCTTTGGCAAGGAGAAAAAGCCAAAGGACATGAAGGATGAAAATTAGGAGGAGCTCGAGCAGCGAGCTGTCAATACTATCAGATTAACTCTTGCGCCAGACGTGAAGTACAGTGTGATGGACGAGACAAGTCCAGTGGAACTAATGAAGAAATTAGAGGATATCTACATGTCGAAGTCACCCACAAACCGGTTGTTTATGAAGAAGGAGTTGTACCAGTTGAAGATGTACGAAAGGACGCATGTTGTTGATCACATCAATAGATTTAATAAGTGTAAGTTTCCCTAGGCTATATGACAATCATATAAAACGGAGATATGCAGCGGAAGACAAGGGAAACAACCAAGAACACATGTGAAGCTAGTAAACCGTATAACAATTTTTACTTACTTGTAGTGTTAGGATCTTTCACCTAAGCCGGAAACCGAATCAGTAAGAGCAAGAAGAAGACCTGCTCCTCTACGGTATCCACACGAACCGTGATAGCTTGGAATCGTCC
>JAKUCV010007483.1:31785-109819 GCA_028386065.3 Turnera subulata | reverse complement strand
TCTGCTTCCAGGGAAATGTAGTATTTGATGCCAGATACCACCTGTTGGGCAGCTTTTGTTACCTTTATGAACTTCAGGTTGGGATACTGCAAAAAAACCATTGGACATTAGTCATCACATTGACGCATCAAACCCCAACTTCTTTTGTACTAATTGAATCGACCAAAATTGACCAAGAACATTATACTACGCACCTATACTTATAAACATAGATGGCGACATATATGTCGTTCCAGCGTGACCCAAGTTTCCTTACAGTTCTAGCTTGGTTATCTCCAACGCTGATTTTGCCAAATATATTTTTTCAATTTTTGCTTGTTTGTTTATTTTTTGATAGAACAACAATTTTATTAATTAATAATAGATTATAATATTTATAATAGATTATTAGATTATAAATATTTGGTAAAAAATATTTGGGGATGCTTGTTTGTTTGTTTTTCTTTCCATACTAGATTCTTTTTACCAAATTAAGACTGAATGGGGTGCGTGATCGACTCCTCATGCATGCAGATAGTTAGCTAAAGGCTAATAACAAATGAGTACTTGTTTAAGTATAGACATCAATAATTCTCAAGAAAAGTATAGACATTAATTAATTAATTAAAATGTATAAAGATGAGTAGATGACAAGAATAGAAGATGAGAACCTCTTTCTGGTTCTCCACCGCAAAACGAGCGAGGTCCACTATTTCCTTGGGGTAGGGAGGGGGGATAATTTGAACTCCACGTAAGACTATGAGATTGTGAGCAAGGTCCCGGACTCCATTGCCATTGGTTGCCATCTATCTCTAATGTATACTTTTTCTCTTTGAATCTCTTTAATACTTGAAAGGAATGCTTGCTAGCTGTGAGTTGAAGGGCGAAGGCTTGATGCCCTTATATAGAGCTCCACCCCTTAAGTACCCTTTCTGGGCCTGCTTAGTTAATTTAGTGGAATATGATGATGATCCCGCTCCCATGTTTTTTTTTTTTGATTAGAAATTCATATCATTTTATTAATGATTGGAAGTAGTACAATCCCCGACTATTAAAGACCAAATATGTAGCGGGGGGGAGCTAGTCCAGAAAATTTGGGACTTACATAAGAAAGAGATGTGAGCTATGGCATCAGCAACCTGATTGCAGGCCCTAGGCGTGTGACAAAAGGAGCAGGAACTAAAGCTCCTAGCTAACAGAGCAATGTCAGTGACAATAACACCCACAGGTGAGAGGTCAACATCCCTAGAGGATACAAGCTTAAACAGGGAAAGAGAATCCGTCTCCATAACAACAAAAGGAAGTCCCATCATTCTAGCTCTCGCCATGGCATCACGCATAGCTATGGCTTCCAAAATCAGGGGGTTTGTTATATGTTCAACTTTGGTGGCTAAAGCTCCCAAAAACTGACCTGTGTGGTCTCTAAAAACAGCGCCAATACCCTCGCAGTTCTGCCGACTACAAACAGCGGCGTCCGAATTCACCTTCACATAGCCTAGAGGCGGCGGTTCCCATTTGCGAGTGCGGTGGGAAAAGGGAGGGCAGAGCTCAGTTGGTGTGTGCACCTTAGTCCGAAGCTCAAGATACTCCGAGCAGGACCGCTGGGCATAGTCGACCACCATAACCGGATGTGTTTCCTGACGCTGAAAAATTTCCTTGTTCCTCGTCTTCCAGACATGAAACATGAGGCTCAGGGCTGCTGCAGAGGTGGCTTCCGTCTCATCCTTTAGCAATCTGTCCATACAGTCAAAGATTGATTCCTCCACCCTAATGGGACCCGTGCCTTTCCACCTGGTCTGATTCCAGATCGCCTGCGAGTGTAAGCACTCAAAGACTGCATGCTTGACCGATTCAGGGGAGACACTGCAGCGCGGGCAAACATCAGAATCTACAATCTGTCTGCGCAAGAGTTTTTGTTGGACAGGTAATGCTTCATGCGCCAGGCGCCAACAGAAGCTCTTGATTCTAATATGTATGCTCGCGCCCCATAAGCGTTTCCAAGCGCCACTGATGGCCCCGGATGAAGATGAACTAGCCGCCTGATTGCAAGAAAAGAAGCGTTGTGCATGGTATGCACTGCGCGTGGAGAACCTCCCATGTTTGGAAAAAAACCAACTCCAGGAGTCAGGGACCTCACCAAGAGGGAGTGGGATTTGCAAAATGACATCCACATCAGCCGGTGTAAAGAGGCTATTTAGTTTTGTCACATCCCAACGCCGGGGATTTGTCAACATCAAATCCTCCACTTTCGTCGACTGGAGGGGCTGCTTCAGATAGAGAGGTCGGAAGGACCAGGGCCTCCCTATCCAGGGGTCCCCGAGAATAGAAGTAGAAGAGCCAGTCCCGACAGTTCTAATGAGACCACGTTGTAGGACTTCTCGGCCCCAAAGCAAACTCCGCCACGTATAAGAAGGCTGATTCCCCAAGTCTGCATGTAGGAAATCTGTAGTCTTGAAATACTTGGCCTTCAAGATCTTTGCACATAGGGATGTCGGTTGTTGTAGTAACCTCCAGCCCTGCTTTGCAAGAAGAGATAGGTTGAAGGTTTCAAGGTCTCGGAAACCAAGCCCACCCTCAGATTTGGGCTTGCAGAGGGTATCCCAGCATATCCAATGAATTTTGCCCCCATTGTTATTGTTACCCCACCAAAACCTGCTCATAAGTGAAGTTAGTTCCTTACAAAGTGTGATCGGCAATCGAAAGACCGACATGGTGTATGAGGGGATGGACTGGGCGACCGCCTTGATTAGGACCTCCTTACCCGCTTTGGAGAGAAGGCAGCCCTTCCATCCTTTGATGCGATTCCAAACACGTTCACGTATCTGCTGGAACACCTCCCTTTTTGCCTTGCCAATCACAGAAGGGAGCCCAAGATAGGTAATATGGCACCCCTCTTCCCTTATACCTAAGATATGTTTGATCCCCTCCCTCAGCTCTGGCGCACAATTTGGGCTGAACTGGATGGCAGACTTATCAAAGTTGACTACTTGCCCTGACATACTCTGGTAATGCTCCAAGACACGCCTAATAGTTCTGGCACAGGTAAGGGTGGCCTTTGAGAATATCAAGGAGTCATCCGCGAAGAGTAGGTGCGAGACTTTAGGAGCACCGTTACACACCGCAAAGGACTCCCAGCATCCATCCCTCTCGGCATCCTCAAGCAAGGCCGAGAGTCCTTCGCTGCACATGAGGAAGAGGTAAGGTGACAAGGCATCGCCTTGTCTCAGGCCCCTGGTGGGGGTGATAGTTTGGGTGTAAGTATCATTGACCCGCACCCGGTAGGAGGTGGATTGGATGCATTGCATGAGTAAGGAGATAAATGTTGGAGGAAAACCCATGGAATGCATGACGGCTTTAAGGAAACCCCACTCCACCCTATCAAAGGCCTTCGACATATCCAGTTTCAATGAGAAGACGCCGCCCTTCGCCTTCTTTTTTCTCTTTAGACAATGCAGCATTTCAAAGGCAATAAGAATATTGTCGGATATCAACCGACCAGGAACGAATGCACTTTGATTCTCAGAGATAACCGAAGGCATGCAAAGCTTTAATCGGTTGGCTACAGCCTTTGAAGCAATCTTATACAGCACATTTGAGAGACTTATGGGTCGAAAATCGGCCATTTTATTTGGATTTTTTCACTTAGGAATAAGGGTAATATTTGTTGCCCCCATTTCTGCAGGGATGCAGCCCGAGTTGAGGAGTGAGAGAATATTGATAGTGACATCATGTTGTACCAAGTTCCAATATTTCTGGTAAAACCGTGGGGGCATTCCATCCGGGCCGGGGGCTTTCCCCGGATGCATTTGAAAGAGAGCTTCTTTGATATCGTTGGACGAGAAAGGCTGCATGAGCATGGCAAGGTGATTTGCAGGGAGTCTACCTGTTAGAAGGGGTAAAGTGACAGCAGAGAGAGGTGGCAATTGTGAGGAAAAAATATCAGAGAAGTACAAATAGACAATGGAAACGATACCCTGTGGAGTATCAGTAAGGGTGCCCTGCTGGTTCTCAAGCACAGTGATTTCGTTTTTCTTCCTCCGCTGGTTTGCCTTCCGGTGAAAAAAAGACGTATTTGAGTCACCGCCTTGTAGCCAGAGTGCCCGGGACCTTTGTCGCCAAATAAGTTCCTCCCTTTCTAACAAGTCATCAAGTTTAGACTGGAGCGCCCTTTTCTGTTGGACCACCTCAGTGGAGGGCCATCGAGTGTCCAGAGCATCAAGGCTTCGTTTGACATGTGCAATTTCCCTGGGTATGCACCCATGAACCATGCTATTCCATTCGTCTAATCGACGCAAGGTCTCGGCGAGCCTTTCCCCAACTTCAAAAATAGAAGACGATCCTAGGCCAGAGCACCATATATCCCTTATGATATTTTCACAGGCATCGTCACGACACCAATGTTCCTCGAACCGTGGCTGGTGGGAACGTCTACCCCGTTTATTTGGTGCCGTAAGGGATAGTAGTATGGGTCGGTGGTCAGAACCATTATAGCGAAGGTGGGTGACCTTACTGGTGGGAAATAAGCGCTTCCAAGTGGAAGTGCATAAAGCTCGGTCAAGTCTGAGTTCTGCATAATGGTGGCCTTCTCGCCCATTATTCCAGGTGAAGGGATAACCGCAAAACCCCATATCCTCAACCCTGCAAAAATCAGCCACTTCTTGGAAAGCCCTCATAAGATGTGCTGGTTTGGGCAACCGGCCCCTCTTCTCATGTGCCCTCATGATCTCATTAAAATCTCCAAGAATAACCCATGGCAAGTCAGATTGTGATTTCAATAGCCTAAGGAGGCTCCAGGTGCGTTGTCGTTCCCCTTCATTCGGTTCCCCATAAAACTCGGTGAGGCGCCATGGAGCAGAGTTTTCCTCCCTCACAGAGACATCAATGTGATTCGATGAGTAAGATAGCAGGGTAACTTCTGTATCTTGTCGCCAAAGTAGAGCCAATCCCCCACCTCGGCCAGTACCAGTGCAGTCAACAGCAATCCCATGTAGTAGGCCAGTGGCAAACTTTATCCACTCCATTTCCTGACTGTTTCTCCGTGTTTCCATGAGAAACAGTATTGTCGGGTTTTCGCTCCTTACAAGAGCTTTAAGGCGACGAACTGCCCGGGGATTCCCGAGACCCCGACAGTTCCACCCTATGCAATTCATAATGATCGGCGGGACTGGGTAGCATCCTCTACCCCAGCCGCCGCTGCTGATTGGAGACTTGCTTCACCTGCGCCATCCATACTAGCAGTTGGAAAAGCACCCGGTGACTCAGTGCCACGAGCTCTAGCCTGTCTCTTAAGAGAGAGTCTTCTGCTACTTCGTTGTTGCCCATGTTCCCCATTAGAGCACAAAGGGTGAGTGTCCCCCACTCCCACAGAAAAAGTTGAAAGACCATCCCGATACCCAGACTCATCAGATAAGCCAGCCTCAAGGGGTGTGTTAAGGATAGGTGAGGGTGCGTGAACTGGTCCTAGGGTATGAGGGTCTAGAGGCTGGGCTAGGGGACTTTGCTTTAGGGTGGAGATGGGCTTTTGGGGAAGGACCGGTTGGGCTTGTCTTTGTTTCTTGTTTTCAGGTGGGTCAATTTGGGCCTTACGCTTTTGTGGGGTTTGGGAGGGTGGATGTGAACTGGACTCCTGAGTAAGGAGTTGGGTTGGGGGGTTGTGTTGTTGGGTTGGTGGAGGTGAAGGTGGGCCTTGTGTGTGGGGACCGGGACCAAATGTGTTTGGTGGGATATATTGGGGACTCGAAGGGGGTGAGATGGAGGGCTCTAGAACCGGTTGAGCAAGTGGGCAGGATTTGGCCGGAGAACGTGCAGAGGTAGGTGGTGGTGGGTTGGGGCCCTCATACCTCTTTTGTGAAACCCCGCATGGCTTGGATGGTCGGGCATCAGAATATTCGCTGTCAGAAGGGGGTTGGTGCTTGTGGGGGGCTTCGCGTGTGATAGAACCAGAGGCATGCCTTTGACCCCCAGCTTTTCCTTTGCCTGTTCCCGAGGATCCCTTTTGTGGGCCCGCGAAACTTGGGCCTCCGTGGTTGGTTGGTTTGTTGAAGGTCAGCTTTTTGCCCTTTGGTCGGACCGCTCGCATCTCAAGAATCCCGGGGATCGGCTCCAGTCGGACCTTACCATTCCGCCGGTCATCCGAGAGTGAAGGGCAGTCTTTCTCGGCGTGCCCTACCCTAGCACAATAGTAGCAATAGTCCATAAGATTTTCATACTGGAATTGCACCCATCGGGCTTCGTCAGTTGGCAGCTTGTGCAGGAACCCAGTCAGTAGGGGTTGGTGAAGCTTGATCCGCACCTTCATGCGAAAGAAGTCGTCCCAATGGGGGGAATTATCACTAGGGAGTTCGATGCAATCAACCCCTTCGAAGAACTGCCCAATCCTTTGGGCTGTCTTGAGGGTCATAAGGCTTGGGGGGAGACCAGTTACCTGTAGCCATATGCTAGCCTCATCAAACTTCAAATCAGCCAGAGGGACGTTCGGGGTCCATTCTTTGAGACATAGTAAGAACCCTGAAAAATTCCAAGGGGAGCCTTGCAGTATCCTCTCCTTCTCGGCGATGGATGTGAACTGAAAAGTGAAGACATTGTCTCTCACCTCTTTAATCTCCACCGGTTTGGATAGACTCCATGCCCTTGTAAGAGCTTCACCGATCGTTTTGGGAGCAAAGCGCCTAAAGCTCGCAAGGAGTATGCCAACCAAGACCGGGGATACGTTGGAGCATGCGTCTTCCTCATCGGTAGGGAATTCCAGGACCAGGACAGGAGGGGGCTCTACTGGATCCATTGAAGTGCCAAATTCAGAAGAACTGGCCATAATAATCCACTCTTAACGAGGGCACGTTTCCACAAAGGAACAGAGAGACTCAGGAAAATTGAAGAAACTGAAGATAAACTATGGTGGAGAGGTTGGAGTACCAAATGTGGGCATAGATGACATTTCTAATGACAAGATCAAGGAAGAGAATGCTTGCCATCTCTGAAAATTTGTCCCTTCCAATTCCCCGCTCCCATGTTTAAAATGCGAGTGTTTTTATTTTATTGAAATCGAGACGATAATTGGATTAGTGTTACATGTGTATATCACATGTATGTACCTATGGCATTGTTAAGGTGTCTCATTAATTATCCTGATACATTTAATAAACCATATCAACAAGTACTACATCAAACAGTCACAAGGAACTCAGTAGAGTTACAAACGATCTGTGAGCTTGAAACATCTTTTAACTCCTAATCCTCATGACTTAATGGTTTCAGCGGAAGCAATAACAGATGTCTCATTGCATTTCTTGTGATATGATCCCATGGAAAAAGTTTGTTTCCGGGAGTGGTTTTCCCTTTAATTCCTTTTGTTAGTAGAAATTTTAATTGACCACAATGTGAATGAAGCATTTAATAAGATTAATAAACTTCAAGACCCAACAATATATTTCTTTTTTTCGCTAACATTCTAATTAACAGATGGAAGCTGTTCAAAGCTGGAAGTCTTATATATCCTATCCTCAAACTTATGTCATGTGTGACACCGGAGCATCGTCTTCATATGCAATTGTTGGTTAAGAGACCAATTAACCCAAACGGAATTCCACCAAAGAATACCCAAACTGATTTTTCAGATTCTTTGTTTATTCAACATAATAAAAACCTAGCAATACTAGCTCACTTCACGTGGATTCCACGGGCTTGCATTAATTTTTTGAAAAATTTAACATTTTAACTACTATTTCTTGGCATTTATTATCTAATTTTTAAAAATTTATACATAATTTGTTTAAAAATTACACATTTTTATCAATTTTTTTCATTTTTTAATATAGATCTGGAAAATAAGTAAAAAATTATTAAAATATAAATTGGAATACAAATAAAAAAATAAAATAAACTATTTAATAATAATATAAATAATAAATAATTTTTTAAACTTAAACATGCATTATTGGCCCCCTAAAACAAAAAACATATTAACGAACTGAAGAAAAAGTTAAAACAATTAATTAATAATAAACAAAAAATAAAGAATATAAGAGAGTAATTTTTAAAACATAAATTAGTAAATGAAGAAAAAATATTATTAAAAAAATTTAAAAAGAAAAATATAATATAGATCAGAGAAATAAATTCTAACCTAATAAATAATAATATAAAAAATAATTAATTTTGTAAAGATAAACATAGATCATTGAGCCAAAAAAACAACAAAAATATTAAACAACAGAAGTAAAAATCAAAAGCATTAATGAAGGATAACAAAAAGTAAAAAAAACTTAAGAGACTAATTTTAAAGAAATATAAATCAGGAAAATAAATAAAAAATATTATTATGCAGAAAAAAATTAAATTGGAAAATATAATATAAATCAGAAAAATAAATAAAATAAATTATTTAATAATCATATAAATAATACTTAATTTTTTATATTTAAACATACATCAGTGAGTCCCAAAACAAAAAAATATATATTAAACAATAAAAGAAAAATTAAAATACTTAATTAATAATAAAAAAACATAAAAAATAAGAGGGTAATTTATAAAAATAAAAAGAAGGAGAAAAACTAAAAAAACTATTATTACATATTAAAATAAAAAATAGAAAAAAATAGAAAAAATAAAATAAAGTACTCAGTAATCATATAAATAATAATTAATTTTGTAAATTTATACCTGCAACATTTATTGATCCATGCTCGGGCCTACATAATTGACCCCGAAAACAAAAAAAATATTAAACACAGAATAACAAAATTATAAGAATTAATTAGTAATAAAAAAAATAAAAAAACATAAATGAGTCATTTTTAAAATAAAAATCATAAAAATTAATAAAAAATATATTATTATGAATAAAAACTTTAATACAAAAAATAGAATATAAATGAGAAAAATAGATACAAAAATATTTAATAATAATTAATTTTATAATTTAAACATGCATAATTGAATCCTAAAATAAAAATAAAAAATAACTGGAAAAAATAAAAAAATATATAAAACATAAAAGAGACCACAAAAAATATTATATAAAATAATAATATAAAGAACAATTAATTTATGAATTGAAAAATTAACAAATTAAAAGGCATGAAAAATTAAAACATACCTTTGCATCAGTTAAACTCATATCTATGCTAATAAGGAGGTTCTATAATTTTGTATTCAAGAATTCCTACAATCTTGAAACTCTAACTTGATTTTTCCCTAAATCATTGTGAGGAGTCAATTCATCCAAAGCTTTAATATATATTTTTTTGCACAAACAAAAATATAAAAATAATTAAGATAGATTGGAAGAATAAAAAGAATATAAAAACAAATAGGATGCTTAATTATGAGAGACAAAATAACTTTAATATTATATCAATATTCATACGTATGCAAATAGAAACAAAACAAAGAAGGAATTAGAGAGAATGAGTGAATTATAGAGAAACTGTATCACACACAGACAGAGACTGTATCTAGACGTTGTTTAGTGCAAAAAAAAATAAATAAAGAAGAAGTTAAAGGAAATGAATGAATGATAGAGAAACTGTATCACATACAGAGACTATTATTTCAGATACACAAACAAAGACTGTATCTGTATTTATAGAGAGATGATGGAATTTTTGAAGAGATGCACGATAAAAAGAACAAAAATGATTAAAGGTTAGTTGAGTATAATATAATTCTTATCAGATAACAATAATAGAGTAAATCACATCTTCTCTGCATGTGAATTTTCTTTTGACCAATTTGGGTGTGACTTGAATTCTTTTTTAAAGAATATAATTAAGATAAGATTCATCAATTTAAATAAAAAGAATTTTATCCTTATCTTTATTGATTAGAAACTCTGGTTATCAGTTTAATAGAAAAAAAATATATATAATACCAATATCTTCGTGTGAATTTTCTTTTGAACAATTTAAGTGTGATTGAAATTCTTTTTTAAAAGAGTATAATAGATCAGGTTACTCTGAGATAATTATGTTTGTCATTATGGCCAATCAAACTACACCTATATCCCTACAGATGGCAATAAAGGAAGAGCTCAAAGCCTCTAAAGCAAGACTCTAAAAATCCTATGTGTCAAAACCTGGTGAGGGATACAGCTTTAAATATATATAATTTATTGATACCCTGAACGTTTGGTTTTGTTGTACCTAGTGACTCTATTACCATGTCAATTAAGGACCATTTTAACCAAACGCTTAATTAAGTTGATGGGTTAGGCCTTAATAAAAATTTTTATATTCTGACAGGTTCTGTTGAATTATAAATTTAAAACAAGATGAGATCGCTGCTAACTGATTGCGCGTTCAAACTCTACTCGATCCTAACTACAATGAATAGTTCAGCCTACGATTCTTGACGATTTTTTTTTTTTTGCCTGAAAACATAATATTACTTAAAATCACATGATGCATCACATCATTTCTTTGCCTAACTGTATGTACTCTGTGAGTACAATTTTAAATACTTGAGGTCACACACGTTTAAAATTTGTACCATCCCCATTCTTTGGCAAGGTACATGCTACCACGCAAGTCGCGATTTTGTTTATAAGCCAGTATTAAAACCTCGGGAGAAACAAAGAGAAAACTTAGAGATCCGATGATTTTGAATTAATTAATAGTAATTTTTTTTTTTGTTTTGGGAAGTCGGAGCAAATTTTAACACGATTCAGTAAGAGTTTGAAGATTGGTATTTTTAATATTTTTGCACTTGAAAGGACCACTTCTTTTCTTGGTACAAGTACTAGTCCACCATGAAACCACGAGACTCGAGGTTTCTTGATACCTGGTTCTAATTTTTTTTCGCGTACATTTCAGGCTCGCTTGCCCCTTGTAATACTATCCAGTAATGGAAGAATGGACAAGGTAATCTCAATCCTTAAACAATTAGGATAGAAATATTATCTCTTCATTGGGAAGAGCATCTCTCAAATTGTTTACTAAAATGCTGGTTGGCAATTGAGAAATATGTATATAATATATACTAGATAAACATGGCAAGTAAATTGTGTTAGCTCTTTTCTTGCATAGATGATCTCGATCCCCTTACCATATGCTGATCATCAAAAGCTTTCATTTGACCTAATTATCTTGCATAGTTGAACGAAGATGAGACGGCATCTCAAAAACTTTTGTTGGTTAATTAGGGAGGCGATATCTGCGCTCCACTATTTTATAAACACACTGCACTTCTACTTTTTAAGTTTTAAAAAGACAGAACTACCCTTATTAAATGTAATATTATGGTTGGACAGAATTATTATATCTCGATATTTATTATGCATTTTATGTTTGGGTCAAAATCCATAAAAAGGTAGTGCAAAACCCTAATTATTTCATTATTTGTTGGGAGTGAAAATTTTTTGGAATCATCTTCTCTGAAAAAAATTGGGAATCACAGTTGAGGTAAAAATCTTTTCTTCTTCTCTCCTTTAGTTTTATTCTTAAATAATAAGCTATCTCAAAACTTTTGATTATGGATAGAAGAGAAAGAACATCGACACAATTCCCTAATTGTTTTCATAAAAAGTTTTTCTATTGGTCTGGATAACTCCAAGAGTAGAGATTTTTGTTTTCTCATACTTGTTGTGGAGTCATGAGGATAGTGTTCCGGTAAATCTTCAATCGCCCTTAATTGAATATTGTTTTTTTATTGTATTTGATTGACCGAATTGGTGCTTGATATGTTGTGGAAGAGTATATTTTCTACTGTACACCAACTATTTGATATTATTTCACAATGGAGACAAATTATATTGTTGCTACTACCAGTATATTATGCTACTTTTTTATTTTTATCATCATTTGAAGTTTTTATTTTTTCTAAATTTGAAAGATAATTTTTTATAAAAAAAATAAAGCGGATAGATGATGCATTAAAATAAAAAAGAAATTAAAAACAAAAATAAAGCAAAACAATGATTACGAAGGAAAAGTATAATCATTGTTTTACTGGGCACAAATGCTATAATTTTATTAGGCCATTTTCTTGTTTTATTATCTAGTGGAAATATTTTTTCTATTGAAAATTATGTAGGTTTTAAGTTTCTCTGGAAAAAGAAAATTATTTAATAATTATTGACAAAGAATAAACATGTCTAAAATATTTTTAATGCAGTTATCCATCTAGGAAAACTCGCGCCATTACATTACTAGAAAAACAAGAAAAATTTGTAAACCAAAACAGATAAGTGAGGATAACTTTTAATAAGGGTAATTTTGTCATTATGTAATTTAAAAAGTAAAAGTGGAGTGTGGTTATAAAATAGTGGAGCGCAGATATCGCCTCCCGGTTAATTAAGGTCTCATTCCATAGATCGAGATGATTGTGAACGGTGTAAGGTTTACTAAGTGAAAAAGCTTACAAAATTCTCTCACCACTGCCCATTAATAATATGGCATGCAGGAACTTTATTTGACAACTATTTCAACATTTTACTGAGCTTAATTATATTGATTTCATCAATAATATAACATGAAATTTTCATTCAAAGAAAACTTTATCTAGCTTGCAACTTGCAGACCTTCTTTGCAGTTTTTTTTTGTTTTGTTTTTTTTTTTGTTGTTGTTGTAAGAGGTCTTACAAGAAATGTTCTGTGTAGTTTTATTAATTCTGTACAGAAGCAGTATACCTGCCAATGGTTTGGAAATAACTAAGAAATTAATTAATTAAATAACCAGAATTATTTCTGGCCTTGACACGCATTGTCTTTCCTTCCATCTGCCTGTAATGGCAGAGATCGACAACAATGGATTCTCTTTTTCAGCTACCTCCATATCTACAAACGCGCCCCAAAACCACCCCCCACCCCAGCCCGAGCTGCACATATCGTGTATACAAGACCCGGCTTCTACTTCTTGCTTGCCACTTGCCCGCTCCCTTGAACTTCATATATGTGCCAGTGGTGCGCATGCTTGATGCAAAAAGAAAAGGTGATGTTTTTCATTAGACTTCAAACTAATCCAACCATAAACAATTCAGATGATCATCCTCTGCCAGACGAAACCAAGTTTTTTAATAAGCTCACTAATCCATGCACCAGCTAGCTTTATATAATTAAATATCTTTAAGAGATGCCGTGGCCGTGAACCTAGCTTGATATGCATAATCTAGCTCTATAAATTGACAATGACTTTGCTCTTGTTCATCCACACCTCTTAATCCTACAGCAATACTACTAGCTAACTCTTGCCTATACACAGCAATGGCCACTTTCCTTCAGCTAGTCCTCTCTTTCTTTTTCTTTGCCACCGCAATGATCTCCTTTCCAGATGCAGCTCATGCCAACAATTATAAGCTGTGGACCAACACTCCCTATGCCATGATCCCAAATGGTACCCTAAGTCGTCAATATGATGGTGTTGCCCCACTTAAAGTTGGGGGCGAAAAATGTCCAAGTGGAGTATATTACACAGACAAATCTGATGGTCATGGTCTCGCAATAGTTTTTACAGTTCCTAGTAGGGAAAAAATCTCCATTGGTAAAGACACAGAAGTATTCATCCGTTTTGAATTTGTCATTCCCCCCACATGCACCCAAAGTCGCATATGGGGAACTTGTGAACTTCCTCCTTCAAAACCAGTGATGCTTATAGACCTTGGTCCAAATGCTTTAGAATTCTTTGAAGCATTCAAGTTCAGGATTAAGAAAGTCAGTAACGGGTTCAGAGTTTATTATCGCTCGGATTTGGGGGGCGGAGTTGCAACAGAATTCGACATTTGGCCTTTAAGAGACAGACTTCATGGCATAGACAACCGTCTGGTTCTTGTGGAAAGTACTAACAGTTCCTTTGAGCCCTTTGTATTTGTCCCGGTACTTGACGGGATCAAATCACTAGTGTAGGTATCAGGCTACACTTAACAGATTGATCCACTCTATATATATCCCCGCTGTGTATGTGGGGTTAATGTTGTTACTTGGATGCCAGGTTTCTAAAATAAATTCTAAATAAAATAACGGATCAATCTCATGATTATCGGCCATGTATCATCAGTCTTTCATATCAAGACCTTTCAGATTCTGTGCGTTCTACACTTCAATATATTGCGCATGTGTTTCCTCTCACTTCTCTCCTTTTGTTTTTTTCCTCTGTTTTGATTATTTTGTGAAATATATATGCAGAAATCTAATGACTAGCAAAAAAATATATAGAACTCTTTGAGACCCACACAAGATTCTTCATGAAATTTTAAGGAAAGAAAAAGAGGCAACAATGGGAAAAGATTACATAAGAGTTTTTAATCATGCCCAGTACACAAGGTTCCAGGATTTTGTTGAAGACGCCAAAAGAAAAAGGATATGGGGAGGGTAGGAGTTGCTAAAATCGAGAGAAAGCTTTGCAAAAGAGAGTGCCGTCTTCACATTGTAAATAGAATTACATAAGAGTTTTAGTGTTTCTTTTCAAAGTCGCATCACTTCCTGAAGTTAGCCCTTTGGTGATTTGCATTTCTTATTATCGCTGTAAGTATGTACAAGTTTGACTGAATAAAGCTTTTGGTTAGCATAGAAACAAGGAGCCCCATCTTTCTTTGTTACTTTGGTTTGTATTTGCACATAGGAAAAAGTTGATTCCCTGTTTGATTGACTGGATGTATATAGGATAACCTGTCAAACGATATGATGTTTTTAACATTGACGGCGGCGGGTTCTGGGCCTACAACGAAAAGGTTGCTAATTAAGAAAAAGGACTTCCCTGCAAAATAAGAATGTGCTAGATAAAAAGTAGTGACTATATATACTTTTTTTTTTCGGCTGTAAAACCTAAAAAGTAGTCAATATACTCTTGCACAAATGTATTACTAGGAGTTTCTAGCTTTTTTTGGCTGTGAATAAGGGATTTCTAGTTGATCCTGCTCTGTGCAGATTCTTCGTCAACCAATTTCTGATTTTGGAGGATCTCGGCTGCTATTGTTTTCTTTTCTAGGTTTTACAGCTGGAATTCGAACTTGAAATTACCTTCAAGATAAACCCCCAACCCCCACGTCTCCTTCCAACCCTTACACCTATAAAAGCTTCTCTTGTGCTCATCTTCTACACACAAAACAACTTTCTTGAATACTATCTAGCTATCTCACTTGTAGTTTTACACAAAAACTATATAACACTTTGGTTTGCTTCCCACAATCCACACCTTTCTTTCTTCCTTATAATATATCATGGCTTCCAAGTTCATTTTCGGTGTTTTCCTCTTGTTCTCAACCTGGGTTCTTGTAGGGTTTTCCCACAAGTTACCATCCCAACCAAGACTGGCGGCCATGGGCGGCGTCAACACACAAGCAGACATGCCATGCATGACGAAGCTGATGCCCTGCACACACTACCTGAATTACACCAAACCACCAGCTGTTTGCTGCGTGCCCCTCGCTGCCATGATTAAAAATGAGATGCCATGCCTCTGCAGTTTCATCAACAACACCCCTCTCTTGTCTAGCTTCAATGTCACCAAGGATGATGCTGTGAGATTCGCCAATTCCTGTGGTGAACACCCTGACCTTAAACTCTGCGAACAGAATGGTAAGCACCAATCGTCTTCCCGGCCTGCCCTTTCATTAAATTTTTTCCTCTTTATATTATATAGTGTTGTTTCATCCGCTTAACATCTTTTTAATTATTGAAAGCAGCAACCAGCCCATCAACTCCTGCGGCTCCAAAGCTATCTCCACCTGCCCAACCTTCAAAGACCAACAGTAAGTACCTGAGCGTTGGGCTCCCGATCAAATAGTTTCTTTTTCTCTTTCAATATAAATATTAAAAGAGAAATTATAGTTTAAATAACCTTGATATAATATAAGGTGACTTGTAAAACAATATTGTGGTGCTTTTAGTTTCCTATTCTGATTGTTTGGAACATTTTGAAGTACCAACTTAATAAGCAAACCAATAGCTTTTTTTTTTTCTAATTAATCAATTCTACTCTGTACGTACAGATTCTTCCACCGCGCCTGCAAAAAGTGCTGCAGCCCCTGTGGTCTCTAACTATGGAGTATCTGCAGTCTTGATTGCTTTCTTTGTGGCCTCGGTTGCCTTTGTACTAGAAGCTTATTAGAGCGTACTATCTCTTTTAGTGATAGCAATCTTAGATCTTTCCTTAAGCCTAGGTGCTGATTCTAAATAATTGTAAGACGTTTTAATTTGAATTTCTAGTGTTTATAAATCTGTTTTATCTAGAGCTTAGTTTCCGTCTATTTAAATATTCGAATTTATCTGCTGATCGCACTCTCAAAACAATTGCACATATTTCGGAATGGAAATTATTATTTTTTAATTAATTAATAAAAAAATGAGTAGCGGGATAACTTAAAATAAAAAAGGGACACATCCAACTAAAATATTAAACTATTGCTGACAATATTAAACTCATATTACAATCCCATGTTCTCTGGTCACTTGATTTTGTAAACAAGGAAGCAAACGGTGTTGCCCAATCACTTGCTTCCCTAGTCCCAGAATTTTGTACAGGGTTGAACATTTTGCACTCCCCTCCAAATGCATGTTTTAGACCTCTATTAGAGGACAGGGTAGCTTAGGCATTTGATGATCTTATCATTTTATACTGTTTCACAGACGTTTTGAAGTATTGAATATACTATCCCGGTTTCCGACCAAAAAAAAAAAAAGGGACACATCCAACTAAAATATGAAAATTGTATGGTTGGATAGTCAAGATAAAATATGGTCAATATTGTTGAGAAAAGCATTAAAAGGAGAGTGGAGAAGGTAAATAAATCAATGGTTTTATTGAGAACTGACATTGAGTGCTGTAGGATTTTAGGTCTTACACATATTGAAGTAGCCCAGTTAAAATCCAGATCACTAACTGTGCAATTACATTTACAACTTGTTTCAAATAAAGAGCTTCAACAGTGAAAGAAGCATAACAAACTCCAAACTACAGCATTGCCCACATCCGCCTTATTATTCATTTGGATTACTTTGACTTATTTTAACCCTCAAATCGAGATCCTTATTGCGAGGTAGAGGTAGCCTTCTGCTACCTGGATCCGAAACAAAGCAGGAAGACAGTCTATGATGAAATTAATCAAGAAGTATGGGATAGAAGTTCTGATAATTCAATATTAAATTTTGAAGTAAGAGTCTTTCCCACATCTTTATCAGAATTCAACCCCTCGGCTAAAACATATAAGAAGTGGATATTATTTTTCTCGTTAGTAGATTTAAGGTGAACTTGAGAAGCGTGGAATGAAAGCACACTAAAAAGGGAGAATAACAGAGTCCCAGCTTCCTAATATTGCAATTATTTGTTGCCAGTGGTTCATAAATGAAGAAGAGCAATTAATATGTAAACTGTAAATTAGATACTATTCCAATTCCTTTTATTGAGTTTCAGGACAGGAACATGGGTGCTGTAAACCTGAACGTTTGTTCAGTCTTAAAGGATAAAGTTGCATAATTAGAATCCAATCAAGCAGAGTCTAATTGCGCAGTTACATCACATACATTCAGTTACAGATATAATCACCCTTATTATTCCAATACAAAGCGCATTATTAACAGAAAGCATAACAAACTGAAAATGACTGCCGCGTGACGCGTCGGCCTTATTCAGTTGGATACTTTTATTTATTTTAAGAGTCAGATTGAGAGCCCGATCATCGCGACTTAACAAGTAGTAGTAGTCTTCAGCTACCTGAAACCCAAAAAGAGCAACAAAATCATCAGATGGTAAATTAATAAACCCACTAACTAATCGAACGACAAGTTACAAAAAATTATGGCACAAAAAATATT
Source organism: Turnera subulata (assembly GCA_028386065.3). Lineage (NCBI taxonomy): Eukaryota > Viridiplantae > Streptophyta > Magnoliopsida > Malpighiales > Passifloraceae > Turnera > Turnera subulata. Next base: position 92,097 of record JAKUCV010007483.1, on the reverse strand, counting down.
GGATTTGAATAGTTCTTACTATATACGGAGAAGAGAAAGGGGCTCATTTCGAAGTCTAAGTTTATATGTAGGTTGGTTTAATTACCTGCCTAATAATTAGGCGCCAGTAATGGGTCCAACATAATCAAAGGCAGTCATATCCAAACGAGTCTCCCAAGGTTCCACCCAGACCTGAGCTTTATACTGGCCACGCTTTCCATCTTCGGTTGCAACCAAGTAAAAGGTATACAATGTGCCTGAGACCAGTTGCGATTCTGCCTTCAGCAATTCTTTAAACGCAAGATGCTTCCCCTGCACCACCAAATTCTTCTTCAGTTTATTAATATAATTATATATTTCCTAAAAATTAGAGCCCTGGATATTGGGTTAATTAGAAGCAACGAATGGATGTGAACCTTTTTGGTGTTGTACTCCTTGACAGCAAAAACAGCCAGGGCAATGACCTCGGTGGTGATGGGAATAGGTGTAACCCCACCGGGTAAAGGCTTGGTCTGCCCCAGCTGAATCGCTGGGTTAAAGCTGAGCAAGACCCTACCGTCAAGCCCTGGAGGAAGAAACATTGTTAGGACCACTGCTACATAAAAGCCGCTGTGATCTGATCCCTCTTCTCCTGCCTCCAATGTAATAGTGTACACTACGTTCAAACTCCCAGGTATTTGTTCATGTGCAGATGCCTTCACCACTCTCTTGAACACCAGATGTGTACCCTACATCACCAGAACGTATACATTTATTTCATTCTCTTCCGTCTTCTTTCATTAGAGTTATAGAATTGACAAGGATTTTTTTTTAAAAAGATTTATGTAAGCACTACTGATCGATCGATTGATCAGGAGTCCTAACTGCCTACCGCTTTCTTGTTGTGCTTGTCAATGGCAAATTGAGCAAGTTGGATAATCTCTTCATTAGTGGAAGCGTCGGGAATGTCTACAGGTTGTCCTGCTTCGACGGGTTCCAATTTTCTTTTCTTCTCCACAACAGGCTTGAATTCCAGCAACACCTTCACTTCATGCGGCCCGGCGGGCAATAGGACACTGGCTTCATAAACTTTTTCGAAATCGCCAGCTTTTGCTGCCTTCAAGGTAATGCGATACAGCAACCCAGATACTACCTGTTCGCTTGCCTTCACCACTCCCTTGAACACTAGATTTTCATGCTGGAAAAAAAAAAAAAAAGAAACACAAACTTAATTAGTTGTCTGGCTAAACAACGTACGCAATGCATGCTTGAGCTGTGCTATCTTAATTAATTGTACTGTTATAACCGACTTAGCTAAACATAACCGAGCCACCCAGCTAGCTACCTCCTGTTTGTTGTGCTCATCAACAGCGAAATGAGCAAGCTCAATGACCTCCTCATTGGTAGGTGCATCAGGAATGTCTTGAGGTTGCCCAGGCATCGGGAGGCGCCTGAATACAAGAACTTCCTTCTTGGGAATCCACTCCTGCACCCAGATTTGGGTTTCATAGCGATTCCCATCCTCTGCTTCCAGGGTAATATAGTATTTCACGCCAGATACCACTTGTCGTCCAGCTTTTATAACCTTTTTGAACACCAGGTTCGGATACTGCATGCGTGCAACAAAATATGCAACAAAATTAATTTTCCAGTACATTATATCACATGAGAGAGAGAGAGAGAGAGCATTTTTACAAAATTAATCAACATTTAAGAAGAAAGAAAAGGGATGAGAACCTCTGTCTGGGTTTTCACTGCAAAACGAGCGAGGTCCACGATTTCAGGCCTGTCTGGAGGAATAATAGGCGTAATGCCTCCTACAACTACAAGGCTTTGGGCTACATCCCCAGCTCCGTTTTTTGCCATCGCTCTCTTTCTGATTCTATTTTTTTGCTTAAGTCGCTTCAGTATAGTACTTAAAACGATTGCTTGCTATGAATACAAAGGCTATGGGTGGATGCCTTTATATAGAGCCACACCTGTGAGCAACCCTTTCTGGGTACACTTAATTTAACTTGGTGGGGACGTTTGAACAAAACCAGCCAAGAAATTATCCCGTTCCCACGTAAAAAATTGTCCGGAGAGATTAGTTTGTTCTTATTTAAAACCACAAGTGGGCATGTTCTTATCTGAAAAAGACAATTGGACATGTGAGATATATATGTGTATTTACAGTACATAGTGTGAAGATATATGATAGTATAATAAGGAGTTTCTAACATGGTTTTCCTTCTATATAATATTCTAAAAAGTTAAACGTACAGGCCACAACGTCAATAGAGCCTTTTTTTTTTTTGGTTACAGCGTCAATGGAGTTGTTAATGATATATAAAAGAATCATACGTGCATAAGATAAGGATGGGCTGCAATTCCAAACACATTATTTTCCATACTGTAGCCCTTATATACATATAGTGTGAGAAGGTAAGCAGAAAAAGTCATTACTAGATGAGGCCTCGTGGTAAACGGGCCATATTTTGCGATCTTCTGCATGTGGTCGATTCTTCAGAGAACAAATTAGTTACGTCTTAGCACTTGGGAGTTTTATTTTTTTAAAAAATATCTTGAACGAAATTAAAAAAAGAAATAAAAGAAAGACAGCTTGCGCCTTGGCTCCATTTTTTAATTCAAGTCTGATAAGGTTGAAGAAACAGAGTAATAGGGATATCTATTGGGATGCTCCGAATGATGAATACGCTTTCCATTGGGTTTAGTCCAGAAATGAACTCTCTCTTTTTTTTTTTTTTTTATGCAAACGATGATCTTAATTTATAAACAATTAATCAAAACATGAGGAAAGAAATACACGATACGCATGCAGATCGAGCATGAAGGTCATATTCACATGATATGCCCTCCCTGCTACACATAGGAAAAAACTCTGCAAGCATAAAATCAAGAAAAACAACAATTATGGAAGTGCCAACAATGAAAAATTGCTTCGAGGACCTCCCCAATGCCTTATAGTTTCCGCGTTGGAAGTAATTGCAGATCCGTTGCATTAAGCCAGTTTGGAGAGGCTTAATCCACGAAGTAGAATGAACTAGAACCAAAATCCACTACTTTGTTAACATCTGCAGCTGTATTCTAAAAAATTCCCTTGTTCCTTTCAAGCCAAATTGGGTTTAGTTCAGAAATGAACTTTAACTTCCTTAAGAAAACTCCATTTTTTCTTCCTTACAGAGGTGTAATTCTTTCCATGTTATATCAATAATACACTTGATTAATTAGCATTACAGGAAAAAATTATTTCAGCCAAGGATTCTTGACGATTTGGTACTGTAGTTGTTGATATGATTAAATTATATATGTATCACATGATTCTTCATAGAATTTCTTCATTGACTAGCTACACTCGGTTATGGTACAATTTTTAATATACTTCAAGTCATCACACGTTTAAAATTTGTACCATCCCCATTCATTGGAGAGGTACATGGTACCACGCAAGTTGGATTTTGTTTAGGAGCCAATATGAGAATCTCGAAACGAACACAGACAAAAATTAGAGATGGCAGATTTTAATTTGCACTTGTGATGTTGGTTAAAAAAAAAAAGAAAAATCCACTTGTGATCAGGACCACCTGTTTTATTGTCTTGGTACAAGTACTAGTCAGGAGGAATCGACTAAGGCCAAGTCTACAGGAGGAATCGCCTAAGGCCAAGCGTCATGATTCTTTAACAGATTACTCACTGGGAGGGAGGGATGGCAACCAACTCAATAATTGAGCCAAGCCAAACCTGGCCTTCATTAGCTACTCGATACAAATTTTAATACTTCAGGTCACACGATTAAAAATTATAATAAGATGAGAACAAGAAATTTTGGTTATCGCTGTTTAATTAAACGATTGCGTCGACAAACTCTACTTGATCCTAACTACTATGAATAGTTCAGCGAAGGATTCTTGACGATTTGGTCATGTAGTTCTTTGATAAGATTTGTATATGTATCACATGATTCATCATATCATTTCTTTGCCTAAGTTAATACTCTGTTAGTACAATTTTTAATATACATCAGGACACACACGTTTACAATTTCTACCATCCCCACTCTTTGGCGAGGTACATGGTACCACGCAAATCGGGATTCTGTTTAAAAGCCATGTGAAAACCTCTGGAAAGAAACATAAAGATAATTTAGAGATACGATGATTTTGAATTAATTAATAATTTTTTGATTTGGGAAGTCGGAACAAATATTTTAACACGATTCGGAACGAGTTTGAAGATTCATGTATAATTAATATCTTGGGAATCCATCTTCACACTCCCACCCAAGTTTGTTTTGGTGAACATTAACAAAAATATCCTTCGTACCCTCATTAAAAAAATATTAGTGCTCCATGAGTATAGTACTCATCATAATTATTTTTTATTAATTATATTTTATATAATATTATTTTGAAGAACTCAAATATTAATAAATACTTTCCTTAATTAAGAATATTTTTATTTCTATTTTAAATGAAAATTTAAATTTATAATACTTTTCTTAGTTAAGAATATCTTTATTTCTATTTTAATTAAAAATTAGTACTAGTTGGGTAGACCTATTTATTTTAGGGTCGACTCAATAATTATTGATAGATCAACCTATTAGCTAGCAAATATAATTTTCTTTTATTGCGTAGAGGTTAACTTGTCAAATTCACAGGACGACCTATCAATAGTTGAATGATTATTAGTAAGTCTACCCCTTAAATTTGAGTGGTCACCTATTAGCTAGGAGACACAATTTTTTTAAAACATTTTTTTTTAAAGGAGGTCAACCTATAAAATTCCTAGGTAGACCTATTAGCTGGCAAACACTTATTTTAAGGAGGACGACAGGAAATCTGTCTTGTATTTACAAAGGCTTTACCTATTAACAGGTTAATCTATCTGTAACAGCCCGAGTAAAAATTTGGATTTTTACCGGGACTGTAAAAGTCTTTTTACCGTGATTTACCGTTGAATTAATCATGGGTAATTAATTCAAGGTAAATCGAGCGTCGTTTTTCGTAACCGAGAGTTTTCCCGCGCTCATGATTTTTCCGTGGATTTTTCGGGTCCCGGGATCTTCGGAAAAATCACACCGGAAAATAACAAAGGAGGTATTACAGTTATTTTCTGGTCCGGACGGGACACGACTGCGTGATTGAGTCACGCAGCCGCCTTCCACTGTGCAGCTTGTGAACCTTACCTGTGCCCGTGACGCTTTTCCTTCTTCCTGCGTGATGAAGCCATTCCCCTGCACCACCATGATTTCTTCTTCTTTCAGCCAAAATTCTTCATCTGGCAACATGAAACCAAATCTGTAAAAAAAAAGAGTGAAACCAGAAAAAGAGAGAAAAGAAAGAAAGAAAAAAAAGAAACAAAACAACATCAACCACACCATCCACCGTGCCACCACCGAACCTCCATCAACCGTCACCACCGGCTCCACCAACGCCGCCACCAACAACCACTAAAGCCACCACCACTGCTTCCTCTCCACCCGACACGCATCCCCATCAGGACGACCGCCGTCGTGCACCACCGACCCAACGACCCGACGGCCTCCTCCTCTTTCTTCTTCACCTCCTCGTCCTCGTCGCCGTCGCACCCAACCAGCAACGCAACCCGCCGGACGAGACGACCCCAGCCACCATCTTTTTCCTCCACGCCTGCACGCCGCCGCTGACCAGTCGAGACAAGCTCGACGAGGCAACCACCGCAGCGTTCGCCTCCCCTTCCGCCACCGAACGCAGCTGCGGGTCGCGCCTCCACACCCACGCGTCTTCACCGCCGTCCTCAAGTCTCCAGACCCGCACTGCAGCCGACCCTGCCTCGACACACCCCTCGCCGCCGACCGCCAAGGTGAGCAGCCACGCTCGGGAAGAAGACGGCCACAGTGGGCTGTGGCCTGCTGCGTTCAAGGCAGTGGGCTTGGTTGGGCCTGTTGTCTTGGACTAACGGGCCTGGGCTCTAGTGGGCTTGAGCTGGGTCTTGGGCTTGGGTATGGGCTGATGCAGGGCCTACTATTCATGGCCTGGCCCAACCCGGGAAAAAAAATAATAATAAAAATAAAAAAATATATATTTATATATCTATTTGTTGGTATTTATTTCTGAAAAAAAATAATAATAAATAATATATCCATTACTTTGGAAATTACATATATTATTCTGGGAAATAGATGGTAATTATAAAAAGTAGTTTGAAAAAAAAAACATATACTTGATCTTGGAAAACTAAGATAATTATGGTTTATTTGTAAAATTATTATTATGGTTATTTGAAAAAGATATATACCTTGAAAATAAATTCTGGAAATTTAATATATATATATTATTTTCTTTGGAAATTATGGTCGTGGAAATATATATATGTACTTTGAAAATTAAAGGTAATTATATTTTGTGTTGGAAAATATTATTATATATTTAGAAAAAGATAAATACTATATAGATATTTTCTGGAAATTATAAATACGTTACCATTTTTTTGGGAAATTATGATAATTATTATTTTGGGAAAAGGTATGTTATTTTATGAAAATATCTCGGAAAGAATTTTAATTAAAGTATGGTACCGAAATTATATTCGGATATACGTACGGTATAATATTTTCGGTAAAAGATGATAATAAAGGATATGAACCGGGATGGGTTTAATTCGCAGTTTTGGCATCATAGTACACCGATTATGTGCATTTATGTGAGCATGTTGTTTTGCTGTATAGGTTTGATATCGGGCAGTTTCCCGAGGAGCCGGCTTTGGACCGGTTGATGTTTCAGAGTTGAATAATCGGCTAAGGTGAGGATGAAACACCCCGACTACTATTTACCCGACTAACAGTAATTACCAAATAACAGTGGCGACACATGGCACAGATAGTAGATATAACAGGAAAAATCCGGCCCAACGGCCCAAAGATAATAACATGCCACCCGACCTCGGGTACAGCAGTAACAAAAGCACAGCGGAAGCAATTTTAATAATTACAGTAACAGTATGAACCGACTCGATGCAATTATGGATCCAGATCCGTCAGAGGTGATGCCGCAGCCTACCATGATGCATTCCTGCACAAAGTACAACATAGCCTGCCGATGGGGCAGGTGAGGGGTGAGATTCTCCATAATCTCACCGACACATAACCCATGATGTACAACATAGCATTTACTTATCAGTCAAGAACACATCAGAACGGTATACAAGTAGTGAATAGAACACTGATCAAATACAGCCACAAAGAACAATGCGGACTATACAAATGTCCACCCCATCGACTATGCAATGCTCTGACCATCTAATACTGACTGTACCATACACTAGTGCCCGACCAGGACACTTCAACTCGACTACGTAATGGGTATCCGACCCGGTCTCAACAGACTATATAATACATACTCTAGTCCTGACAGACTATACTCAACAGAGGCTCCTCATCGCATGGTAACATACCGATACTGTGCTTGCTGATCATCTAACCCGGTACCAAAACAAACTCAAATCACGTGAGCCTCGCTCACCGGGTAGCCGGCAACCTGCACAGACCATACCCAACCAATATCACAAACCGGTCCCCGGGTAGAATCACAACACAACACGGTAACAGCAGTCACCACAGCAACTCGTAACCACTACAACAACAATTCTCATTAATCTCGATCTCTGGGTATCGACATACCCTTAGAAATAATAATTACCCAACCGTCGACCACAGCCGACAACCAACATATCTCGATATCCGCTTGAAAACGACAAATGGTACTCATCTGACAATTAACAAAGAAACCGGCAACTAACATAGGACAACTGGCAACCGATGCCAGCAACAATAGACTACTCACGACCAACGACAACAACATAAATCCGCAAGCCGACCACCGATGCCGACCACGGTCAACCGACTATACTGACAATCTCCCAAGGTATGATCATGAGACAACATGCATATGAACATAACACATCACAGCCCAACAAGCAAAAACACATCTTAGACAAGACTGAGCCAAGGCCAAAAGAATATCTTTTATTATTACCAATTTTATCTTCTGGGCCCCGTCACTGGACAAGATAGAGGTCAGACCTGGATATCAACATATTTCGGGTGCCAGACCAAATCCAAGAGAGCCTAGGGATCGACATCCCAAAAATACGAACCCAGGGATAGACATCCCAAATAAGAACCCAGGGATAGACATCCCAAATATATCAACGGGATAGACATCCCAAGCATAGACATGCTTACCACAAGAACCCAGGTCAAGGCCACCACGAAACAGTCTTTACCCATCGAGTCAGACCACTACTTTCCAAGTGACATTAAAGTCGTCAACACATTTTCCAATTATCCAATTTCCATTTCCAATATCCATTATCAATTTTCCATGGTCAATTGTCCAACAACAATCTCAACACAATAATCACATAATCAATATCACAGTTCAGCAATCTCGACAGCAATAATCACGGCAGTCTATTATCCAACGGTGAATATCTCAACAGTTCAATCAAACAACAAAGCACACATAGTATTGCGGCACATATCAAAGGAAATCTACTCTCACAACAAATATCAGCAGATATCACAAAGTTAACAACAACAATAACCATAAGATGCAATGGAACCTATGTAGTTCCAAGACCAACCATCCCGGCTATCACGGGTGGAATGACGTATATGCAACCTCACCTGATACTCCTCGGAAGCTGGTATCCGGTTGAGTCTTGATATACCTATAATATAACAACCATAATCACTTATAATGCACAAACAAGATGATTATGCATGATGCCGGTTAAGAGTTATTAGGCGGCTTATCAATTCATTTTATTATTTCCATAGTTCTCTTATTCATTTCTGTGGAGGTTATTGATAATTTATTTCCCACCTGATATACCAATCATATCCAACATAAGTCCAAAACCAAAACCAAACGTCCAAGCCGATATCCCGGCCCTTAGGCCGCTTGTGACAATAAGGCATATATACGTACACTTATACGTGGCATATATTTAAGAAAATATATTTGTAAATAAATCAAGTTACGACCCGTTAAATACCCATAGTTGGTATGACGTAGATAATATTTCTTAGAATAATTATTTTCGATTAAATACTAAATACTTATAGGTTTATGAACAATAATTATAAAATAGTGAAAACGATAAATACTTCAAAGTGTTATTTAAATAACATATTGATAATAAAACCGTTTAATGAAAAATATTTCTATCGGTAAGAAATTAACTTAGCCTATTTATGGTATTATATCGTAATGTGATAAATATAATATTTATAAATACATGTACGTATATATCCTGATAGAGTAATGATAATAATAATGTTACTGTTAACAAAATACCATTGTAAGTTAGCAAAACATGATATGGCCCAAAATATATAAAATTATGGCCCTATATCATTTAGCCAATGTAAATGTCGGTAGCGCAATTTACATAATATATATATATATATATACAAGTGATTAAAATTGATAAATCAAATAAGTTATGGCCTAATTTTATTTTAATTCAAAAGAATGGAATTAAACATATTAGATATATACTCATATATGTATATGGACTCCATAAAACGTTAATCCAGTTAAATTATAAGTAAAGAATTTAGAAATTAAGCTCGGTGGGCCTTCACGTGCGTCTAGCCCATCGGGAAACAAAACAACTGGGATTGATTAATTAAAGGACTTAGAATTTAAATATTATGGGCCTTCTATTAAAATCAGCCCAATCAAAATTAATAAAACTGAAATTAAATACAGTGGGCCTTTTACGAGCCCAGATAAACGTAAATAAAATTAAAGCCGGAAATTAAATGCTATGGGCCTTTTAATAGCCCAATTAAAATTAAATAAAAGCAGAAAATAAATAAGTGAACATAAATTAAATATTAAAAGCACAAATTAGATAAGAGCATAATAAAAGACATAAAATAAAAACCATAAGTTAATTAAGTTAGGTTAATTAAGTTAATAAATTTTAATTAACGTTATTTTAATGTCCGGGTCCGTTTTATATCGTTCGGGTTCGTTATGCATATGGGTGGTCCAAGGCTCGGGTTTTACCCAAAGTCCATTTACGAGCTCACCGGAAAATTCTCGAGACCACCGGAACCTCGCCGGGATCCGGCCATCACTGTTCACGACAGTCCTTGGTACACTCCATGCCTTCTGCTACAGTTCATCACTGAATAACACACCCAATCCACAACACCAGAGCAACATCCCGACCGTCAACATACACGCCATCCCCACGGCCACCCACCGGTGACCGTTGTTCCACCACACGGCAGCATCCACGAAGCCCAGCATCACCACCCAAGTCCACAGCAGCATCATCAAGGCCATAACCACACACACCTACCTCGACAACACCCAAACACAACCCACACAATCAAAGGTAACCCGATACAATCGTCACCGAGCCACAACCGAGAGCACAGAACAACCAAGACCCAATTAGCAACCGGTAGAGGTCGGGTTAAGAAAAGAAAATAAAGAAAGGAAGAGGAAGAATTTTCGGTGTCGCGTCTTACCCACGCAGCCACGAGATTGGTGACGGCGGTGACGGATCGGTGGCGAGGCAGAGACGCAGGAACAGGAGAAGGAAGAGAGGGGGGGGGAATCGGCGACGCTCTGTTGCGGCGGTGGAGGAGGAAGGGGAAGAGGAGGGAGGCAGAGACGATGGCAGCACACAAGGAACCAATCCCCGTGTTCTTCGTCCCTGTACCCGTCGCCCTCAAGCCTTCTCCTTCCTCTGGCAGCGGTGGCAGGGGCAGCTTCGAGACAGCAGCACGGCGGCGCGATGGTGGTTTGAGACGGGGACGGTGAGAGGGGCAGAGGGAAGAAGAAAGGAGAAGAATAGGAATCAGCCAAGGGTGTGAGATCGGTGGCTCCGATTGCTGGGTTGAAGGCGGCGGCAGAGGGGATAGGAAGAAGGTGCGGTGGCGGCAGAGGTAGGGGAAAAAGGGAGAGATGAAGGAGGAAGAGGAAAATGTGAAGAATGGTGTATGGAAATCGGGAGGAAGGAGGGGAAAATAAAGAGGAAAAAGAAAGAAAATGACAAAGAATAAAAAGAGAGAAGTGAAAGTGGTAGGGCCGGCTAGGAGAAAAACGGGAGAGAGAGGGAGAGGGAGAGCATGTGTTGTCGGCAATTATTGGTATCAATATATACTCTACTTTTTTTTTTATTAATTTTTTTTATTAATAAATTATTGATAAATGTTTTAGCATAATAATAATAATAAATATATTAGTAGTGCTTTTAGTGATGAAGATAACGTTAATATTTCTAGTAACAAAAATAACAATTTATATATTGTTGATTGTCAAGATTTCCAAGGAAATTAACTTGAAATAGAAGAATTCTTTATTAGCTGCGATAAAATTTTTATTACCCACCGTAAAAGTCAAAATAGAACGGTAAAATTAGTAGAAAATTTACCCGGGTCGTTACAGAGGATGGATAACCCTTGAAATGTGCCTATAATACTTTGCGTGTATTATTGTTAGATTGAACTGTCGATATGGTTATTGTTGCTGTTGTTGTTGGTCTGTGATATCGGTTCTGTGAATATTATATTGTAGTTGATGTTGAACTGTTAAATTGTGAAGGATTGGTGTTATGAAATGTTGATGGTTTGGTCTGTGGGTTAACCTTTGGTAATGGTAAGCTGAACAACTTGAGAAAACGAATATTGGAAATTGTGATGATATATATATATATTATTGTTGGATATTTGATGATACGGATCTGTTGATGTCGTTTCTGTGTGTGATTCTTGATATTGCTCTGCTTGATTGAATTTCTGTGTTGACTATTATTGGGTTATTGGATATTGTGTTGTAATTGATGTTGGATTGTGAGTAATTGATGCTATGAAACTGTTGACGGATTGATCTGTTGTATATCTTGAGTTAATAGGGAGTTGGACAATTGTTTGACTGTTATGAATATTGGAATTGTTGTCAGTGGACTGCGTTGTGATTGGATAATTGGAATAAATTATGATATGGATAATTGGGAAAAAGAAATTGGATATTGGAAATTGAATTGAGATGATAATTTTATTGTCACGTGGTAAGTAGAGGTACGACCGGATGGTTTGAGACTGTTTTGTGGTGGCCATGATCTGGGTTACTTGTGATGGGCATGTTGATGCCGGATTGTGATTGGGATTTTGATCCCTGAGATTGTGATTGGGATGTTGATCCCTGAGATTGTGATTGGGATGTTGATCCCTGAGATTGATATTGGGATGTTGATCCCTGAGATTGATATTGGGATGTTGATCCCTGAGATTTGATATTGGGATGTTGATCTCGGTTTTTTTTGATCTGGCACCATAAACAGGTTGATAGCCTGGTACGGCCTTAGCTTATCCGTGACGGGGCCAGAAAGATAAACTTGGAATAATAATAAAGTCTTTGGTACGTTTGGGTCGAGTCTTTGGGTTTGGTCTGTCTTGTACGGTATTGTCTTTGGTATGGTTGTGACTATTGTCTGTATTTCTTCTTTGAAGTATTATAGTTGCTTGCATATTTCTGTTTATCCTTGGTTGGCGAGCACTTCGGACTCACCCCTCACCTGCGGGCTTTCATCCCGTAGGATGAGTTATTTGTGGTACAGGTTTGGTGCATTCCAGACACGCTGCGGCGTTATCCCTTGGACAGGGCTCGGATCCATAGTTTGCATCATGTGTCGCATACAGTGTCTTTGCGAGTTATTAAGTCTTCCGCTGTGCATTATTCTGTTATTGTTGGGCCATTGGGCCGGTTGTGTTGTTATTGACATTATTATTTTTGGGCTGTTGAGCCCGAGTTACTGTTGTATACACTGTATGCTGGGCTTGGTTTGATTGGGTCGTCACAGTTCCAACACGTGTTTACTATGTACAGTAAATAAGGGTCGGGGCGTTTCACTATCACTATTCTATTAATAGGTCAACCTTAATATGAATATTAATAGGTTAACTTATAAGTTAATAGGTAGACCTCTTATTAAATCGATCACCAAAATAAAATATATACTTATAAAATTGCTAGGTTGACCTATAAAGTTATTAGGTCGACCTCTTATTAAGAAGAGGAAGTGCTACTAATATAACGACTATCATAATATTTGGGACTTACCATCTTGGATGAGTTCCTACTTAAATTTTTTTTGTATAATTAAAAAAAATATAAAAAATAATGTTATTATAAGATTATCATATCTAATGGTTATCGTTTAACCAACCATATCCAATGGACATAATCGCGTGAATATCATACTCATGGAGCACCATAGAAAAATTCTTAAAATAAATCTCAAAACAAGATGCAGATAAAGATGAATAGTCGTAAGTCTAATCAGGCTATTTGAAATTGTTGAATACTATCTATTGATTTTGTAATGGAGGAAGTAGGTTCAAAACAGGCTACATCAAGTACACAGTCAGGAGAGATGGCTTCCACATCCAGATGGTCGAGGATCCCAGTATCTAGTTTGAAGCTTGCTGTGGAGATATTTGACGGTACCGGTCATTTTGGCATGTGGCAGTATGAGGTTCTTGACTTGCTATTCCAGCAGGGACTTGATGTTGCTATTGAAGAAGAGAAACCTGACGATATCAATGACAAGGAGTGGGCCGACGTAAACAAGTTGGCATGCGGAACAATTCGATCGTGTTTGTCCAGGGAGCATAAATATGCATTAAAAAATGAAGTTTCTGCACACAAACTGTGGAAGGCATTGGAAGACACCTTCTTGAAGAAGAGTGGTCAGAATAAGCTTCTGATGAAGAAGAGATTGTTCCGGTTCGAGTATCAACCAGGTTCAACGATGAATGAACACATCACTCTGTTTAAAAAATTAGTAGCAGACCTGTTCAATTTAGATGTTATATTTGAAGATGAAGACTTGGCTTTGATGCTATTATCATCTCTTCCAGATGAATTCGAGCACCTAGAGACTACATTACTTCATGGGAAGGAGAATGTATCATTGGAGGCTGTATGCTCTGCTTTGTATAGTCACGAGTTAAGACAGCAAGATAAAGTGAAGAACAAAGTACCTGCAGCAAATGAAGCCTTAGTGGCTAGAGGACGACAACAAGGCCAGTCAAAGGAGAGAAGAGGAAGATCCAAGTTGAGAAGCAAAGTTGCCAAAGATGAATGTGCCTTTTGTCATGAGAAAGGGAATTGGAAGAAAGACTGTCCGAAGTTGAAAAAGAAGGAAAAGACTCCACAAGATGCAAATGTTGCAGAATGCAAGAGTGATGCAGAGTCAGACACTTCTTTAGTTGCTTCACCTTCAACATCACACGTTAATGAGTGGATTTTGGATTCTGGTTGTACCTACCATATGTGCCCCATTCGGGAATGGTTCTTTGACCTTGAAGAGCTCAATGGCGGGGTTATTTTTATGGGTAATGAAAATCCATGTAAAATAGTCGGGATAGGTTCAATCAAGCTGAAAAATCATGATGGATCCACCAGAATTTTGAGAGATGTTCGATATGTTCCTGAGTTGAAGAAGAATCTCATTTCTTTGGGAGCCTTAGAATCAAAAGGCCTGGTGATCACTATCAGAGATGGAATTCTTAAAGCAACATCAGGAGCATAGGTGATGTTAAAAGGAGTGAGGAAGAATAATCTGTATTACTATCAAGGTAGTACAGTAATTGGGGCAGTTGCAACAGTAACTTCTGGAAGCAAGAAAGATGCAAAGGCAATAAAGCTATGACATATGTGTTTGGGACATGCTGGTGAGAAATCCTTGCAGATTCTTGCCAAGCAGGGATTGTTGAAAGATACGAAGACTTGAAAATTGGAATTTTGTGAGCATTGTGTTCTGGGAAAGCAACGAAGAGTGAAGTTTGGCACTACTATCCATGATACCAAGGGGATTTTGAACTATGTGCATTCAGATGTATGGGGACCTGCCAAGACTCCACCCCTTGGAGGTAGACACTATTTTGTCACTTTTGTTGATGATTTTTCCAGAAAAGTATGGGTGTTTACAATGAAGAAGAAGGGTGAAGTGCTTGGGATTTTCCTTAAATGGAAAACTTAGGTTGAGAACCAGATGGGAAGAAAGATTAAAGTTCTCCAAACAGACAATGGTGGAGAATATACGAGTGATCATTTCTTCAAGATATGCCAAGATTGTGGCATAGTACGACACTTCAAAGTCAGGAAAACACCACAGCAGAACGGGGTGTCAGAGCGTATGAACAAGACATTGGTGGAGAAAATTCATTGTATGCTGTCTATTGCTGGGCTAGGCAGAAGTTTTTGGGCTGAGGCTGTGACATATGCTCAACATCTTGTTAATCGGTTGCCACATTCTGCTTTAGGTGGCAAGACCCCTTTGGAGGTATGGTCTGGAAAACCTGCTATAGATTATGATTCTTTACGTGTGTTTGGCTCCACTATATACTACCATGTGAATGAATCAAAGTTAGATCCACGAGCAAAGAAGGCTCTATTTATGGGTCTTAATGCTGGAGTGAAGGGATACCGTCTTTGGTGTCTAGAGGCAAAGAAGACTATTATCAGCAGGGATGTTACCTTTGATGAATCTGCCATGTTGACTAAGGTAAATCCAGAAGAAGCTGGTAGTACTTCACAGCAGGTGGAGTGTGTATCAAAGCAGGTGGAGTTTGAGCCTACCATGGTGATCCCAGCTAAGAGCATCAATGGTGACTCTCCATTGACAGAGGAAGAGTTTGATGAAGAAGAGGTTCCGACCCAGGAACCTACGCAGCAGTTCGAGTCAATTGCCACTAGTAGACCAAAACGAGAAAGGAGAAAACCAGAACGTCTCGTTGAAACGGTGGCCTATGCACTTCCAGTCATTGATGATGTTCCTTCCATTTTTTCAAAAGCCATTCAGAGTTCTGAAAGTAGCAGTTGGAAAGAGGCAATGGAGGAGGAGATGGAATCTCTTCAGAAGAACAGAATATGGAAGTTGACACAACTACCGAAGGGAAAGAGGGCAATTGGATGCAAATGGGTATTTGCTAAGAAAGAAGGATTTCCTATCAAGAGTAATGTTCACTATAAGGCAAGATTGGTGGCTAAAGGCTATGCTCAGAAGGAGGAAATTGATTATAATGAGGTATTTTCTCCAGTTGTAAAGCACTCCTCCATTAGAATTCTGTTGGCCTTGGTAGCACAGTTGAATTAGGAGCTAGCTCAACTTGATGTGAAGACTGCATTCTTACATGGTGACTTGAAGGAGAAAATCTATATGACTCAGCCCGATGGATACAAAGCTGTTGGTAAAGAGAATTGGGTTTGTAAATTAGACAAGTGGCTGTATGGTTTGAAGCAATCAGCAAGACAGTGGTACAAACGATTTGACAAATTTATGTTGGGTCAGAAGTACACAAGGAGCAAATACGACCATTGTGTGTATTTGAAAAGACTACAAGATGGGTCCTACATCTATCTACTCTTATACGTTGATGATATACTGATAGCTGCAAAGAGCCAAGTTGACATTGACAAGTTGAAGGCTCAGTTGAGTAGAGAGTTTGAGATGAAGGATTTGGGAGAAGCCAAGAAGATTCTCGGCATGGGGATAAGCAGGGACAGAGAGGAAGGCAAGCTTTGGCTAACACAAAAAGAATATTTGAAGAAAGTATTACAATGTTTTGGCATGAATGAAGGGTCAAAGTCTGTAGGTACTCCGCTTGCTCCTCATTTGAAGCTTAGCAGCCAGTTATCTCCGCAGACAGATGAAGAACGAGAGTACATGGCAAAAGTCCCTTATGCCAATGTAGTTGGAAGCTTGATGTATGCAATGGTGTGTACGAGACCAGATATTTCATAAGCTGTTAGCGTTGTGAGCAGATACATGCATGATCCTGGAAGAGGTCATTGGCAAGCTGTGAAATGGATTCTTCGGTATACCAAAGATACCGTAGATGTTGGCTTAATGTTTGAGCGGGATGAATCACTTGGTCAAGGAGTGGTTGGATATTGTGATTCTGACTATGCAGGAGATTTGGATAAGCGAAGATCAACGACGGGCTATTTGTTCACTTTAGCTAAAGACCCTGTTAGTTGGAAGTCCACTTTACAGTCAACGGTGGCTTTGTCTACAACCGAGGCAGAGTATATGGCTATTACAGAAGTTGTGAAGGAGGCAATTTGGCTTCATGGATTGCTAAAAAACTTAGGGGTTGGTCAGAAACAACTTGTGGTATATTCTGACAGTCAGAGTGCTATTCATTTAGCGAAGAATCAAGTCTTTCATGGACGGACGAAGCACATTGATGTTCGCTATCATTTTATGCGGGAAATTCTCGAAGAAGAGATATTTCTCCAGAAGATTTTGACTACGGAGAATCCTGTAGATATGATGACCAAGGTGGTGACAAGGGCCAAGTTTGAACATTGTTTAGACTTAATCAATATCCTGCACATTTGAGTTGGCGCCAGATGGCGCAAGTTGGAAAAGGCTGTTCTTTATTTGACTGAGAAGATGGAGATTTGGTGGGACTACAAAAAAACACCAAGGTGGAGATTGTTGAATAGTGATGGTGTATTTTGAATCCCACATCTACTAGGAAGTGGAAGTGAGGGGTTGGAAAAGGCTATAAATAAGACCCCTCACCTCCCTTTAATATCATCCCAAACATTAGAGTATAATTGTATCCTAATAATTGTACTAAATACTCTTCTCCTAGTAAAAAGAGCAGGCCCTTTTCTAGTGGTGCTCCGGAGACGTAGGCAAAAATTGGCCGTACTCCATTATCAATTTTTGAGTGTGTTCTTCCTTTATTATTCCGCCTTTAATTTATGCATTTGTTTATTTGTTTAGTATTCAACATTGGCTGGCTAAGCCGCTTTATCTCTTTCTTTGCTGGCAAAGCCGCCTTGTTCTATTTGTTGGCCGGCTAAGCCGCCTTTTTCGGGTATAGGTTGTGAATTAAAATACTGTGCAAGTGATACCTGTCTAGGAGGCTGGGTTTTAAGTGAACCATAGTTCCTCCAGTCTTTCTTGGGGATTTATCTCGGAATGATAATTCTGTCTAAAGAGATAGGCTAGGCCATCTTTCCTGGGAATTATCGAATCAGTTCAATTCACTAGTTGTTTGTTGTAGTGGGAAAATTACCCGAATTTCCCCAACAGACAATGCATTCCTCTTCTAGACGAAACCCAAACTTTTCACGAGTCGATGCATCGGGTAGCTTTACATAATTAAATATCTTTAAAGTGTCGTCAAGAAGATGCGGGTTCGATTCCCGCTATCCGCTCAAAAAAATTCATTTAATAAGATAAGGAATTCCCTTTATGGATAACCAAAATCATAGGGGGCTTGCTCACCTCCAGTTTATTCCCTCCAGTTTTCCTCCAGTGAACCCTTAGATGATTGACACATCATGTAAAAGAAATCCAAAGGTTAATATGTTGCCAAATACAACAAAAACAATATTAAACAATTTTGTCTTCAAATCCAGAAAACAATCAAGAATTCATTTTCTTCCCGAATGCTGCCTGGACCTTCACTGCCATTTCTGGTGAGAAATATATGTGCACAGAACAAAAAACCACACAGATAGCCTCAGCTATTCCAATCCTTTCTGCCTGACAAATTAAAATATTTAAGCTATATATAAACTATTAATAGCAGGAATTGAAACTGATGAGTAGGAAGATCAAACCTGCTAGGAAGATAGATACATAAAGAGTTGACTGTGAGTTAGAGAAGAACTTTCAAATTTAACCGGAAGAATTAACTTTCAAATTTAACCGGAAGAAGAACTTTCAAATTTAACCGGAAGAATTAACTTTCAAATTTAACCGGAAGATTTTTTTTGTATCTATCTTCCTAGCAGGTTTGATCTTCCTACTCATCAGTTTCAATTCCTGCTATTAATAGTTTATATATAGCTTAAATATTTTAATTTGTCAGGCAGAAAGGATTGGAATAGCTGAGGCTATCTGTGTGGTTTTTTGTTCTGTGCACATATATTTCTCACCAGAAATGGCAGTGAAGGTCCAGGCAGCATTCGGGAAGAGGATGAATTCTTGATTGTTTTCTGGATTTGAAGACAAAATTGTTTAATATTGTTTTTGTTGTATTTGGCAACATATTAACCTTTGGATTTCTTTTACATGATGTGTCAATCATCTAAGGGTTCACTGGAGGAAAACTGGAGGGAATAAACTGGAGGTGAGCAAGCCCCAAATCATAGTGATTCTATCCCATACCCTCAATTGAAAAGGGGGTAGGGGGCAAGAAAAAAAGAGGTCCCATTTCTCTGTCTTCTTTCGTTTTATTCGAAAAGATAGAATCTATAGAATCTAAAAAGGCTTTAGTATATTAGTATATAATAAAACCAAAAGTCTAGAAAAATCGAAAGTTAGAAAAATTTTTCACGAGTCGATGCATCGGGTAGCTTTACATAATTAAATATCTTTAAAGTGTCGTCATGGGCAGGGACGGATCCAGAAATATCTCTCAGTGTAGGCAAAAAAAATAAATAGTAAACAATTATCTTATCCTTTCAATAGATATAAAAATTACACTATAAATGATAAAACTAAGTAGAAGTTACAATTACCAAAAAAAATTACACTATAAATAAATTAATTAGAAGTTACAATTACTAATGAGCTTGTAGTTGTATTCTTGCAAAAGTAAGAGGAGGTCTCAATTTAAACTCCCACTTACAAAATTGATTGATATGAAAAAAAAATAATAAATATAACAAATGCTCCCATGTTCCCATATTTTTGTAAATATTGGGTTATTTTTTCATTCAATGCGATCAAATATATCTTTCTCAACATATATAGTTAAATAATCATTTAATATCTTTCCATATTTGGGAAAAATTAAACATTCACATTTTATTAGTTAATATATTACTTCATTCGGTTAACAAAGGAAAAAAGAGAGCAACAAAATACAATTATGAATATATAAATTTTTGGGGGTGACATAAATTAAATATGCATTAGTATGAATTTTTTTTAAAAAATACATGAATATAAACATTAATTAATACTTAAAAGAATTTGTTCATGAAACTAAGGTCAAATTATTAGTTTTATTTATTTGTTAGTCCACTTGACAAATACCAAACCCATAAGACCATGAAATGAATCCTTGTTTCATTAGAAAAAAAAAAACAACTGAAATATTAAAATGTCCACGTCCAAATTAGAAAGATAAGTTTAATGAGTGACCAAGATAAATTATAATAAGGATAGACTCCTAATATTCCTAGAAACAAAAAGAATAATGAAAGATACTAATTAATATCGCGCAATCTCAATGTAGGCAAAATAAGGAAATTAAAATTTTGGGACTAAAACTTAGTAGGCTAATATCTTATTATTGGAAACCAGTGTAGTCACCTGCCTCCGGTGACTACACTGTAGATCCGTCTCTGGTCATGGGGTTCAATCTTGATGCATTTGTAGCTCTATAAATTGACAAGGACTTTGCTCTTGTTCATCCACACCTCTCTACCTTAAAAGCAGTATACTTATAAGCTAGCTTGCTCTTGTGGAAACAGCAATGGGCTGTTTCCTTCGACTAGTCCTTCCTTTCTTTTTGTTAGCCACCGTAATGACCTCCTTTCCAGATGCAGCTCATGCAAAACATTATCCCCTGCGGACCAACTATCCCTATGCCATGGTCCCAAATGGTACCCTAAGTAGTCAATATGGTGGTGTTGCCCCAGTGAAATTTTGGAGCGATGAATGTCCAAGTGGAGTAAATTACACTCACAAATCTGATACTGGTTATGGTATCCCAATAGTGTTTACAGTTCCTAGTGGGAAAACTCGTCACATTGATGCCGACACAGAAGTACACATCAGTTTTGCTTTTGTCAATCCCCCCACATGCGAGAGTCGTATATGGGGAGTTTGTGGAATTCCCCCGTCATCAAGACCAGTGATGTTTATAGACCTTGGTCCAAATGGTTCATTATGTTTTGAAGCAGTCAAGTTCAGGATCAAGAAAGTCACGAGTAACGGTTCAGATGGTATTGGACCGTTTAGGGTTTATTATCGCTTGGATTTGGGGGGCGGAGTTGTTAAGGAATTCGACATTTGGCCTTTAGGAGACGGAGTTCATGGTATAGACCGTCTGGCTCTTGTGGAAAGTACTAACAGTTTCTTTGAGCCCTTTGTATTTATCCCTGCTAACGGGATAAAACAAATAGTGTAGGCATCAGGCTACACTTAACAGATTGATCCACTATATGTATCCGCTGTGTGAGTGTGTTACTAAGCAATGTTGTTTTTATGATACTAAGTAATGTTGTTACTTGGCTGCGTACCAAGTTAATTTCTAAATTAGTTCTGAATAAAATAAGGGATCAATCTCATGATTATCGGCCATGCATGCATGTATCGTCAGTCTTTCATATCAAGAACTTTT
Organism: Turnera subulata; assembly: GCA_028386065.3. Classification (NCBI taxonomy): domain Eukaryota; kingdom Viridiplantae; phylum Streptophyta; class Magnoliopsida; order Malpighiales; family Passifloraceae; genus Turnera; species Turnera subulata. The sequence goes on along the minus strand of JAKUCV010007483.1, from coordinate 70,751 downwards.
CAGATTCTGTATTCTGCATGTTTCCTATGACCTCTGCCCCTCTCTCTCTCGCATACAGTTGAACGAGGCATCTCAAAACTTTTGTTGATTAATTAAGTTTACATAGATCAAGATGATTTGTGAACGGTGTAAGGTTGAAAAGTGAGCTAGGAAAAGCTTACAATCTCACAACTGCCCATTACTATTAGTATCGAGAAAACTTACTATTTTTTTTTTTGTGCCAGTGCTAAGCGTGCCTAATGAAAAAAAAAAAAACAATACTTTTCATTATAAAACTTCAAACTACCCAACCATAGACAATTCAGGTTCGGCATGTGAGAACTATGTAATCGTCCTCTTCTAGCTAGACGAAACCCTACTTTTTAATAAGCTCACTAATCGACGCATCAAGTAGCTTTATAATTAAATGTCTAAGGTGTATGCAAGCGCCTTGGTAGCGCAATAGCATGTGGACTGGCCTTGCGCCAGGTTGTCCGGGGTTGGAACCTTTGGCTCCGTCAGGAGGTTTGGATAGAATTAGAAATGTAATAAAAAAAAAAAATGTCTATGGTGTGCATCATGCTGTTGAATCTTGATGCATTTGTAGCTCTATAAATTGACAAGGACTTGGCTAGCTCTTGCTCATCCACACCTCTCTACCCTAAATCTTGCGTATACACAGTAATGGCCACTTTCCTTGGACTGGTCCTCTATTTTTTTTTCTTTGCCACCGCAATGACCTCCCTTTCAGATGCAGACGATCTCGAGCTGCGGACCAACGCTCCCTATTTCATGTTCCCAAATGGTACCCTACGTAGACAATATGGTGGTGTTGGCCCAGTGAAATTTGGAGGCGAAAAATGTCCAAGTGGAGTACATTACAAACCCAAACCTGTTCCTTGTGTTGGTCCGCCAATAGTGTTTAAAGTTCCTAGTGGGGAAACTATTCCCATTGGTGAAGACACGGAAGTATCCATCCGTTTTGAGTTTGTCAATCCCCTCATCAATAGTCGTCGTATATGGGGAGCTTGTGGAATTTCCCCGTCAAGACCAGTGGCGTTTATAGACCTTGGTCCAAATGATTCACAATGTTTTGAAGCGATCAAGTTCAGGATCAATAAAGTCAGTGACGGGTACAGAGTTTATTATCGCTTGGATTCGGGGGATGGATCTGTTATAGAATTCGACATTTGGCCTTTAGCTGACGGAGTTCATGGTGTAGAACGTCTGGCTCTTGTGGAAAGTACTAACAGTTTTTTTTGAGCCATTTGTATTTGTCCCAGTACATGACGGGATAAAATCAGTAGTGTAGGTTCTCGTGCTGCGCACTCCTACTTTAAACAGATTGATCCACTATATATATATCCGCTGTGTAGGTGGGTTACTAAATAATGTTGTTGCTTGGATTGGATACCAAGTTTCTAGCATTATAAATTCAAAACAAAATAACGGATCAATCTCCTGATTATCAGTGATGTATTACTCTTTTTTTTTTTGATACTAATGAGTATCCCAGTTCGACAAGCCAGACTAATCTCACTCGTGGCTCGACATCCAATCTCGCTTCCCGGGCATTTAGCCTAAGACCACGAGCGGGGTCCAACATATTTAACCACTCCCAACAGTTGCATTTTCCATACCTCCACGTTTCTCCGGATCGAACCTGGGACGTGTGAGTTAAGGGGCCGCAGCATGCTGGACCACTGCGCCAACACCTTGTTGGTGATGTATTACTCTTTCATATCAAGACCTTTTAGATTTTGTACTCTCTTTTTCTTCTTCTGTTTCTAGTGCTGCTTATGAACCCTCCCTCTCTCTCTCTCTCTCATTTCTGTTTGGTGATTATTGTTGGGAAAAACAACTATTTTCCCGCCCCACCAGATCACCTTCAAGTAGAAAATGACAGAGAAATATAAAGAGAATAACAACATAAAGATTTAACGTGGAAAACTCCCAAATTGGAGGAAAAACCACGGGCCACCAGAAAAATATTCACTATATGGAAATTTTTACACCATATAATACACAATATTTTTTTTTTCTCACACACTCACTTTCTAATCATACCATCTCCAGAAAGATCTCCAAGAGAATTAACTCTAAATCTCTCAAACAGTATATGAAAATATATGTTGAATGGATGATTAAAACCAAGGAACTAAGCTTCCTTATATAGGCCTCCAAATCATGTCCAAAGTTGTCAGCTTCCAAATACAACTTGTCAAAACAAGTTGTCAAATTTGGTGTGCCACGCCAACTCGTTCAACCAAGTCTGCTGCCTAACTTTTCTTTGGTTTTTTTAATTCTTCTTTGGCTGCTACCAAAACGTATAGACTAACAACTCAGTCCAATTACCTAACAATCTCCACCTTAGACTGAATTGTACTTGGCGTTCTTCATAACTACAGATTTCAAACTCGGTCAACCATGTGCAGCTACATCCTTCACATTGTCTGCTACCGACAATCATAATTCTAATATCAAGAATTATCATACTCCCACCATAAAGAGTACCTCCACCTAGATTGAATTCCATCAATCCAGGAATTTTCACTTGAAATCTTTTCCCAATTTCAAGAATTTCATTTTCAGCACATGTCGAAAAAACCTACTAATAACTTATGGTGCAACTCTCTTGTTGACTTCCTGAGAGTTCATTAGCCATCGACATACTTTCTACCACACAGCTTGCATCACTTGTCAACCAATGCCTATGTGCAGACCTGAGGACCAGCTACCAATTAACATCCTCTTCCATGGCAATTTAAAAGAGTAGCATTCATGCAATGAGGATTTTCATATTTCTTTACAAAGAGATATCATCCCCTTCTTCAAGGGCGATATTGGCAGCAATTCCTCTGGAGCTTTCAGGCGAACTAGCCCCATTATTTGGACATTTATTTTTAGCATGTCCCGGTTGACCACAACTCCAACAGATGACTTTCTTCTTAGAGTTTTTCTGCTGCTTCCATTTTTCTTTAACAATAAGAGCTGAATTTTCTTGAGACTTTTCATCTCCATTCTTCAATCTCCTTTCTTTAGAAATCAATTTGCTCGTTACTTCTGAGAAAATCACAGTTTCCTTCCCATACATTAAAATGGGTTTCATGTGCTTATAGGAAGTTGGAAGAAACCAGATGAGCCGAAGTGCCTTGTCTTCATCATCAATTTTCACTCCAATAGATTCCAATTCAGAAACAATACCATTCAAAATACTAAGATGATCAGAAATGCGTGTACCTTCATCCATCTGCAATTTATGAAATTGCTCCTTCAAATATAGCCTATTTGAAATACTTTTGGTTTGATATAGTTCTTCAAGTTTCTCCCACAACTCCTTTGTTGTAGACAATCCAATCACATTTGCAAGAACAATTTTAGCTAAGCACAAGCGAATTTGACTTGCCGCTTTCATGTCTAGCTCTTCCCATTTTTCTGAATCCTTATCATCTTTGTCGCTGGTTGGTCTCCCTTTCAACGCCTTGTGAAGTCCTGACTGGATCAAGACATCCTTGACTTGTACTTGCCACAAGCCAAAATTAATTCTCCCATCAAATTTCTCAATCTCAAATCTTGTCCCCATCTTGCTTATAAGTACTCATACACAAGTACCCCAAAGCAACTCCACTAGCATAGCAAACTCCACCGAAATCAGACTTCGCTTGCTACTCCACCTGGACAAAAAATTTCTGCTTGAAAATAATAATTCTAAATCAGAAATTTTTTCTGATGTGGAAGATCAGACAAAGCTGCAACCACAGAGTATACTAAAATTTCAAAAGAATTATTCTACAGCCTTGGCTCCGCTACCACTTGTTGGGAAAAACGACTATTTTTCCCGCCCCACCAGATCACCTTCAAGTAGAAAATGACAGAGAAATATAAAGAGAATAACAACACAAAGATTTAACGTGGAAAACTCCCAAATTGGAGGAAAAACCACGGGCCACCAGAAAAATATTCACTATATGGAAATTTTTACACCATATAATACACAATATTTTTTTTTTCTCACACACTCACTTTCTAATCATACCACTCACTTTCTAATCATACCATCTCCAGAAAGATCTCCAAGAGAATTAACTCTAAATCTCTCAAACCGTATATGAAAATGTATGTTGAATGGATGATTAAAACCAAGGAACTAAGCTTCCTTATATAGGCGTCCAAATCATGTCCAAAGTTGTCAGCTTCCAAATACAACTTGTCAAAACAAGTTGTCAAATTTGGTGTGCCACGCCAACTCGTTCAACCAAGTCTGCTGCCTAACTCTTCTTTGGTTTTTTAATTCTTCTTTAGCTATTACCAAAACATATAGACTAACAACTCAGTCCAATTACCTAACAATTATCACCTAAGTTGCAGGTTCTTTGGTGTATTTAAGTTTTGTTGTTCTATGAATGCTTTTAGGCTACTTTCAGCTGTGAACGGCTCCGTTCTGTTGCAATGAAGTTTGATGTGATTCCCAGAGAGATAAAAGGTGGATATATAATCATTTGCAAAAGGGTTTCTATTTTTTTTTGGGGGATCTCTAGTTGGCCCTGCTCTGTATGCAGATTATTCGTCTACCAATTCCTTATTTTGTAGGATCCTTGTGGTTGCTAAATCAGGCAAATTAAATTTCGTTATGACTTTGAAGTCACGTCGTCGTATATAACCTTCATTCTAGCGATATTACATATATTTTTTTTTCACTTATTCGTTAGATTAAGATAAGAGAATAAAAGCTAAAAATGGTCACTAGGAAGATATCCATATGTAATAAAATAGAGCTAGCCGACAATATAAAGATAGAGATGCCTTTTTATTTTATTGAGTACTGGAGCATGGGGTGGTGTGTAAACATGAACGTTTTTCTAGACCCAAGACTTGAAGCTGCACAGTTAGAATCCGATCTCTCAGGATCTAAAGTGCAGTTGCATTAATTAATTACATAGTCACATGCGAGAAGGCAACCAGAAAAGTCATTCCCAGATGAGGCCCCGTGGTAAACGGGCCATATGTTTTGCGATCTTCTGCTTTTTTTTCCGCTAAAAAGAAAAAAAAAAATTGATGCTAGTGCGATCTTCTTCATAAATTACTTTCGGTACTGTAGTTCAGCCAAGGATTCTTGACGATTTGGTACTGTAGTTGTTGATGATATAATCAAATTATGCATGTATCACATGATTCAACATAGAGTTTCTTCATTGCCTAGCTACACTCTGTTATATATAGTACAATTTTTTTAATATACTTCAAGTCATCACACGTTTACAAGTCGGGATTTCGTTTGGAAGCCAGTATCATTGTATCAGAACCTTGAAAGAAACAGGGGGAGAAATTTAGAGGTTGCGATTTTGAATCAGTTAATAATTATTTGATTTAGGAAGCCAGAACCAACATTTTAATTTGCACTAGTGATCTTGGTCATAAAAAAGAAAAATTGCACTTGTGATCAGGACCATTTGTTTTCTTGATACGAAAAACCACAGTAGATGCTTATAGATCTTGATCCAAAAGCTTTATTTTGTTTTGAAGCATTCCAGTTCAGGATCAAGAAAGTCAGTTACGGGTTCAGAGTTTATTATCGCCTGGATTTGGGGGACGGAGTTGCTACAGAAATCGACATTTGGCCTTTTAACTGTTTGATTGTCTGTCGAACGATGTTGCCGTCCCATTAATTTCATTCTAATTAACAATTATATGATATTTATGACTTTGATGGCGGGTTATGATGGATGATAAGGTTGATAATGAAGTACTGATATAAAAAGGACTATCCTGCTCAAATAACAATGTGCTAGATAAAAAGTGGATATACTTTTGCAGAAGTATAAGGGGTTTTTTTTTTTTTTTTGGGTAGCGAAAGGAGATAAAAAAAACTAGATTTATACATCATGAACTCCCGAAGGAGTTGTGCCCCTGAGGCATCCGACAAGAGTTGGCTCATACAATTCTGATTCTTTGTCTACCAATTTCTGATTTTGTACGATCTGGGTTAATTTTTTGATGAAAAAACGATCCTTCACTGATGAAACAAAAAGTAAATAACAACAGTCATCAGAGAGGTGACTCTTTTACATAAAGAACAATTATCAAGCTACCTACCTAACCACGAAGAAAACACCATCAACCCCTCACCCATCCGTAAACGGATCAACAACAAAAAGACAACATCCTAACTTACACAACAATCGGTTTACATATGGGACCCGACCAAGATAAAATACTCTCAGCCTGAATGATCAAAGAAGGCAGATCATAGGGGAAATTGGGTTGAAAAGTTTTAAACCAGAATAACGATCGCGCAAGCGTCCCCTCCATCATTCTCCCCCAATCCACATCTTGGCCTTCAAAGATTTTTTTTTTCCTACCCAACCATATGTTCCAAACATTAGCAAAAAATATAACCATCCACGGTACTCTAGTTCTCACAGTCCCAACCAAACCCATTTACTGCAAAAATAAATCTTTCAAAGGTTCTTGGAACACACCAACTAACCCCCCACCACATACATATCCTATTCTAAAGCCACCAAACATACGTACAGTGCACCAATAAGTGATCTCGCCATTCCACCTCTTCACCACACAGGGGGCACAAAGCATTGGGCACAAAGCATTTTCCAAATCAATTACATTAATCCTTGCAAGAAAACCCCTGACCGCAATTCCATGGTTCATGGCCATCCATGTGAAGCACTCAATTTTCGGTGGAGCACATCCAAGCCAAACCCAAGGTTTCCCACACACAGAGCTAAAGGATTTGACTAAGGAATTATAGGCTGATTTAACCGAATAAATCCCATTCTTATCTGCTACCCATCTCCTACAATAGGGTTTATCCCTTATAATCACTAAATTATCCAATCTTCCTTTAAAATCTGCTTCCATCACAGCCTCCCATTCATACAGTTGACGCCTCCACAAACAGTTCCAGTCACGTCTTCCCTCCATAAAATCCCTCACGTCAGCCACTTTTATTTCCGAATTATTAGTCAGCCGAAACAGCCCTGGAAAAATATCTTTAAGAATCCCACCTTCCAAGAGCCACCGATCTTTCCAAAGTAAACAAGATTTCCCATCACCTAAATCCCTCCTAATAAATTGCATTAATCCCGCAGTTCCATCCGCCAAATCCTCCCCATAATTAACTATACCCCTCCAAATATTTGAACAAACCCCAGCATTAAATTCAGGCCACGACGATGTTGACTCATTGCGATATTCATTATGCACAATTTTAGCCCACATCGGAGCCTCCTCAATCACAGGCACATAATTTACAAATCTCCAGACCCACTAGAACAATAAACACCTGTTCTTTAACAAAAGGTTTTCAATCCCTAACCCACCACAATCTTTCGGTTTAGCAATTCTATCCCATGACACAAAACACAATTTTCTTTTCTCCCTATAACCTCCCCATAAAAAATTCCTCTGCAGACTCACAATCTTCTTAGCCACCCCATGAGGAATTTTATACATAAAGAGATAGTACACCGGTGGATTACTTAACACTGCCCGTATTTTAAAGTAACCCTTCCTCCAAGTGATAAGAATCTCTCCTTCCATGATGCAAGTCGACTCTTAATCCTTGCAATCACTAGATCCCAGGCTTTAATCCTATTCTTCTTGCTGTCCACACTAAGCCCAAGGTAGGAGAAAGGCATTTTTTCCACTTTGCTCAGTAACATTCCAGCAAGCTCCTCTGTTCTTTGATCAGAGATATTAATTCCCACCACACTACTTTTGTGGAAATTAATACCAAGACCAGAGAGAGCTTCAAAACATCTTAGCACCCTCTTTAAGTTCAATAAAGATGACTCCTCCTCAGGGCAAAAAAATAAAGTGTCGTCAGCGAACTGTAGTAATGGCGCCGCCACATTATTGATCTGAACTTCTTGAATCACTTCCTTGGAAACAGCCTACTTGATCAAATGAGATAACCCTTCTGCAATAATGTTGAATAAAAAAGGTGATAGTGGATCACCTTGTTTCAACCCTCTGAAAGTAGTGAAATCCTCAGATGGGCACCCATTGATTAGTACCGCCAAACTAGGATATGATATGCACCCCAAATCCATCTCCTCCATCTTTCGCCAAACCCTATTGCTTTCATTAAATCCATAAGAAAATCCCATGACACAGAGTCATAGGCTTTTCTAAAATCTAATTTCCACATGACAGCCTTCCTTCTATTCTTGCATAACTGATGGACAAATTCAGAGACAGACAACACACAGTCTAAAATCTACCTACCCTCAATGAAAGCAAATTGGTTAGGACCAATAACTTCCTTCATGGCATCTTTCATTCTCCTGGCTAGCACTTTCGCCACTATCTTATATATACTATGAACAAGACATATTGGTCTGAAGTCTTCAAATCCCTGTACATCATTCTTCTTAGGGATTAAACAAAAAAAATCACTGTTTACTCCTTTAGGTAGTCGGCCTGACTTGTAAAATTCAGAAATTAAATCCATTAAATCATCCTTTATTAAATTCCAGGCCCTTTTGAAAAAATTAAAGTTGAAACCATCCGGGCCTGGGAATTTATTACCATCACAATCCCAGATTGCACCCTTCACTTCTTCCAAAATAATAGGCTTTTCCAAATCAGCTGCAAGATTCTCCGAAATTTTTGCAACTTCAATATCACCCCACACCAATCTCGCCTTAGGTAAAGGCTTAAAAAATTCCTTGAAATATTCTTTTGCAGCCCCTTTAATCTCATTAGGTTCCTCCAAAACTTCCCCCCCAAAACAGATCTGCTTTATCGAATTCCGCCGCCCCCTATTACACGCATTAAGGTGGAAAAATTTTGTGTTTTTGTCTCCTAACTTTAACCACCTTATTCTAGATTTTTGTCTCCAAGGGCATTCCTGTTGTCTCTGTCTTTTGAACAAATCAGCTTTAGCTCCACTCATCTATCTCCTCTCTTCCTCGTTAAGGCTCCTTTGCTCTGTAATTCTATCAAGTTTCTCAATCTTGGCTTTCAACTCCTTGATTTCCATGTCGTTGTTGCCGAACCCATTCCTGTTCCAGCATTTTAATTGATGTTTAATGCATCCCAATTTCCTTATTAAATTAAACCTCCCTGGAAATTTTTCGCAAGCCACCCTCCACATCTCATTCAACATAGAGTCAAAATCCTCATAAGATAACCAACAATCAAGGAATTTAAATGTTCTAATCCCCCACACCTTTTGTTTCTGAGCTAGAATTATAGGAAGTGGTCCGAACCATCCTTCTCCCCCGCCCAAAGCCGGATTGACGGGAACAAAGAAAACCAAATCGGGTTGAAAAAGGCCCGATCAATCCTACTAGCCGATCTGTAATTACTCCATGTGAATAATCTCCCCTGTAACTCAACTTCACACAATTCCAAAGAGGAGATAAGATCACCAAGTGCTCTCGGCCCCTGGATAGAAAAGGATCCGCTTAGTCTTTCCTTCGCATCAAGCACCTCATTGAAGTCTCCAACCAATAACCAAGGAGTTGAAGAACGATGATGTCGTCTTTCTGCAACGTAGGTTCCTGCAAGTGCACAGGGTTGTTGTAGTATTTTATCAAGGTCGTATCCACAGGGACTGGAATGAGTCTGTTCCTTTCAATTTAAGACAAACTAGGCTCGAAACAAATAAATAGGGATGGGTTTGGGTGAATGATGATTAAAAATCTAAACTAAGCTGGAAAGATAAATGTAACACCAGATTAAATGAGGAAGGTATCAGTTTTGGTGGATTCTTAGGCATCCGGGATTCACATGTGCTATTTTATGCGTATAAATTGCTCGACAGCCTCAGTCACATGCTGAGCCTGTGGGTGAGGCTGTGACTAATGAGATGTCTTGAAGGGGCTCCCAACCTAAAGTACTATCAACGGCTTTCGATCTTATCAATAGTTCCCTAAGCTTCCATCTACCCCCTATCACTAGAGTAGTCTTCTACTTAAGGGTGAAGTTTAATGTTGGTGCTAATACCCACAGTTTCTCCCTATCTTCTTTCGAATGGCTAAGGAGCGAAGGCTGGCTATTGTTGGTCTAGCACTCCTAGCTTCTCCTTTCGGTCCTTCACCAAGCTGTTACTAAATCAAGAGGATTCTACCCAATAGTCAATCAAGAATCAAATTAGGGATTGTGTTATCTTCTTGACTATGTTGTCACAGATTGAGGCTGTACTAGGCACAGGCTGAGGCTGTGTTGTGTACAGGCTGAGGCTGTTGACAGCAAAAGAGTCAACTAATAAAATCGGTTCTTGTAGGCGCTCTCAACCTATACTGCACCCATTTGTTTTTGCTCACAGGTGCCTCCCATGGTTCTCACACTCCTAATGCTCTCGCATCGGTCAAACACAGGGGTCTAGGATTGGTGTTGAGGTTAGTTCCTCAATTAGTTCTAACTTTTGTAAAGAGCTAAAAACTAAGGGTTGGTTGATGTTGTTCCAATAGCTAAGGTTTCTCCTTTCGGTCCTTCACCTAGCCACCTGTAATCATGCATGGGTTTGATCAAGACTCAGACATGGTGCAAGTTTGCAACAACCAAAACAAGAAAGACTGGTTAAGAACATAATGCGAGTAATCTATTGCATTAAAATCGAAGACATGTTCACCCCTTCAACCTAAGAAGGGGTTGTTTAGTTCATAATCGAAATTACAAAATAGATGGAAGTATGGAATGGCATAGTGTTTTGAACAATCTGGAGGTTAGGGACAATACGATTACTGCCCAGAAAGGCTGCAGAATTGTGTTTCCCTTGGACCTTTGGTGTTTCTGGGTCCCTTCTCTGTTCCAAGAATTCTGCCAATTTTTAGGAGTGTCTTTGTCGATGGGATTCCCCTCTGGTGTCTTCTCGCTTCCTCTTTTTGTAGGTGCAGCTCCTCAGTCTGTTTCCTCCCAACTTGCTAGAAAGTATGGGTGTTTGGGCAAGTTGGCTTGTCAGTTTTCCAGCGTGTGCGTCAGGATAGGCGTGATGGGCAGCAAGTTGATTGGTGGATTGTAAGTTCCAAGGTGCCCTTTGCAGAGGATAATTGTTCTTTAAGTTGGATTCCCTCTGAGTGGCATGTGCCTATTCCTTTTTCCTTGGAAAATGCTCTGGGAACGTCAGGAGAATGTTTGTTTATGTTAGTGGAGCAGGTGGTGCATGTGGTGAAATTTTATATTCCTCCTGCAATTTTTGGGTTTTGCAGGATGCACAGGCTAATGCTGTGCCTGGGCCTGTTGCAGTTCTTCTTCAACTTTCCCTTTAGTCGATTTTTGCTTCTTTTGCCGATGATGAGGTGTCATGAGGATTTCTTGGATCAAAGTGAGGGCAATGAGTTTCAGTGGAATTCTTGTGAATTGAAGGTGGTTTGAGGCCTTCAATTGAATTCTCGATGAACAACAGCCTCAGGGACAGGCTCACAGGTTCCGCCACAGGCTCATGTTGTGGCTGATGCTGTATCTTCACATTCTTCAATGAAATCCTCTTGAATTGATCGAAATGCACCTGAAATCACTAATCATACAGTAAGGGATGGACATTTGAGGAATATGGTGGAATATTGTATAGGAGGAATATAATCATATTGAATTTAGAACAATTTGCGTCAAAAATTATGCCCTAAACTATGCATATTTCACATGCACCAAACGACCCAACTGGCTACATAATTCCTCCCATAACTCAATCCTATCTTCATCAACACATGGGCCATACACCCCACAAATTCCTATATTTATGTTGCCACACACTGTTCCTTCAACCATAATCCAATTCCGGCCAACTACTCTGTTGTTAACAGACAAGAAATCTTTTTCCCAAAGAAGACACAACCCCCCTAAGTTTCCAACCGCATCAACAGTAGCATAGTCAAAAGCTCCCCTTCCTCCCCAAATTCTCACGAAGTCCCCATGGGACCATCCCCAGCTTTTTGTTTCACAAAGAAATAAAATTTTGGCCTTCTCTGTAACAGCGCGGATAATTTTTACGTTTTTACCGTCACCGTAAAATTTATTTTACAGTTATTTACCATAAAAATTAATCTTGGGTAATTAATTTGTGGTAATTTGAGCTTTGGATTCCAAAACCGAGCCCTGTCCCACGTTCGGGATTTTTCTGCGGATTTTTCAGACCAAAGTTGGAATTTTTTTGGGTCCAGGAATCTTCAGAAAAGTCAAGTTTAACCCCGAGTTATCGGTCCAGAAATAAAGTCAAGGGGGTACATTAGTTATTTTCTGGTCCGAACAGAACCCGCCTCACATGCTGCACAGTGTTGGAGCAGCCGCCACCCACTGTGAAGCTTGTGAGTGGACTGTGCCACCCGTGAAATGCTAGTGTCTGCCCGTGTTTCACTTTAACTGAGCCTTCAAACCATTCCAGTATACACAGCCTTCATCTCTTCTCCTCTGCAAACCCACTGCCACCATTCTTTTCCTACAAAACCATCTCCTGCCTACACTTAGAAACTTGCAAAAGAAAAAAAATGAAAAAAAATAACAAACACACACCACCCTCTTCCTCCTCCCCCACACCCGTTGCCACCACCGACCACCACACCAGCTCCAAAACGCTGCCGTTTCACTCCCCTCTTCTCGTCTTCTTTCTTTTCTTCTCCTGCCGCCACTGTGAACAAACGGCCGAGCCACCAGCACCTCCTCCCTTCCTTCCTCCTTTCTTCTTCCCTCGCTGGTCGTCCTCCCTGAAGTTCGTCGTCGCTGCCCGGGTCGTGACGAACTCGTCAAACAAATTCGACCCTCGTCCGATCTCCCCTGCCGACACGGACGCCGCTCTCCTCCCTTTGCTTGCGACGACCTCCGCAGCTGCAGCGCGACGCCACCGCGCCTCGCCTCTCCGTCGCGTCGCCTCCTTCCCTTCTGCGTCGTCTGCCAGCGCCGTTGACGTCTCGCGCCGCCTCGCCTGCTGTTGAACCCGCGTGGTTCCGGATCGCAGGTGAGCAGACCCGATTTAGAGGGGACTCGACCCGGTCTCGCACGGGTTGACCCGGACAGGTCCGTAGGTTGGCTTCATGGGCTGGGCTGGGTCAGGATTTGTTGTCTGGGCCTATGACCTGCTTTGGGTTGTTGACCTGCAGGCTTGGTTCTGGGTCTTGGGCTTGGACATGGGCTGTTACAGGGCCTACTGTTCATAACCCAACCCGTTTAAAAAAAAAGAAGAAGAAGAAAATAAAATCTGGAAAAATTATAATACTGGAAAAAAATTAAATATAATTTTTGGAAACAATATTTTGGGAAAAATTTGGGGAATAATATTATGGAAAATACGATTTTGGGAAAAGTATATTATGTATAGTAAATAATAAATATTTTGGAGGAAAATAAATATGGAAAGAGTATTATCAAAGAAATATTATACCGAAATAATATCTGGGTATAAATACAGTATGGTGAATTATGATGATAATAGAAATTAACCCGAGGCAGTAACCGAGATGAGTTAGTATTTATTCACGGTATATAGTATTAGCATGACATTTGCATATCACATATGGGTGCATATTAATTGTTTCATATTGGAGTTGATAACGAGCAGATACCTTAGGAACCGGACTTGGAGTCTGTGGGATAATTCCAAAACTGATAATCGGCCTAGGTGAGGATGGATAACCTTGGATATGTGCCCGTAATACTGTGTGTGTTTTGTTGTTTGATTGAACTACTGAAATGATTATTGTCTGTTACTTGATTGCTATGGGATTGTTGATGCTGTTGTTGGATTGTGTTTGGACTTGTGGATATTGTGTTGAAAATAATCGGAACTGTTAACTGTGATTAAATGATGTTATGAGTCTGTTGCTGATTTGGTCTGTAGAATAATCTGAAATAATGTAAAGTTGAATAATTGAGGATAGAGTAATGAAACTGGATAGATTTTGAGATGATGATATAATTGTCACGTGGAAAGTAGCTGTACGACTAGATGGTTAGAGGCTAGTTCTGTGGTGTCATGGCCGGTTTGGTTTAGTTGTTGGGGATGTTGATCCCGGATGATGTGTTATTGGGATGTTGATCCCGAAATGGTTGTGATTGGGATGTTGATCCCAGAATGTGATTTGGCCTGGCATCCGGAATTAGTTAATAACCAGGTACGACCCTCGCTTGTCCAGTGACGGGGCCCGGAAGATAAAATTGGTAATAATAATAATAAGCATTCTTTTGGTCTTGGCACAGTTGTGTTACGGTAGATTTCTTATGTTGTGTTTGTCTGTGTTTACTTTGAAAGTATTACGGTTGATTATATATCTCTGTTTATCCTTCGTCGGTGAGCACTTCGGACTCACCCCTCGCCTGCGGGGTTTCATCCTGTAGGTTTAGTTGCTTCGTAGTTCAGCTACGACGTTCGATGGCTGCTGCTTTCTTCTCCACCTGACTCCGGATCCATACCTCCACTGCATGTGCATTTAAGTCTTCCGCTGTTGTGCTATATATGTTGTTGCTTTCTATGTTGCTTATGATGATGTTTATTCTGGATTATGCTACTGCTGATGTGTAAGCATGTAGACTGAATAATGATCCCCGGTTATGGGTGACAGTTGTAGTTTGCTGTGTGCTGTTGTATTTGAACTTACTGTGTAACATTTTACTGCGATGTACTGCCTGTACTATGAAAAGAATAGTTTCGGCACGTGTTTACTGTACACGATAAATACGGATCGGGGTGCTTCATTTTTGTAGCGGAGCAGGCAGTAGGTCATTAGGGAAATAACTGTGATTGCATGATTGTTTGTTTGTGCATAAGATCTGTCACGACATGATATGACATACATATACATTCTCATATAGGTACGAATGGATCCGGTTGGAGGGAATTAGCATGCTGGAGGTCACCTAGATGACGATCAGGTATCTATGGATCAACCGCAACAAGTTGCAGGAGGTCTGGAACACCTTTCGAATGTTCCTTTGGGAGACCCTACGCAGATGTTAAACGTGGTAACTCAGATTCTGCGAAGGCAAGAAGCCAGGAATGCACGTATCGATGCTATGGAAGCTCGGGAATAGGAAAACCAGGGACCAGTCGAGGATCCAGTGTATATGAAGCTGGAGAAGCTTGGGGCAGAGATCTTCACCGGTGTCATTACACCACAGGATGCTGATCAGTGGCTCAGACAGATGAACAGGGTTATGCTGAAGCTGACGTGCAGGAATGACAAGTGGGCCAGATATGCCACTGCCATGTTCCGAGGAGATGCCGTTGATTGGTGGGAGTCTACCACCAGGGACCTGCCAACACCTATCACTATGCCGTGGAACCAGTTCATGGAGGT
Source organism: Turnera subulata (assembly GCA_028386065.3). Taxonomy (NCBI): domain Eukaryota; kingdom Viridiplantae; phylum Streptophyta; class Magnoliopsida; order Malpighiales; family Passifloraceae; genus Turnera; species Turnera subulata. Next base: position 55,518 of record JAKUCV010007483.1, on the reverse strand, counting down.
GTTCCGAAGGAAGTTTGTATCTGAGGCATACCAGGACCAGCTGAGACGAGAGTTTCTGGGACTGCAACAGGGACCAGAATAGACGGTCAATGATTATGAGATCAAGTTCAACCGTCTGTCCATCTATGCCAGTGAGATTGTAGCTACTCCGGAGGCCAGATGTAAACGTTTCTAGGATGGTCTTCGATCTGGTATCCAGACAGTCATGGGGTATAAGGTTTATGAGACTTACCAAGATATGCAGACAGATGCCCTGAGAGTCGAGATTATCTAGCTGGGCAATAAGAGAGAGCAACAGGAGATCCGTAAGAAGCATGTTGCACAGAGTTCTAGGGGACAGAACAAGAGGTTCCAGACACCAGCGAACCGGTCAGGATATGGACAGAGCCAGTTCTTGCCAGCGAGTCAGGGATGTGGTTGGAACAACAACAACTACAACAACCGAGGCAGTTCTTGGACTCAGTCTGGAGGGACTTCATCTTGGAATGCTCGCCCGAGACCTCCCCTGTCTCAGGTGAGGTGCTATGAGTGTAATGAAGTCGGGCACTACCGATATGCTTGTCCCAAGTTGGGAAGATTTGGAGGTACGACACCTGTTCAGACGGTGCAAGCCTCAGTTGCCAGTGTACCTAGTGGTTCTGGAGTTAGCCGAGGCCGAGGACGTGGAGCTGTTCCTACTAGGACCCAATCAGCCATGAATCAGAGTGCAGCAGTGCCGAGAGCATTTATGATCACCGCTGATGAGGATCCAGAGAATGCCGATGTCATAGCAGGTACTTTTACAGTCTTTGGTAGTACTGCTTATACTTTGATTGATCCTGGTGCTACGCATTCATTTGTTGCACAAAGCTTTGCAATACTACACAACTGTAAGGGAGAGAGTTTAACTTGTCCGATGAGGGTTAGGTTACCTGCGGGTATAGTGGTCAGGTTAACCCATGTGTGTAGAGACGTTTTGCTTTCGTACGAAAACGAGGTTTTTCTTGCACGGTTGGTTGTGATGAACATGGGAGGTTTCGATATCATCTTGGGGATGGATTGGTTGTCCAAGTACAGTGCTATGGTGAACTGTCGAACCAAGGAAGTGTTGTTGACTTCCGATGGTGGGCGAAAGGTTTTGTTGACAGGTACTGGGAGAGCTGCTACTAAATGTAGTATCTCTGCTAATCAGGATATTGGGATGAATTCGTTGGGTCTAGATGCTTTGTTGACTCATGTCAAGGGTGAAGAAGTTCAGACTCCAGTTTTGGAGGACATCTTAGTTGTGAGGGAGTTTCCAGATGTGTTTTTGGAGGATATGCCAGGATTGCCACCTGACAGGGAAGTCGAGTACACCATCGATTTGATACCAGGAGTGACACCTATCTCGATGGCACCATATCGGATGGCACCGATATAACTCCAGGAGCTGAAGAAACAGCTAGATGAGCTACTTGAGAAGGGATTGATCAGACCTAGTACATCACCTTAGGGATCACCAGTCCTCTTTGTGAAGAAGAAAGATGGTAGTTTGCATATGTATGTGGACTATCGACAGTTGAACAAAGTGACAGTGAAGAACAAGTACCCGTTTCCCAAGATTGATAACCTTTTTGATCAGTTGCAGGGAGATACTGTATTTTCCAAGATAGATCTTCGATCTGGCTACCATCAGGTCAAGATTGCAGAGAAGGACATACCGAAGACGGCCTTCCGTATCGGTATGGACATTTTGAGTTCACAGTGGTTCCTTTTGGCTTGACCAATGCACCTATAGTTTTCTTGTGCTTGATGCACTTGGTCTTGAATGAGTTCTTGGACAAGTTTGTGGTAGTCCTCATCGACGACATTCTGATATACTACAAGAGTAGGGAAGAACATGAAGAGCACCTAAGGGTAGTACTACAGAGGCTGCGAGAGAAAGAGTTGTATGCCAAGTTCAGCAAGTGCGAGTTATGGCTTGAGGAAGTTGCATTCCTTGGACATGTTGTATCCGGGGATGGGATTAAGGTTGACCCTGCCAAAGTGAAAGTTGTTCTAGAGTGGGAGCTGCCCAAGACGGTACCCGAAGTCAGAAGTTTTCTTGGTCTTGCAGGATATTACCTGAGGTTCATCGAGGGTTTTTCCTTGATAGCCAGTCCCATGACCAAGCTATGCTTCGAGACAGTTGAGGCCACATGAGAAGAACTACCCGACACATGATCTAGAGATGGCCGCAGTGATCCTTGCTTTGAAGATTTGGCGACATTATCTGTTTGGAGAGAGATGCCGGATCTTCACAGAATATAAGAGTCTCAAGTACATCATGACTCAGAAGGAACTTAACCTGCAATAACGACGTTGGGTTGAGTTGCTGAATGATTATGATTGTACTATTGAGTATCACCCTGGAAAAGCTAATGTTGTAGCAGATGCTTTGAGCCGGAGACAACCAGAAGATGCTTCCACGACCTACTCGATATCCTCACTTATCGAGTTAAGGAAGATGGGAGTTGATCTGTCAGTGGACGAGACAGGAGCCTTATTGACCCATATTGAAGTCAAGTCTAACCTGAGAGGCTGGATTGTGGAACTGCAAGATGGAGATCCCGACTTGATCAAGCTGAAGGAAGCAGTCCGTAGTGGAAAAGAAGACAAGTTTTGCATAGCTGAGGATAGTGCATTGATGCTGGGGAAACGTCTATGTGTACCTAGTGTTGGTGACTTACGCAGTCAGATTTTGGAAGAAGGGCATATGACGCCGTATGCTATGCACACTGGAAGCACCAAGATGTACCAGAATTTGAGGATTCATTTTTGGTGGCCGCGTATGAAGAAAGATGTAGCCGAGTATGTGGCTAAGTGATCACTTGTCAGCAAGTGAAAGCCAAGCATCAGGCTCCAACGGAAAAGATGAGATCTTTGACAGTGCCAGAGTGGAAGTGGGAGATGATCATTATGGATTTTGTGGTTGGATTACCGTTGACCCGGAGACAGCATGTTGCCATCTGTGTTATCGTTGATTGACTTACAAAATCAGCTCATTTTCTCCCCATCCGACAGACAGATACTCTGGATAAGTTGGCGAAGCAGTACATTGCAGAGATTGTGAGACTACATGGGATTCCTAAGTCTATAGTCTCAGACAGAGATCCGAGATTCACATCACGGTTTTGGAAAAGTCTATAAGCAGCTTTGGGAACGATGCTGAGTTTCAGTACCACATTTCATCCTCAGACTGATGGACAGACTAAAAGGACTATTCAGACGCTGGAGGACATGTTAAGGGCTTGTGCTTTTAATTTCAGTGGGAGTTGGAATCAATATTTTTCTCTAGCGGAGTTCGCCTACAACAACAGTTTTCATTCCAGCATCGGCATGCCACCGTTTGAAGCTCTTTACAGGAGGAAGTGCCGAAGTCCAGTATGTTGGGATGAAGAAGGTCTCCGTTTGATTGTGGGTCCAGATTTGGTCAAGCAGACAGTTGACAAGATTCAGGTAGTTAAGCAGAGTATGAGAGCAGCATAGGACCGACAGAAGAGTTATGCTGATAAGCATCGTCGTGAGATGGAGTACCAAGTGGGGGAAAGAGTTTTCCTCCGAGTTGCACCTAGGAAGGGTGTTATCAGATTCGGGAAAAGAGGGAAGCTGAGTCCCAGGTATATCGGACCATATGAGATCGTGGAAAGGGTTGGACCCTTGGCGTACAGATTATCTTTGCCGAAAGAGTTGTCACGGATTCATGATGTGTTCCATGTTTCCATGTTGAGGAGGTACAGATCCGATCCGAGTCATGTGGTTACTACAGCAGAATGTTGAGGTCGCAGAGGATCATACGTATACAGAATTGCCAGAGCAGATTCTTGCCCGAGAGGTCAGACAGTTAAGGAACCGAGTCATTCCTATGGTAAAAGTTAAGTGGAGCAAGCACTCTGCGAATGAGTCTACATGGGAAGTTGAGGAGCACATGCGTTCTCAGTATCCGCACCCGTTCTCAGCATCAAAGTGAATTTCGGGGACGAAATTCTTTTAAGGTCGGTAGGCTGTAACAGCCCGGGTAATTTTTACGTTTTTACCGTCATAACCCAGCCCGTTAAAAAAAAAAGAAGAAAATAAAATTTGGAAAAATTATAATACTGGGAAAAAAATTAAATATAATTTTTGGAAACAATATTTTGGGAAAAATTTGGGGAATAATATTATGGAAAATACGATTTTGGGAAAAGTATATTATATATACTAAATAATAAATATTTTGGAGGAAAATAAATATGGAAAGGGTATTATCAAAGAAGTATTATACCGGAATAATATCTGGGTATAAATATACTATGGTATTTTGACACCTACAAATAAATGGTGAATTATGATGATAATGGAAATTAACCCGAGGCAGTAACCGAGATGAGTTAGTATTTATTCACGGTATATAGTATTAGCATGATATTTGCATATCACTTAAATATGGTCTGTAGAATAATCTGAAATAATGGAAAGTTGGATAATTGAGGATAGAGTAATGAAACTGGACTGATTTTGAGATGATGATATAATTGTCACGTGGAAAGTAGTGGTACGACTAGATGGTTAGAGGCTAGTTCTGTGGTGTCATGGCCGGTTTGGTTTGGTTGTTGGGGATGTTGATCCTGGATGATGTTGTTATTGGGATGTTGATCCCGGATTTGTTGTTATTGGGATGTTGATCCCGGATTGGTTGTGATTGAGATGTTGATCCCGGATTGTGATTTGGCCTGGCATCCGGAATTAGTTAATAACCAGGTACGACCCTAGCTTGTCCAGTGACGGGGCCCGGAAGATAAAATTAGTAATAATAATAATAAGCATTCTTTTGGTCTTGGCTCAGTTGTGTTACGGTAGATTTCTTGTGTTGTGTTTGTCTGTTTTTACTTTGAAAGTATTACGGTTGATTATATATCTCTGTTTATCCTTCGTCGGTGAGCACTTCGGACTCACCCCTTGCCTGCGGGGTTTCATCCCGTAGGTTTAGTTGCTTCGTAGTTCAGGTACGACGTTCGATGACTGCTACTTTCTTCTCCACCTGACTCCGGATCCCATACCTCCGCTGCATGTGCATTTAAGTCTTCCGCTGCTGTGCTATATATGTCGCTGCTTTCTATGTTGCTTATGATGATGTTTATTCTAGATTATGCTACTGCTGATGTGTAAGCGTGTAGATTGAATAATGATCCCCGGGTGTGGGTGACAGTTGTAGTATGCTGTGTGCTGTTGTATTTGAACTTACAGCGTAATATTTTACTGCTATGTACTGCCTGTACTATTAAAAGAATAGTTTCGGCACGTGTTTACTGTACACGGTAAATACGGGTCGGGGCGCTTCATTCTCCCTCATCATCAAGTCTCTCACATAAAGCCATATAAAATCGCACTATACTAACCAGATCATGCAAAACAATCGAGCTAAAGGTTAGCCCTCGCCTCTACCCAGTCCACACCCTCTTTCTCTATAAGTTTCTCCATCTCTTTGCTAATCTCTTCATGGTTACCACAAGCCACCAACCCGAGCTTCTCCCCCACGCCCAAGGTCTGATTAACTTCCATCGATTTAAATACAAACTCTGCCTCCATAGATGCAAGGACTCGAGCATTACCGTTACAGATGTCTCCATCTTGCATTGAGCTTTCTCCCGATATTAAAGACCTCTCACTCCCACCAGGAATAATTTTCTTGAGTTTCTTCTCTCTTCTTGATCGAAACCCCTTTCTAACTCTTGTTTTATCTGTAAGACTTTTGAAGCTTTTTTCCAGACAGGCTGAAGATAGTTCCACCTCACATTCCTCATCCGAAGACGTCTCAGAAGAGGGGTAGTCCTGGGCCTGAGTATCACTATTATTAGATAATAACCCATTTTTCGATCCATTTACTCCTTCAACTACTATAGCCCGACTTCCTTCCTCTCCCAAACATGTATCCATTAACTTTTGAGTATCATTTCTTTCCACAACACCTCCACTCCTACGGCCCACCCCCTCATTCTCTCCAAGCCCAACACTACTTTCTGCTAGCCCAACCCTAACCTGATCCCCTTGAGACACCCCCTTATCCGATAAGTGATTCCCCATATCATCACGTGCAAATTCATTATCCACTTTCATATTCAAAAGGAAATCATGGCTGTAACCACGCTCAGCCTCACTCCTGACAACCCTAGAACACCCCACCTTCCTCGTCCCCTCAAACAACCATTACCTACCGTGCTACTAGACCCAGTGCCATATTGATTGTCACATCCCACAAAACACCCTTCCCCTTCTCAATACGAGAAATCGTGTCTAGAGTCCCGAAGGGGTCTCCAGACTTTTGAGATTCTTCCTCACGCACCACCCTACACCGGCAAGGCCTGAAGCCTACTCCTTCCGACCGATCAACGTCATTCTGGGCTCCTGGACCAATCTCCGACATCCCTCCCTGCACCACAACAGCCGCCGATGAAGGTTGAGCTTCCACCACCCAAATATCATAAATCTTTTCTCCAATCCGAACCTTAAAGTCCCGGGAAATAGGCGATTTATAGGTGGTATTAATGATCACCTTCGCCATCTCCAAGTTATTACTCGATTCAAAACGATTCAGCACCCTAATGAAACTACCAAATCGGATCGCTATCTGTTTGAAAAAATCATCACTCCATGCGTGGGGTGGAACTCCATAAATATTTACACAACAATCACGATGCGTAGCTCCATCACCAAATTCCCATTCTTTGAGAAGGTAAAACATATGATGACACCAAACCTCCTTTTGATTGAGACAATCTAACATAGCTTCCTTGGATCCAAAGGCCAAGAGAACGTATTGCCCACCAAGCATCTTCACATCAATGACACCTTTGTAAATAGCTTTGAAGCCAGAGTATATGTCATCAACACAGACCCTTTCCTTCAACATTCCGAAGGCACATGTATTGAGCTTATTTAGAGTCTCTCTCACAGAATTATAAACAAAAGAAACCTTATCATTCATGACAGCACTATGGCCCTGCCCCTTCAGTGCATGATTATTGTTTACAACCTGGGCGAAAGAACGGCCATCTTTAATTCTATTCTCCATCTGGCATTGGCCGAACCCCTGACTAGGCATCTTAACCACCGAATTCGCCCTAGAACCCTTCCTGCTCCTTGCTACCCTAGCCACCAACATACCATTAATGGCTTTTGATTTGTTAATCTGATCGACCATAGTCTTCGCCTTCCCACCGAACTCAAACCTAACAAATCCATAGCGAATTCCTGCCAAATTCACCTTCGCCGGAATGAAAATATCAAGCATCCTTCCTACCCTGGACATCTCTTTAAACAGGTCCGCAGCCATCCATCCTTTAGGGATATTTTCAACAAACACACTGATGGCTTCCCTATTCTCCAAAGCCCTTCTCATCTGCTCCCTCGGCCTCCTGGAAAAGAAGGATGGTGATTTCTGATTCTCCAGCTTGCCCTGATGACCTCCTTGATTCATACTGCCTCCCAAAAAACACTCACCTTGCTAAAGTTGAAAGCACGTGAGGCGCATTCTACACTAAAACTGTGATAAGTTTATATATCTATTTTGGAACATAGTTAAGAACACTCTGGTTACGATCTGGGTTAATTGCTTGCTGGATTGCTTGCTGGATTTCCTTATGGCTTTCTCTTTTTTTCTTTTTTTACTTTCCTCTCGAATCTTGATGTCCGGTCAATTAGATTCCCTTATCACTTTGTAGCTAGTTTGTTTGATTGTTTTAGAATGGCTTCCTAATCATGACCCATTTGTGTCATCCAAATTAAATGTTGTTTTTTTTCCACGAAAAAAAAATTAAATTTGAGAAGCGTGGGATTTAAACCATTAATGCATAATTTGATCAGACAAGTCCGAGAATTATTTTTTTGCTAGTCGTAGATTATGTTTTTTTTTTCTTAGGATAAGAAAGTAAAAAATAAAACAGGTCACTGTAGGAGATATCCATAAAAATAAAGATGCCTTTTATTGAGTAGGGTGCTATGAAATTTTTTCGAGTCGTAAGACTTGAGGTTGCACAGTTAGAATCCGTTCTTCAGAATCCACAGTGCAGTTACACAGTCACATATATAGATTCACCCCTTGTGATTCCTTAATTATTCTAATACAAACTACTATTATCAATGGAAGCATAACAAACTCTCCAAATGTCTGCAATAGCACGTCGCCCTGATTCACTTGGACAATTTTTTTATTTAATTTTAAGCGTGAAATTTGAGATTATTAGCTAGCATGATCGGAGCCATAGAAGAAACTGTCTTCAGCTACCTGAAACCCAAAGAAAGCAACAGATCATAGATATAATTGAACATGTTTTCTCTCCCAACAATACCCTGCTCCCCCATTTCCTCGGGTCTTCCATCTCGGCCACCCCAACCACCACCACCACCTCCAACAACAACCTCACTACATGTCCATTCCACAGCTGCACTTCCCTTTTCCATACCATCATCCAGCACCACGCCTACTGGCCTCCCAATAGTCCCCACATCCACTCAAACCAACCCCCATCCACCACCCTCCAAACCCTTGCAATTCTCAAAATGGAACCGCAATACTATTCAGAATGCCATTGATAACAACCTTGTTGTCAGCATCTATATCGAGAGCCTACCTACCCGTTGGCTACCCACTGACCTACAACTAGTGATGTCTAGGTTTGGTGACGTCATGGACGTGTTTATACCCCAAAAACCTAATAGACAGGGCAAGCGATACGCTTTTGTTCGCTTCAATAGAAAAGCTGATGTTCAGGGCATTTTTCTTAGGATCAACTCTGTGCAGGTGGATGGTAGCTTCCTCGTTGCTCACCTGGCCAAGAAATGTCTGTCTCACACCAATTCCAGGTTTCATCCCTCATCACAGAACATCCAGGCGCAGCCACCCAAAGCCAAAGCCCACAATAGGTCATATGTCGCCGCCGTGCAGGGACCGACGTCGCGATCACCCTCCATGCTTCCAGCCCATGTCTATATCCCGAAAGGATCATCCCCTGATTGGCTTAACCGGTGTATTCTGGGTGTTCTAAAAAACCCCATCCCATTGAGTAGCTTGACTACGCTTGTTGCATCTAGTCTGTCAAAGGACGTGGACGTTATTCCTATGGGAGGTGTTTCTTATTTAATAAAGTTCTCTTCTACTGAAGATATTGTGGATGCGATCAATAGCAAACCAGAGGCTATTAACCACCTATTCTCCGAATTCAGACCTTGGAAAGTTGGAGATTTTGCTTTTAACCGCCTCTGCTGGGTTCTTTTTAGGGGTATCCCACCTCATGTTTGGAATGAGGAGTTCTTTAAGGTCATTGCTAGCAAAGTCGGGACGATGGTTGATTACAGCCCAGAAACGAAGCCTGGAACTCGTCTTGACGTTGCTGAAGTGCTTATCCTGACTAGTAACGTTGGCTCTATTGATCGAACCTTGTCGGTTCAAGTTGGTGGGGTTCAGGCCTTGATCGGCATTATGGAGACTCAATACGACCCTAATGTTTGGAGCTGGTCCTCTTCCATCGTCGGCAGCAGCTCCAGCGGTGGCGGGGACAGCTCCGATGGCACGCTCCCTAGCGTTACACCCTCTCATGCTAAGTGCACTGAACTGCCTCCCTCCTCAGGCCATTCAACTGCCCAATTAGATAAGGCAGTTGGCTCACATTCCCTAGACCCGTTTAACCTCAGACCTATTATCGAGAAGGGTTTGTCTGCCACGCTGCCCCCTTCTCTGAGTCACCTTTCACGCAGCTCGAGTTTTATCCCATCTGAACTGTCAGACTACATTCCCTACACTGAATCGCATATGGCCTACCCCTCTTCCAATCCACTTGAGCTTTCCAACCTAACTGCGCCTGCTGTTTCGGCCCAACATAGTCCCTCACCCCACAAGTCAGCCCAAACACTCAGTACCACCCCCTCCGAGCTGTCAACTCCACAAAGGCCCACCCCACAACAGGCCATTGACAACAACCAAAATTTCACTGTCGCCCTCTCCTTACCCACCTCTACGAGCCCAATGTTGCAGGCCTTAGTTCCATATCCCGTGTCTCCCTCAACCCAATCCTCCTCATGTATTACCCCTTCTCCGCTCAGACAGCAGACAGCCGTTTGTGACTCCTCAGCCTCACAATCCTATCATCTACAACCTCTATCCTTCTGGAGTGACCCCTGCGATTCTTTTGCTCAAAACCAGTCTTCTCTACAGAAGTTAGTGGAAAGAAAAGTCATGGCAGTCCTAAATGCGATGCAGCCTAAAAGGAATAAAAGGACCAAATTCTTGTCTAAGACTGGAAGCATAACCTCCACTCCTGAGAGTCTTCTGTCTATTACCGACTCTGACATTTGGCGTATGAATAAGAAAGATGCCGCGTGCGAGCTAGAAGAGTCTCTTATTCCAGTTTCATTCACAGAACTGGAAGTTAGCGAGACCTGCAAGGTTGGGGACCTCGTTGGATGGGATCGGTTCCAGCGCACAGAGGAGACTGAACACATTCTCCAGAACCTGGTCATCGATGAAGCTGATAACTGGACGAGGTCTAGGGCTAACGCCTAGGACCGATGTCGGTTAGTATCCTTTGTTGTGCCACCTTTATCTTCCATGCTCAGTCTACTTACTTGGAATATTCAAGGTATCTATTCTGCCAGAAAGCAGGCTCATATTCGTAGCTTTGTTGCTCGCTATTCTGTGAACTTTGCATTTATTTGTGAAACCAAGTGCTCTGGGGTGAACCTTCAGTTCTGCCATAAAGTGTGGGGCAGAGGAAACATTGATTTCGCTTCGGTGGATGCCAACGGGTCGGCAGGTGGTCTACTGCTCATTTGGGATTGTGAAATTTTCAAGGTTTCTAGAGTGAGGGTTTCTAATAGCTGGATCATCCTAGAGGGTATGTTTATCCAGAGTCAGTTGTCCGTAACCTTGTCTGGAGTTTATGGGGACTATCAAATGGAGTCAAGGATCTGAATGTTTAATGATCTGATTGCCTTGAAGATAGAATTTCCAGCTCCTTGGAATGCAATGGGCGACTTCAACGAGACCACACGCCCCTCTGATCGCAAAAGTGGCCAGATACATAACAGGAGTGCCTCTGCCTTTCGAAATTTCATCCAATAGTTGATTCTGATTGAGTTCGACCTGCATGACAGATGCTATACTTGGGGCAACTGTAGGGCCGCCAGTTGTATTGACCGGGTTCTGGCAGAAGGAGAGTGACACGAATCCTTCCCTCATTTGTGTCTCACGCCCGAAAGCAAAAAGAGTTCTGATCACTACCCACTGCTTCTCCATCAAGAGAGTCCGAGTTGGGGAAAAAAGCCATTTAGATTCCTTTCTGCTTGGTGGGATCATCGTAATTTTCATGTAATAATAGAGGGCATGTGGAATGAAGCGTGTCAGGCACTCCTTGGGAAGTTCAATTTTCTTAGGAAGCTGAGTTTGATGAGGAAACTGCTCTCTAAGTGGAATAAAGACGTCTTTGGCGACGTCAACTCCTCTCTGGCCGCTATCCAATCGAAAATTGATGAGCTGGATCTGACGGCAGAAACTCGTGATTTATCCACTACCAAAATGCAGAAAGTTTGGGATTTGAAAGCTGAACTAAACATTAAATCCAAGCAACTCGAGTCTATTTGGAGACAAAAAGCCTGCACTAGCTGGTGTAGGCTAGGAGACAGAAATACCAGACTTTTTCACATCTCTGCTTGTATTAGGGGTCGAAAAAATAAAATTGAGCACCTGAGGATTAACCATCAACTGGTGTCAGACCCGATTCTAATTAAAGAAGAGACGAAGGAATATTTTGCAGGGTTGTACTCACGGGGGTGCTCTTTTAGGCCCTCCATTGGATCCCTTTGCTTCCGTCAACTTGAGGCTTCTGTTGCTGATAATCTCGAGAAACCATTTACCTTGGCAGAATTGAAGATGCCGTTTGGGACTACGATAGCTCCAAGGCCCCGGGGCCTGACGGCTTTAACTTCTCGTTCTATAAAAACTGTTGGGAGTTTATTAAAGTTGATTTGTTCGAGTTGGTGTCCCATTTTCACAAAGATGGCCGGCTTCCTAAGGGGGTTAATACATCCTATATTACTCTAATTACCAAGAAGGATAGGGTGGAGTTGCTTGATGATTTCAGACCCATTACCCTTGTCAGCGAAACCTACAAAATAATCTCGAAGCTATTGTCACATCGCATAAAGATAGTTATGCCATATTTGATCGGTGGCCAACAGACAACCTTTATCGAAGGAAGAAACATAATGGACAGGGCCCTTTTTGCAAATGAGGTTGTCTATTCACTAAAAAAGAACAAGTCCAAATCTCTTCTGTGGAAGCTCTATTTTAAGAAAGCTTATGATTCCGTTGATCGGGGTTATCTATTGCAGGTTTTGTCGGCTATGGGTTTCGGTCCTAAGTGGATTTCTTGGATTGCAGAATGCTTGTCTACTTCTTCCTTATCAGTGCTTCTAAATGGCTCACTGACAGATGAGTTTGTCAACGAGAAGGGGCTGAAACAAGGGGACCCCCTGTCCCCTTATTTATTCACTATTGCGGCAGAAGGTCTCCCTAGTATCTTGTCCAAAGCTGCCCAGCTACACCTGATTTCACCTATGGAGGTACATAATACTTCAGTTTCAATCTTGCAATACGCCGACGACACAATTTTGTTCTCACCTGCCGAAACATGTTATCTGCTTAATCTAAAGCGATGTCTCAGAGTCTTTGAAGCAATTTCCGGGCTTAGCATCAACTTCCACAAGAGCAGTATTGTAGGCATCGCATTGAGGCAGCAACAAACTAAAAATTTCGCCCATATGCTGCTTAGCAGAGTTGAAAATCTCCCATTAAAATACCTGGGTTTTCCTCTTGGTGCCAACCCAAGGAGATTGTTAGCTTGGCAGCCCGTGGTAGATAAATTCTGTAGTAAGTTAAACGCATGGAAAGGCAAGTTTTTGTCCCTTAGCAGAAGGGTCACACTCATTAAGTCTGTGTTATCCAGCTTGCCTATCTATTACATGTCTTTTTTCAAGATGCCGGTGGGTGTTGCTAAGAAACTCTCTAGCATCATGAGAAATTTCTTATGGAAGGGGCTGGACGGCTCAAGGAGGGCGTGTCTCACTGCTTGGAAATATATAGATCGTCCTAAGGAGCTTGGGGGTATGGGCATAATGGACCTCACAGTAATGAATCAGTGCCTCCTGTTCAAATGGCTGTGGAGTTTCTCTCAACTGGAGGAGAAGGCATGGAAGCAACTTATTAAGCAGAAATGCAAGCTCTCAGACTCAGTTTTCGCCCCCACTTTCTCACATGCCAATGCTTCTACGGTCTGGAGGGATATTGCACTAACTGGAGGGCCACAATGCCAGACTGGATGCAGCCTCTGGGATAGTGTTCCCATTCGAGTCGGTAATGGGTCAAAGACTCGATTCTGGCTGGATAACTGGACAGGGGTTGGCGATTTCAAAAGTAACTTTCCACGATTGTTCTCTGTCTCCCTATTTCGAGATATGTCTGTCCGAGATTGCCTTCAAATTGTTCGTGCTGAACCTCGATGGATTAATGCATGGAGAAGGGAGTTGTGCGAATGGGAGGCCGAAGAAGCGCGACGCATGGAAACTGCCTTGGCCGAAGTCTCACTCCAGTCGAACTTGGTGGATGGCTGGTACTGGGTGGACGACAATGGCGGGGCGTACTCTGCCAAAAACGGGAGGAAGTTTATTTACAATCTTTCTGGTCCTGGTCGTTCTATACCATTCGTGTGGATGAACCTTACCCCTTTCAAGGTCGAGTGCTGGGTATGGCTGGCGCTAAATAACAGTATTCTGACAAAGGAAGCTCTAAGGTACCGTGGCATTATATCTCTAGCTAATTCCCTTTACGTCTACTGCAATATGTGTATTAAAACAGTGGACCATTTGTTTCTTCACTGTCCTGTTACTTGGCGTGTGTGGTGTAAAATCTGCCGTTGGTGGAGTGTGGAGTGGTGTCCCCCAGCCAGCTTGAATGGTTTTCTATTCCAATGGGTGTCCCTCCCTCAGTCCAATAACTACCGCGCAACGTGGTTCATCATCAGCATGTCTTCTCTCTGGTCCTTATGGAAAGAAAGGAATAGGAGAGTATTCCAGCATGCGTTCGCGGATGTTTATAAGATTACCGACTGCATATTAGTCCAAGCTGCATCATAGGTAAAGGCTCTTCAACTGTCGTTCCCTTTCAGTGCGTCTTTAGCGTTGTCTAATCCTGAGTTTCATAGAAATTGGAAGAGCCCCAATAGGTGCTTTGCATTGCTTGAATGTAAGAACTGACACGCTACTCTGATACTGGTTATTAGCGTGTTTGATCAGTAAGGCCAGATATTCTTTGCAAAGGTGACGTTGTCACTACCTACTATGAATACGGTCAAAGGAGGTCAACCTCTTAAAATTATCCCACTCCTTGACCCAGACAGTAGCTTTGTACTCACTGTCCTGGCCATCTTCCCCTGCAACCAAGTTAATGACGTAGTTTGTGCCAGCCACTACTTTAGACTTTGCGCTTAGCACTTTCTTGAACTCAAGATGCTTCCCCTGCCAACAATAATTCATAATTTCTCCAATTAATCACCTAGATTGATTTTGTTTTATCAATCAATGATTACAATATTGAGGACAATACTTAACCTGTTCTTTACTGTACTCATCAACAGCCAGACAGCAAGGGCAATGATATCCTCGTTGGTGGATGCATCAGGAATATCCACAAACCCACCAGCTAAAGGCTTCTTGGTCTGCCCCTTTAGGAGTGGGACAAAGTCGAGCAACACCCTACCGTCGCCAAGCCCTGGCGGGAGGAACATTGTCAGAACATCCGCTGCATAAAAGCGGGTGTGGGCTCCGAGGAGTGCTGATTCTGCAGCTTCCAGGATAATATGATATATATGGTTCAAACTACCAGGAATTTATTCCCGCATGGTTGCCTTTTTTTTTATTCTAACGAGAGGTTTATTTATTCACATGGTATAAAAGGAGTTACAGAAATATATGGTTATCAGGGTACATCATAAAGCCAGCCCATAAGCAAGCCTACAATCCTCATGAAAACCAGAGTGTCATGAGAACATTACAAAATTTTGAATGGTGTGGGTCAATCTTGGCACACCTAAACATTCAACAAGCCAGACAATTGAAGTTCCTGCGGCGACCTTCCAACTCATGACGGTCTCTGCATTTGATAAGACACATGATGCACTAAATAGGAAATTAGGATGTATGCACTTAAACCAGGCAGTTGCGTGAACCAGGACCATATCTGCAATTCTGTCACAATCTACAGCAGTGCCTTCAAACACCCTCCTATTTCTTTCAAACCAAATACCCCACAAAGCCGAGTAGCCAATAACCACCCACATAGTTCTGTTGGATTGATGAGGCGTCAAGAAGGCCCATTGCAGCAGTAATTCCTCCAAGGAAGCTGGTGAAACCCATTGTAATCCCCACCAACGGCAAACTCTATTCCAAACTTTCCAAGCCACTGGACATGTAACCAGTAAATGGTCCTTTGATTCAAGGTGTACTGCATACATTGGACACATTGATTCCGCCAAGGAGATAATCCTACGATATCACAAGACATCTTTTGTAGGGATTCCATCATTCAGTGCAAGCCAAATCCAGCACTCTACCTTAAAGGGGGAGAGTGATAACCAAAAAAAAAGGGTACGGCTTTGTTCTCAGCATGCCTATGAATTTTCGCCCATTTTGGACAGAGTATACACCGATTTATCCCCAAACCAAATACGACGGTCTTCCGTCAATGGTTGTATGGTAACGGATGCCATATCCTGCTTTAGACTATCCACCTCTAGGACCTCCCAATCTCGCAGTGGCCTGTGCCAACAAGACAATCACATCTGATGGGAATTTACTAGCTTGCAACAATCCTCCACATACATGGTTTTACAAAGAGACACAACAAAAAGTCGAGGGTATTTGCATTTAAAGTTACCCTTGCCTGTCCAGTCGCCGAGCCAAAAAAGAGCACGTGCGCCATTTCCCAACGGAATGTTGGAACCAGCCAACAAGGGGCATCCGGATTGACTGTCGACATCGTCGGACCGCACAATGTTGCGCCATGTCGTCGATGCCTTCTGCAGGTTGCATGGTTGCCTTCACCACCCTCTTGTACACCAGAGTTGTATGCTATACCAAAACGTTCAAATATGTGATCAATTGTTTGTCAATATGATTGCCCGAGGAGTGCATATATATGTGTCTATGTGTACCTCTTTCTTACTGTGCTGATCAACAGCAAATTGAGCCAAATGGATAATCTTTTCATTGAAAGGAGGGAGAGGGATGTCTACAGCTTGCCCTGAAATGGCGCCAAGTTGTTTGGCTGTCTGTAAGAGAGGCTTGAAGTCTAGCAACACCTTGACATGAACCCCAGCCGGCAATAGCACCTTGGCTTCATAAAACCGGCTGACATCACCAGGTTTTGCTGCTTTCAGGACAATGCGGTACAGGTAGCCAGCTACTACCTGTTCGCTTGCCTTCACCACCCCCTTGAACTCTAGATTTGTTTTCTGAGAAAAAAAAAATAAAATCTTTATCTTACTAGCTAGTAGTAATTAACAAACATTTATATATAATTAACAGTTTGTTTGGAAATATAGAGGGAAAGGGAAGGGAGGGGAATGGACGGGAAGGGAAGGGATGGGAATGGTGGGGAGGGGACAATTTTAACTTTAATTTGTTTGGATATATTCATTAAAGGGAAGGGAGGAGAATGGTAGGTAATATTTGTTGGAACTAATGCCTCCTTGCTTCTTATAGGTTTTGATATTGACAAACTATTCAGGAAGCAAAAAGAAATGAATTAAAATGAAGGCAAATCAATCCTCAAGTCAAAGAAACCATTCAAGAACAAAGGATCAAAGTGAATGAGCACAAGAATTGAAGAGCCAAGAAAGAAGAGTTAGATTCAAAAATTGTACAAGGTATAACACTCAACTCTTCTAGGACATTGGCTCAAAATAAGATAAAATTTGCTCATGCATCACATAAACATATTTCAAACATCAAACTGTTTTTCTGTGTCAATAACATCGATGTTATGTTTTAAAACATCGATGTTCTACCTTCCAACAAATTTCCAAAACAGGCAGTAGGCTAATAACATCGATGTTGGAATCCTAAACAACGATGTTCTAGTGACCGTTGCGTTTAAAATTAGTCATAACATCGATGTTCCCATTTGTAACATCGATGTTCCATAATGGTCAGTTTTAATTTGTTTTTGCCGAGCCAAAATAACATCGATGTTGCCATCCAAACATCGATGTTCCTGTCTTCAAAGAATTTTCCAAAAATTGGCAGTAGGCAAATAACATCGATGTTGGCATCCCAAACATCGATGTTTTCATGACCGTTGCATTTAAAAATATCCTTTACATAAGCAAAACATCGATGTTGGATTTCATAACATCGATGTTCTTCAATGGTCAGTTTTAATCGTTTTTCACAGAAGCAAAATAATATCGATTTTGTGAATTAAACATCGATGTTCTCCAAGAATCAGTTTTCATCTCATTTTCACAGAATCAAAATAACATCGATGTTGTGTTTTAGAACATCGATGTTTTAGTTACCGTTAGTCCAAAAATTCAAATTTGCTGGACAAAACATCGATGTTGAGCATTAAAACATCGATGTTATGGCCGTTATTGCTGACAACTTTTAGCACCCACTATGTTTTATTTAAAGCTTTTTCTTGGGTGGATTTCAAACGGCTCCATGACTTTTCAGAGCTACAAATTAAGCATTTTCAGCTCTGATTAATAATTAATCAACTCTCAACATTCAAGCATTCATTCCATACATTCATCAAAATTATTATTGAGCCAATATCCTTTTGAGGATTTGAGATTAATCAACTCTCAACATTCAAGCATTCATTCCATACATTCATCAAAATTATTATTGAGCCAACATCCTTTTGAGGATTTGAGAGTTGCCTTTTAGAGCTTTACTTGTATACTCATATCTGCTCTTTGAGAGAGTTCTTTGTTTGAGTGATTTAATTGTATATTCATACACCTTAAGGGAGGTTAGTTCCCTTGTTGAGATTCATAGGAAAAGGGTATATCTTCTTGTGTGAGAAGTCTTGAAGTGAGGTATCTTCAAGCAAGAGTGCTGAGGTTCATGTGACTTGAACTCTCAGGTTTAGGATTCTTGTGACTAGAATTCCTAGGTTGTAAACGGTTTGTTAAGCACCCGTAAGCTTAACGTAGATAGTGGAATCTTCAAGAGAGTCTCTTGAAGGGCTGGATTAGCCACACAAGTAGTGTGTGTGTGAACCAGGATAAATTGCTTGTGTCCTTCAATCTTTTTAATTCCGCATTTATTTCCTGCTTATTTCGTTTTAATCCGATAAACGCTATTCACCCCCCTCTAGCGTAGGGCTATTGTTCTAACAATATTTTCAAATTACATAGATATCCTTATTTATAAATTTTTTTAAAAAATATAAGAGGCTAATCATGGAATTTCAAGTCATCATCTAGTTCTAAAATTTTCCTCCCCTCCATTCCCCACCAAATCGGCGGGAGACATTTTAAGGGGAATGGAGGGAAATGAAGGTTAAAAGATTCTCCTTCCCCTCCATTAACTTTCTTTCCCAAACAAGGTTAAATTAAAAATTCCCCTCCATTCTCCTCCCTTCCCCTCCCTTCCCCTTCATTTCCCATCTATCCAAACAAACTGTAAGAATTATACTATATTATATTAATAAACAAAAAATTAAGAAGAATTGATCAATTAGAAAGGGGACCTCTTGCTTGTTGTGCTCGTTAACAGCGAAACGAGCAAGCTCGATGACCTCCAGATTGGTAGCCGCATCAGGAATGTCCTCAGGTGCACCAAGTGATCCAAACGCCCCCAGCAGCAGGCGCTTGAATACAAGAGCCTCCTTCTTGTGAAGCCATTCCTGCACCAGATTTGGGTTTCATAATGATTCCCATCATCTGCTTCCAGGGTGACGTAGTATTTGGTCCCAGATACCACCTGTTTTCCAACGCTTATCATCTGCTTGAACACCAGATTGGGATACTGCACCAACATTTTTTTTGTACACCTTTTAGCGAACAATTTGAATTAACAAAACACATAACTCATCAAGCCCACTTCCTGTAATAATTTATCAATTAAATCGGTCGAGAATGGTAAAATTATAAATGTCCTAGAAAACATGCATGGCAGGCAACACATTCTATTAGTTTTTTGTTTTCCCTTGACAAATTCTAACAATGGCAGTTACAGTGGAGGAGGGGTCTTTATTGATGGGAAAAGGAAGAGTTAAGTGAATTTAGAAGGAAAGTACCCAATATCATGTTTTTTTTTTATAAGACGACGATTTTATTGATGATAACAGTTACAAGGGCTGGGAACCGTCATCCAATGAATGACAGAGTCCACCACAAATAGCAAATAGAGTACAACTATGGAAGAAACTCCTACCAATGAATATCATGTTGCAAATCAATAAAACAGATGCATGGAGATGGACTAAGTCCCTTGATGGGATCTTTTCAGTCAAGTCAGGTTATGCTTTTTTGCATCAGGTCATGCCTCATTGCCTTACCAAGCAGTGGATTTGGCTTCAATATGGTGCTTCAAAATAGGATTGCAGTTAGAGCTGTGTTGTTGCGAAATCATATTATTTCTAATCATATCATAGCATTTATATATAAATGCCTCCTGAACATAAATAAAAGCTTAAATATACTCATAGAAAAGAACCTCTTTCTGGGTCTCCACAGCAAAACGAGCCAGGTCCTCGATTTCAGTGGGGAAAGGAGGAGAAATGGTTTCAATGCCACCTACGAACTTCTCCGCAACTCCATTGCTTGCCATCTCTCTGATACTAGTAGTATGCTCTGTCTATTTTACTCTACTCTCTTGATCAATGCTTTGGTTGCTATGACTAAAGGAGTATGGGTTGATGCCTTTATATAGAGCTCCAATCCAACCTTCTTGGCCCTACCTACTTAATTAATTTTGATCGGATGAAGAACAAAACAGAGCAAGAAATTGAGCCCTCCCACACGTTTATCTTGTTGGGAAAACTCGGGTAATTTCCCCACTAAACAACTAGTGAATTGAACTGATTCGATAATTCCCAGAAAAGATGGCCTAGCCAATCTCGTTAGACAGAATTATCATTCCAAGATAAATCCCCAGGAAAGATTGGAGAAACAGAGGTTCACTTAAAACCTAATCTCTTAGACAGGACTTACTTGCACAGTGTATTAATTCACAACCTAAACCCGAACAAAGGCGGCTTAGCCAGATACTAAATAAATGCGGAAATTAAAAGCGGAATATTAAAAAAAAGAACTCAAAACTTGATAACGGAGTTCGGCCAAAATTTTGACTACGTCTCCGGAGCACCTCTATAGAATAGGCTTGCTCAATTTTTACTAAGAGAAGAGAAGTATTTAGTACAATTGTATGGAAACAATTATACTCTAATTTTTTGGGATGACTTACTAAGGCAAGGGGGAGTTCTATTTATAGCAAAACAAAACCCCCCCAAGCACTTTCTCCACGATGTGGGATGGAATAAGCAACACTATTCCAACAAATCTCCACCTTGTTGCTATTCAAATCCCACCAAGTACTAATCTTCTCAACCAAACAAAGAACAACCTTCATAGTGCTTCCAACTTGTGCCAACTGGCACCATCTCAAAAGCGCAGGATATTGACCAAGTCTAAACAATGTTCAAACTTGGCCCTAGTCACCACCTTGGTCAGCATATCTGCAGGATTCTCCGAAGTCAAAACTTTTTGGAGAAGTATCTCTTCTTCTTCGAGAATCTCCCTCACAAAATGATAGCGAACATCGATATGCTTCGTCCGTGCATGAAAGACTTGATTCTTTGCCAAATGAATAGCACTCTGACTGTCAAAATATACTACAAGTTGTTTCTGACCAACTCCCAAGTCTTTTAGCAACCCATGAAGCCAAATCGCCTCCTTTATAGCTTTTGTAATAGCCATATACTCTGCCTCTGTAGTAGACAAAGCCACCGTTGATTGTAAAGTGGACTTCCAACTAACCGGGGCTTTTGCTAATGTGAACAAATAGCCCGTTGTCGATCGCCGCTTATCCAAATCTCCTGCATTGTCTGAATCATAGTATCCAACCACTCCTTGACCAAGTGATTCATCCTGCTCAAACATTAAACCAACATCTACGGTATCTTTGAGATACCGAAGAATCCATTTCACAGCTTGCCAATGACCTCTGCCAGGATCATGCATGTATCTGCTCACAACACTAACAGCTTGTGAAATATCTGGTCTTGTACACACCATCGCATACATCAAGCTTCCAACCGCATTGGCATATGGGATCTTCGCCATGTACTCTCGTTCTTCTTCTGTCTGTGGAGATAACTGGCTGCTAAGTTTCAAATGAGGGGCAAGTGGAGTACCTACAGGTTTTGATTCCTCATTCATACCAAAACGTTGTAGTACTTTCTTTAAATACTGCTTCTGTGTCAGCCAAAGCTTGCCTCTCTCTCTGTCCCTGCTTATCTCCATCCCGAGAATCTTTTTGGCTTCTCCCAAATCCTTCATCTCAAACTCTTTACTCAGCTAAGCCTTTAGCTTGTCAATTTCAACTTGGCTCTTTGCAGCTATCAGCATGTCATCAACATATAAGAGTAGGTAGATGTAGGACCCATCTTGAAGTCTGCTCAAATGCACACAATGGTCGTATTTGCTCCTTGTGAACTTCTGACCCAACATAAACTTATCAAATTGTTTGTACCACTACCTTGGAGATTGCTTCAATCCGTACAACGACTTGTCTAGTTTGCACACCCAATTCTCTTTACCAGCAGCTTTGTATCCATTTGGCTGAGTCATATAGATTTCCTATTTCAAGTCACCGTGTAAAAACGTTGTCTTCACATCAAGTTGAGCTAGCTCCAAATTCAACTGTGCACCAAGGCCAACAGAATTCTAATGGAGGAATGCTTCACAACTGGAGAAAATACTTCATTATAGTCAATTCATTCCCTCTGAGCGTAGCCTTTAGCCACCAATCTTGCCTTGTAGCGAATATCATTCTTGTCAGGAAATCCTTCTTTCTTTGCAAATACCCATTTGCATCCATTTGCCTTCTTTCCTTTCGGTAGTTGTGTCAACTTCCGTGTCTTGTTCTTCTGAAGAGATTTCATCTCCTCCTCCATAGCATCTTTCCATCTACTACTTTCAGAACTTCGAATGGCTTCTAAAAAAGTGGAAGGAACATCATCAATGACTGGAAGTGCATAGGCCACCATTTCAATAAGACGTTCTGGTTTTCGACTTTCTCGTCTTGTTCTTCGAACGGAAATTGACTCCGTCTGCTGTGGAGGTTCTTGGGTTGGAACCTCTTCTTCATTGGACTCTTCTTCTGTCAATTGAGAGTCACTATTTGTGTTTCTAGCTGGGATCACCATGGTCTGCTCAAGCTCCACCTGCTTTGGAACACACTCCACCTGCTGTGAAGTATCATCAGCTTATTGATTCACCTTAGTCAACATGGCAGATTCATCAAAGGTAACATCTCTGCTGATAACTGTCTTCTTTGCTTCTAGACACCAAAGACGGTATCCCTTCACTCCAACATTTAGACCCATGAACAGAGCCTTCTTTGCCCGTGGATCCAACTTTGATTCATTCACATGATAGTATGCAATAGAACTAAACACATGCAAAGAATCATAATCTGTAGCAGGTTTCCCAGACCAAACTTCCAAAGGGGTCTTGCCATCTAAAGCAGATGATGGCAACCGATTAACAAGATGTTGAGCATATGTCACAGCCTCAGCCCAAAAATTTCTGCCTAGCCCAGCATTAGACAGCAAACAACGAACTTTCTCCACCAATGTCTTGTTCATACGCTCAGACACCCCATTTTGTTGTGGTGTTTTCCTAACTGTGAAGTGCCGAACAATGCCACAATCTTGGCATACCTTTAGGAAAGGATCACTCGTATATTCTCCACCATTGTCTATTCGGAGAATTTTAATCTTCCTTCCTGTCTGGTTTTCAACTTGAGCTTTCCACTTAAGGAAAATTCCAAGCACCTCATCCTTCTTCTTCATCGTAAACACCCACACTCTTCTGGAAAAATCATCAACAAAGGTGACAAAATAGTGCCTACCTCCAAGAGATGGAGTCTTGGAAGTTCCCCACACATCTGAATGCACATAGTCCAAAATCCCCTTGGTATTATGGATAGCAGTGCTAAACTTCACTCTTCGTTGCTTTCCCAAAACACAATGCTCACAAAACTCCAATTTGCAAGTCTTTGTACCTTTCAACAATCCCTGCTTTGTAAGAATCTGCAAGGATTTTTCACCAGCATGTCCCAAACGCATATGCCACAGCTTTGTTGCCTCTGCATGCTTCTTGCTTCCAGAAGTTGCTGCTGCTGCTACCCCAATCACTGTACTACCTTTGTAGTAATACAGATTGTTCTTCCTCACTCCTTTTAACATCACCAAAGCTCCTGACGTTGTTTTAAGAATTCCATCTCTGATAGTGACAACTAGGCCTTTTGATTCTAAAGCCCCCAAAGAGATGAGATTCTTCTTCAACTCTGGAACATATCGAACATCTCTCAAAATTCTGGTGGATCCATCATGATTCCTCAGCTTGATTGAACCTATCCCGGCTGTTTTACATGGATTGTCATTGCCCATATAAACAACCCCACCATTGAGCT
>JAKUCV010007483.1:0-31441 GCA_028386065.3 Turnera subulata | reverse complement strand
TCTGGAACATATCGAACATCTCTCAAAATTCTGGTGGATCCATCATGATTCCTCAGCTTGATTGAACCTATCCCGGCTGTTTTACATGGATTGTCATTGCCCATATAAACAACCCCACCATTGAGCTCTTCAAACTCAAAGAACCATTCCCGGATGGGACACATATGGTAGGTGCAACCTGAATCCAAAATCCACTCATCTTCTTGTGATGTTGAGGGTGAACCAACCAAAGAGACTTCTGACTCCTCATCACTCTTGCATTCTGCAACATTAGCATCTTCTGGAGTCTTTCCTCTCTTCTTCAACTTCGGACAGTCTTTCTTCCAATGCCCTTTCTCATGACAAAAGGCACATTCATCTTTGGCAACTCTGCTTTTGGACTTGGATCTTCCTCTTCTCCCCTTCGTCTGGCTTTGCTGTCGTCCTCTAACCATTAAAGCTTCATCTGCTGCAGTTGCTTTGCTCTTCATCTTATCCTGCTTTCTCATCTCATGACTGTACAAAGCCGAACATACAGCCTCTAAGGACACATTCTGCTTCCCTTGAAGTAATGTTGTCTCCAAGTGCTCGAACTCATTGGGAAGAGATGATAACAGCATCAAAGCCAAGTCTTCTTCTTCAAATACAACATCCAAAATGAACAGGTCTGCTACTAACTTCTTGAACAGGGTGATGTGCTCATTCATGGTAGCACCTGATCGATACTCGTACCGAAACAATCTCTTCTTCATCACAAGCTTGTTTTGACCACTCTTTTTCAAGAATGTGTCTTCCAATGCTTTCCACAATTTGTAGGCCGAAACTTCATTTTTGAAAGCATACTTCTGCTCCCTGGACAAGCACGATCGAATTGTTCTGCATGCCAACTTGTTTACGTCGGCCCACTCCTTGTCATTGACATCTTCTGGTTTCTCTTCTTCTATTGCAACATCAAGGCCTTGCTGGAATAGTGAGTCGAGGACCTTACACTGTCACATGTCGAAATGGCCGGTGCCATCAAATATCTCCACAGCAAGCTTCATACTGGACACTGAAGTCCTAGACCATCTGGGTGTGGAGGCCGATGTGGAAGACAATTCTCCAGACTGCTTACTTGATGTAGCCCTTTCTTCCACCATTACAAAATTCAAAGGTTAGTATTCAATATTTCAAATTGCCCAAAGGACGAACCTTCGGCTCCGCTACCACTTGTTGGGAAAACTCGGGTAATTTCCCCACTAAACAACTAGTGAATTGAACTGATTCGATAATTCCCAGGAAAGATGGCCTAGCCAATCTCCTTAGACAGAATTATCATTCCAAGATAAATCCCCAGGAAAGATTGGAGGAACAGAGGTTCACTTAAAACCCAATCTCCTAGACAGGACTTACTTGCACAGTGTATTAATTCACAACCTAAACCCGAACAAAGGCGGCTTAGCCGGCCAACAAAAGAGACAAAGGCGGCGTAGCCAGCCAAATATTGAATACTAAATAAATGCGGAAATTAAAAGCGGAATATTGAAAAAAGAACTCAAAACTTGATAACGGAGTTCGGCCAAAATTTTGCCTACATCTCCGGAGCACCTTTATAGAATAAGCTTGCTCAATTTTTACTAAGAGAAGAGGAGTATTTAGTACAATTGTATAGAAACAATTATACTCTAATATTTTGGGATGACTTACTAAGGCAAGGGGGAGCTCTATTTATAGCAAAACAAAACCCCCCCAAGCACTTTCTCCACGATGTGGGATGGAATAAGCAATACTATTCCAACATATCTTGCCCACAGTGATCGTTTTGTTCTTATTTTAAGAAACGACAATTGGATTAGAAGACTCTGTATTCTGTACACGAACCACAATCACCATGCCATAAGCCATAATCATCCCATGCAACTTCACTACCAATTTTTAGGTTGTTACTTACATACCGCAACATTCTGTAAGAAATCTATCAGAAATTTCTTACCTTGCATGCTGCACGCTCTCATTGTCATACATAGAGTGTTGTATGAATTATTTTTCCGCTCTTATTCTTTCAGCTTTTTGGATGGTTTGAAAATATCTATGGTAAAGATGTTATTCATATATTATTTGTTTCCCCTTGCAAAAAATTCCCAAAGTTCATCAAGACATATATATGCTTGTAGGTTCAGTGGGTGAATTCATTTTTATTCTTACAATCTGTGGCAAAATGTTATTTAGGGATTGGAGTTACGGCTTTCTTACCGTTTACTTCGGCCAAGGAGTTACGCGGTCTTCCGTATCCGTAAGAAAACGGTAAGAAATGCTCTTTCTATAGTTTTCCTTACAGGATTCTTGCCGAAGCCTTGTAAATAGCCTGGAATTCTACAGTGCTTGCAACCATTTTGTCTCTTGCCTGAAGTGTTTTTCTTTAATTAGTCAAGAAAGATTTTCCCTTTCACTATTCTACAATCTGTGGCAAAATCTTATTTTAGGGATGGATTGAAATTATTGAAGTCCTGTCCATAAATAATTTTTGTTATATTGTAGATGTGATTGTCAAAATCACGAAAAAAATAGAGAAATGAAAGAAAAGAATGAATGAAAGATTTTGCAAGGTACGTATTGATTCACTATGTATGGCATGTAAAATGGACATCTAAAAACATTATCGGCAAACCCCCTTTAAAATATATTATAAAAATTATGTCCAATGGCGTGCCTCGCATAAGAAATTTGCTATGGGTCAGGTGCAATAAAAAAATTTACAATGCGTTTTAAATTTGAATGTTTTACAACATATAAATAATATTCCTTTGTTTTGACTGTGAGCTCTGCCTATATATATATATATATATATAGATATATATATGAAGAAGAAAAATAAGAAAAAAAGAAGAAAAATATTCCAATGCATGCTTCTCGTTTTGTTTTACATATGCTACTGCTGTACTGATAGAAAATAATTGGTTGTGAGTACGTGGAGATCAGGAGAAGATTAAGACTTTCATGACATTTAGTGAGTATTTTGTTAATGAATTGGACGTTCCAATTTTGGCACATATAAAAGCGGCACACATGGCCTTGATTTTCTTGTTATCATTATCGGTACATAGGACCACGCCAGTTTTTTTTTTTTTTTTGATGCAAAATAGGACCACGCGAGTTATATATTGAGTTACTTGTTCTCTCCCAAGGTTATCAAAACCGGACGAACTTTTTTTTTTATGCAAAATAGGACCACGCGAGTTATATATTGAGTTACTTGTTCTCTCCCAAGGTTATCAAAACCGGACCGGTTCGTCCGGTTAACCCGGTTCAACCGCCTTTTCAGCAAAGGCCCGGTCTGGTTCACTGGGAAAAACCCCCCTGTTACACAACCGTTTTGATTCGGCCGGTTTTTACGGTTTTTAACGAATCGGCCGGTTTTTACCGGTTGAACCTCTTTTTTTTCATTTAAAAGTTTTAAAAATGGTGAGAGTAAGACTTGAACCCTTGACCTCCTAACAATATTTAAAGTCATTAACCAACTAAACTATTACAAATTAGTGTTTTCTTTACATAAGTTTTAGTATATATTGAGAATGACTTCAATTTTGACCATAAAATTATTATAATGAATATATTTTGACCGTTTTCTTAAAAAATTAATATATTTTAAGAAAACGGTTGAACCCCGGTTGAACCCCGGTTTTCCTTGAACATCCCCTTCGCCAGTTCAATGGCCGGTCCGGTTTTCAAAACCTTGTTCTCTCCCCATAAGGGGGGAAAAAAAGAGAAAAACTATTAGTCTATTACAAGTCAATTACAGGGCCACGCACCATTAATTATTGAATGTGAAAACAGAAAATGTGGAGAAATTAATAGAAAAAAACACAGAATATCCTTTCGAATGCTTAGTATCACAATTAATCTTTTTGTACTACATAATATTATATATTTTTAAAAATACAAATAACAATGAAGTTGATCTTACCCATATTAATAAAAGATTTCAGAAAACCTTTCTGGTAGTCACCCTGATATTTATTTTTCTATAAAATTTTAAAATATGTTAAACTAATTATAAAAAAATTAAAAAAATTCTGAAAATGCATAAAAAATGCAATCAATATAAATTGAAGAAAATTACTTCCCTTCAATGATTGTTTGTGCAAAACAGTGACAAAAGATGAATAGTATTTATACACCATGGGTGGGTGTCACGTATATGTAAAACTTATCATAAGAGTTTAAATTTGAATAGTTTTGATATTTAGTTTATACAATTAAGATAAAATAAAAGCTTATTTCAGATTTTTTCTATACTCAATTTCTTTTATTTAAACCTAAGTTGTTGGAAGTTTATAAATTACTCTTGGAAGTATAACAAATTATACACACTTTATGTTTTTAATTTATTTTTCTTTTCAAGTTTATTTATTTTTCAACCTTTTTCTTCTTCATTTTTTATAATATTAATTTTTTATATTTCACCTTAACAAATGTGATCATTTGAGAATATATATTTCTTTAACTTATTTGAAAATATTTTTTTTTTGTTTCATAAACAATAGTTGTTGAAAAATAAAAAAGATTTCCTATTTTAATTTACACATAAATAAAATCTTTATTAATTTTTTAACAATATTTACTTTTGATTGAGAATTTCCTTAAATATTTTTATTCTCTACCTAAATTCATTATTTGTCACTAAGAAAGAAAAGAATAGTTTATGGAGTGTGCGAGTTGATGCACAATGTGGTTGGTTCACCACTTGTAATGGAGAGCTTCACACGAAGAAAATCTGCCAAAAAAACTTTCCAATAATAAAGAGCTAAACCCTTTATTACGCCCTAAACTACCAATGTATTTATGTATATAATTTATTTTATTAATGCATCTTTTTCAATGCTCAACAATTAATTGTACTTGGGAATTAGATAATTTTTTTTTTTAGGAAAGGGAATTAGATAAATTTAATTGTTATGCTATCAAAAAGCTAGATAATTATTATGCTCTAAATTAACAATAACTGATTATATATAATTTATTATTTTCCTTAATTTCTATTAATTTATTAATCATTATACTTGTCATTTTATGCCACGGTAGGGATTTTTCGTAAAACTTGACATGTGTCCAGGGGCGGATCCTGGGGGCCTTAGAATCCGTTCATCTATATATGATGTAGTATAATATCAAACAAGAGTGATCGGCTTGGTGGTTTACATGTACTGCTGATTCTGGTGAAGACAAGGGTTGAGGGTTTTAATTAACACTTGAAATCAATAGGGAGTTGAGCTAGTTCGAGAAATTTTTCAAATGGGTTACATAATTTTCGGTTTTGGCTTTGCAACATATCAGTATTCTTATATTTGGTTTATGTACAATTAAACCAATTAATATAATGTGGGTATATAATTGAATAAAAAAAAGTACAAATATGTAAGTGGACTAAACTTAAGAGTAAATATATGTTGCGGAGCAATGTCCACAGGATTGACCCGCCATTTTGTTTGTCACCAATTAGTAGTTGTCGAATAGTTTTATTAGGATGCCTTGATATATATCCCTCGAATTCGATGGAATCACTTATTTTTTTCGAAGATGGAATCACATTCTTTATAGTTTTACAAACCTACTAATTTAAGGGACAAGTGCGAAAAAAAAAATTATAACGCGTTTTATAATGTTCGTGGGGAAACTATTCCCATTGGTGAAGACACAGAAGTATTCATCCGTTTTGAATTTGTCAATTGTCATTCCCCCCACATGCACCCATAGTCGTGTATGGGGAACCTGTGAAATTCCCCCGTCAAGTCCAGTGATGTTTGTAGACCTTGGTCCAAATGGTTCATTATGTTTTGAAGCATTCAAGTTCAGGATCAAGGAAGTCAGTGACGGCTTCAGAGTTTATTATCGCTTGGATTTTTGGGGCGGAGTTGTTAAAGAATTCGACATTTGGCCTTTAGGACTAGAAGACCGAGTTCATGGTATAGTCCGTCTGGCTCTTGTGGAAAGTACTGAAAGTTTCTTTGAGCCCTTTGTATTTGTCCCTGTACTTGACGGGATAAAATCAGTAGTGTAGGTTCTCGTGCTGTGCACTCCTATTTAAAATAGATTGATCCATATCCGCTGTGTTGGTGGGTTGCTAAATAATGTCGTTGCTTGGATTGGATACCAAGTTTCTAACATTATAAATTCTAAATAAAATAACGGATCAATCTCATGATTTTCAGCCATATGTATCACTCTTTCACATCAAGACCTTTCAGATTTTGTGCTCTTTTTCTCTTCTTAATTCTTTTTCTAGTGATGCTTATAAACCCTCTCTCTCTCTCTCTCAATTCTGTTTGGTGATTATCACCTAAGTTGCAGGTTGTTTGTAACTTCTGGTGCATGAACATTGGGGTTGGTGGTTTTTACAAATTTTGGCATGATATTTGGCTGGATCGGTTATGTCTCAGGTGGCTTTTCCTAGGCTTTTCTCTATTGCATCTGACCAGAATATTGTTGTCAAGGATGCTATCTCTTTAGTTGATGGGCGACGGGTTACATTATGTTGGAGAAGAACACTGTTTTCATGGGAGCAAAGGGATATGTTGATTTAATTAACTCCAGACATGAGGAGTTCAGGTTTCGGCGTGAATTGCCAGATTCATGGGCTTGGCGTCGGAACAGGGATGGAATGTATTCATCCAAGGATAGTTATTTGGCTTTAGCTTCGAGAGGTCCCTTCGCTGGCCGGACTCCATATGTTTGGTTGGGTCTTGTACCTCCACAAATAGAGTGTTTTCTATGGTTGGCCATTCACAAATGGCTTGGTGACTAAATCAACTTTGTTGCTCAGGAATATTATCTCTATTGAAGAGTCCCGTGACCACCTGCTGCTACACTGTCGCAAGACATGACTTCTCTGGGCCAAGCTGTGCTCGTGGTGGGAAGTTAGTTGGTGTATGCCCAAGACGCTTGATGACCTGTTTATACAACCGGATTTTCCTTATTCCATACGTGATTTACTGTCCTGCGTTTATAGCATAAAAGACTGGCGTGGGATTGGTGTAGGTTTTGAACCGTTGGCTGTTCTTAGTGCTGTCATCCCTTTGATGACCCACTAAGTATATGTAACTTTTATTATTATCAATCTAATTCGTTTACATCAAAAAAAAGTTTTGTTATTCTATGGATGCTTTTAGGCAACTTTCAGTACTTGTGAAACTGGCATAGAAAAAACTTTCAGAGATAAAAAGTGGATAAACTTTTGCAAAAGGGTTTCTAGTTTTTTTTTTTGTGGGGGGATTTCTAGTTGGTCCTGCTCTGTAGACTGTATGCAGATTCTTCGTCTACCAATCTATTTTGAAGGATCCTTAATGGCTTCTGAATTTCCAAAAAAAAAAAAAAAGACGAAAAAGGTATATATCGACGGGAAAGGATTACGTTGCACACGATTATCATCGAAAAAACGGAAAGGATTACGTAAAGGTTTCTGGATTTTGTTGAAGAACGCCAAACGAAGTTGAAGAAGGGTGGGGACTTGCTAAAATCAAGAGAAAGCTTACAATCAAAAAAATCGAGAGAAAGCTTTGCAAGTGCCGTCTTTCTTTGTTACTCCACTACTACTTATGTTTGTATTCTGCACACAGGTACAAGTTCCCTGTTTGATTGTCTTAGATATACTAGGATGGCCTGTCGAAGGATATTGCCCTTCCACTAAGTTCATTCTGACAACTCTATGATATTTATGACTTTGACGGCGGGTTATGATAAGGTTGATAGAAAAAGGACTATCCCTGGTCAAAAAAGAATCTGCTAGATTTTTTTTTTTTTAAAAAGTTGATATACTTTTTTTTTTGATGCAAACGATATTCTTTATTGATCATATGGAATTACACAAAACAGCTATGCAAACATGCAAGGAATCTATCAGGCCAGGGGCCTCTAAGCGTACACTGGAGCTTCTGTAAAGAACAGCACTACATACCCAACTACCCTGACCTGTCACTACAATCCAAGCGTATTACAAATTGGCTAGTACAGAAAAATTCCGCCAGGGGCTGTCATACTCTTAATACATTCTGCATTTGACAGGACTAGAGATGTACTGTATGGAAAGTCCACTTGCAGGGACCTTAACCAAGATACAGCATGAACTAAAGTAACATCAGCTAGCCGTTCCATAGAGCAGCGCTTACCCTTAAAGATTCGCTTGTTCCGTTCAAGCCACAAGGTCCACAAGGCAGCCATACCTATGATGAACCAACAAGATCGGCTTCTGGGGAAAGGGGATAAAAACGTCCATTGCAGCAAGAACTCGTCAAAGGATGCAGGGATAAACCAAGCAATACCCCACCACTTGCAGATTTTACCCCAGATGAGCCAAGTAACAGGGCAGCTTAACAGTAAATGATCTCGAGATTCTATGTGAGAGTTGCAGAAGGCACACATAGAATTAGAAAGAGGAATAATATCTCTACAGTATAGCCGGTCTTTAGTTGGGATTCCTTTATGGGTTGCAAGCCATAACCAGCACTCTATTTTAAAAGGAATGAGAGTAGTCCAAACATACAGTTTATTGCGAGTTAGCCCTGTGTTTCTATAGAAGAAATCTCTGCCGTTCTTAACTGAATAAACCCTTTTATGGTCGTCAGTCCATAACCATTGGTCATCAGCACTTGCCTGCAATCTTATGTCCCTCGTCTCATCCGCAATAACTGCTGCATCCAATAATTCCCAGTCCCACAGTTGACGTCGCCAGCAGCTCATCCATCGTGGTTGAGAGTTTGCATTTTGAAGGCAGTTACCAACCGTTGCCTGTTGACATGACGACACAGCGAATAGGCGAGGGAATCGATCTTGTAGGCCCCTTTTCCAGTCCAGTTATCCGACCAAAAATGGGTTCTATTCCCGCTCCCCAATCTGATCCGAGCACCTTCCATGAGAGCAATTGTAGTTTGGCTCTGTACACCAGCAGACCGTGCAATATCCCTCCAAGTAATGGATGCTTTTGCCATATCAAAGTGAGGATTTATATCTGAATGTGCAGCCTCGCATCTGTTCTTTATGAGGGACTTCCAATCATTCTCTTCTGGTTGGATATATTTCCACATCCATTTGAACAACAAGCACTGATTCATCAACTTCAAATTGATAATTCCCATTCCTCCTAATTCTCGTGGCGTTGAGATCTGTTTCCAAGCTACAAGGCATGCTTTCCTTGAGTCCTTCACTCCCCTCCAGAAGAAATTCCTCATCAAGAAGATTAATTTTTTGGCCACCACAACAGGCATTTGGAATAATGACATAAAGTATATAGGTAGCCCAGATAGCACCGACTTGATAAGGGTGACTCGTCCTCGAGCGTAATACCATCTGCGAGTCGAGCTACATAGGTACTTGCCTTTCCAAGAATTAAACTTGGTCTGAAATTTATCTACCACGGGTTTCCATGCCTTTTCTCTTTTCATGTTTGCTCCAAGTGGGTAACCAAGGTATGTTATGGGTAGGAATTCAGCCTTGCTATGCGCCATATTAGCCTACTGCTGCACTCTGTTTTGCCTCAAACCCACACCCACCAAACTGCTCTTATGAAAATTGATGCTTAGGCCAGAGAGGGCCTAAAAAATTATCAAGCATCGTTTAAGATTCAACACGACTCTATCATCTGCAAGAGAGAATAGTAAGGTGTCGTCGACGTACTGCAAAATACTTACACGGCTGTTGTGCACCTCGATTGGCTTGATGAATCCTAAATTGTTGGCTAGTTCAAGAATTGTAGGGAGTCCTTCGGCTGCCAAGTTGAACAAGTACGGGGATAGTGGATCCCCTTGTTTCAAACCTCATCGCATCTTGAACTCTTTAGCTGGTGATCCATTCATAAGAGCCATCAAAGTCGACGAAGAGAGGCATTCCCTGATCCACTTGCACGATCTATTGCCGAATCCCATCGCCTTCATTACTTCTAGAAGATAGCCCCAATTGACAGAGTCGTATGCCTTCTTGAGGTCGATTTTCCACATGATGGACTCAGATTTATTTTTCCTCATTGAGTGGACAATCTCGTTAGCGATTAGGGCACCATCCATGATGTTTCTGCCTTCGATGAAGGCCGTTTACTGCTTTCCAATCAGGACACTCATCACCTCCTTTAAGCGCCTTGACAATAACTTGGAGATTATTTTATACAAGCCGTTGATTAGTGTAATGGGTCTGAATTCAGCCAGGGACTCAGCACCATGTTTTTGTTGGAAATATGAACAAGCTGCAGTAAATTGCAGCAGCATCATATTTTTTGTGATCAAGTTGAAAATTGGTCCTACCCAATTATTCAAGAATGTTAGTTGGAGTTTGTCTTTTGATTATTGTATTGTGTTAGTGCAATCCTGAGTGTAGCCTGAGTTGTAATGTTTCCATTAAGTGTTGTTCTATTATGAGCATTTTAGGAAAAGTAAGAGTGAGCTGTCATGTTTAGTGGGTTATTGAGCTGTCAAAGTTGCATTATAGGATGTTTTTCTGCCTATAAATTGAGTCTTGTAATCAGTTTTATACAAGTGAAATCAAGTTAGAAAACGTTGGTGTTTCACTTCATTGTTACTTTGAAATGTTCAGAGTGGTTTAAAACAAAAGATTGTGAGAGATTAGGGAGAAAATCAATGGAACAGTAACCAAGAAAGTCAGCCTTGGTTTTCTGTAAGTTGATTTTCTGCCTATGTTTTGAGTATTGTAATTTGAGTTCTACAAGTGAAATAAGAGTGCATTGAGTGTGTTTCACTTCACAAAGTGTTTGTTAGTTTGTTCATTAAGTGTACAAGCCAAAATATTGAGTGAATTGTGAGAAAACAAATTGAGAAGTAACCAAGAAAACCAGTTTTTGCGTTTCTGCAGAATTCTGGAATTTCCAGAATTTCACTGTAGCAAACATCGATGTTTTGATTTAAACATCGATGTTTTTTGCATTCTGCCCAAGAATTTGAAGTTACCGAATTGTCTAAACATCGATGTTTTGATTCAAACATCGATGTTCTAGCTGTTCGGCCAAATTGTTTGAAGTTCCGTAGCCTAAAAACATCGATGTTTAACTTCAAACATCGATGTTCTTGAGCCTTTTTGAATTAGTTGAAGATCAAAGCCAACAAATTGGTATAAAACCAAAAATTGTTTTTCAAGGCTCCTTGTTTGGGTTGCACCAACAGGGACAAAAAGCCAACAGTTTTTTGGCAATGAGGATAATATAGGAGATGTTGACACCTTTAGGTAACCTGCTATTATGATAGAAATCAGAAACCATATCAAACACGTCAGTTTTGATCAAATCCCAGCATTTTTTGTAAAATGTAAAGTTGAACCCATCAGGTCCAGGGGAACCTAGACCCATCACAAGCCCAAACAGCCTCCTTCACCTCCTCAATTGTGAAAGGCCTTTCCAAATTATCTCTCGCAGCCCCGTCTAGTCTCCTGAAAGCTAGGGATCCAATTGAGGGTCTCAAACCGTCTGGGGAGTCGTACAGTTTGGCGAAGAAGTCTGTAACTCTCTCTTTAATAGTGGTTGGGTCTGAAACCATCTGATTGTCAATCATCAACTGCCCAATTCTATTCTTCCTTCCCCTTACACATGTAGATATGTGAAAGAATTTTGAATTCCGATCCCCAAGTCTACACCATCGGATTCTCACCATCTGCCTCCAGGTAGGCTCTAGATGCTTTAGTTTTACATCCAATTCGACCTTTAAGTCCAAGGCCCGTCGAATTTCTGATTGATCAAGGTTTTGGTGTTCAGCCACCTTATCAATACCATCGATCTCAAATTGATTTGAATCAATAGTTGATTTGATGTTCCCAAAGATCTCGCGGTTCCACTTAGATAATGATCTTCTCATAAAACTCAACTTTTTCATTAAGTTAAAGCTTCTTGGAAATTCCTGACATGCCTCCACATGCTTTTGATAACCTCCATGAATTTCGGGTGATCCCACCATGCGGACAGGAAACGAAAAGGCCTCCTACCCCAATCAGGGTGCTCTTGTGATAGAATCAAGGGGCAGTGATCTGATCCTTGTTTGCTGCCTGACTTTAAGAACAAGAAAGGAAATAGGTCACACTACTCGCCCTCAGCCATCACTCTATCGATTCTACTTGCAAAATTAAGGTTTCCCCACGTGAACAACCTGACCGTCAATTGGAATTCTACCAGGTTTAGTCTGTCGATGAAGCCTCTAAATGCCATTGTGCCTTGATTATGAACTCTGCCACTCTTCTTATCCGTAGTACAAAGTGTTTCGTNAAAACAAAAGATTGTGAGAGATTAGGGAGAAAATCAATGGAACAGTAACCAAGAAAGTCAGCCTTGGTTTTCTGTAAGTTGATTTTCTGCCTATGTTTTGAGTATTGTAATTTGAGTTCTACAAGTGAAATAAGAGTGCATTGAGTGTGTTTCACTTCACAAAGTGTTTGTTAGTTTGTTCATTAAGTGTACAAGCCAAAATATTGAGTGAATTGTGAGAAAACAAATTGAGAAGTAACCAAGAAAACCAGTTTTTGCGTTTCTGCAGAATTCTGGAATTTCCAGAATTTCACTGTAGCAAACATCGATGTTTTGATTTAAACATCGATGTTTTTTGCATTCTGCCCAAGAATTTGAAGTTACCGAATTGTCTAAACATCGATGTTTTGATTCAAACATCGATGTTCTAGCTGTTCGGCCAAATTGTTTGAAGTTCCGTAGCCTAAAAACATCGATGTTTAACTTCAAACATCGATGTTCTTGAGCCTTTTTGAATTAGTTGAAGATCAAAGCCAACAAATTGGTATAAAACCAAAAATTGTTTTTCAAGGCTCCTTGTTTGGGTTGCACCAACAGGGACAAAAAGCCAACAGTTTTTTGGCAATGAGGATAATATAGGAGATGTTGACACCTTTAGGTAACCTGCTATTATGATAGAAATCAGAAACCATATCAAACACGTCAGTTTTGATCAAATCCCAGCATTTTTTGTAAAATGTAAAGTTGAACCCATCAGGTCCAGGGGAACCTAGACCCATCACAAGCCCAAACAGCCTCCTTCACCTCCTCAATTGTGAAAGGCCTTTCCAAATTATCTCTCGCAGCCCCGTCTAGTCTCCTGAAAGCTAGGGATCCAATTGAGGGTCTCAAACCGTCTGGGGAGTCGTACAGTTTGGCGAAGAAGTCTGTAACTCTCTCTTTAATAGTGGTTGGGTCTGAAACCATCTGATTGTCAATCATCAACTGCCCAATTCTATTCTTCCTTCCCCTTACACATGTAGATATGTGAAAGAATTTTGAATTCCGATCCCCAAGTCTACACCATCGGATTCTCACCATCTGCCTCCAGGTAGGCTCTAGATGCTTTAGTTTTACATCCAATTCGACCTTTAAGTCCAAGGCCCGTCGAATTTCTGATTGATCAAGGTTTTGGTGTTCAGCCACCTTATCAATACCATCGATCTCAAATTGATTTGAATCAATAGTTGATTTGATGTTCCCAAAGATCTCGCGGTTCCACTTAGATAATGATCTTCTCATAAAACTCAACTTTTTCATTAAGTTAAAGCTTCTTGGAAATTCCTGACATGCCTCCACATGCTTTTGATAACCTCCATGAATTTCGGGTGATCCCACCATGCGGACAGGAAACGAAAAGGCCTCCTACCCCAATCAGGGTGCTCTTGTGATAGAATCAAGGGGCAGTGATCTGATCCTTGTTTGCTGCCTGACTTTAAGAACAAGAAAGGAAATAGGTCACACTACTCGCCCTCAGCCATCACTCTATCGATTCTACTTGCAAAATTAAGGTTTCCCCACGTGAACAACCTGACCGTCAATTGGAATTCTACCAGGTTTAGTCTGTCGATGAAGCCTCTAAATGCCATTGTGCCTTGATTATGAACTCTGCCACTCTTCTTATCCGTAGTACAAAGTGTTTCGTTGAAATCTCCGAAGGCCAGCCAAGGAGCAGGGAATTCGGTCTTGAGCGCTGCTAGATATTTGAGACTCGACAAGCTTGCTCCCACACACACAGCAAATGGTAACTAGTGCCTTGGTTTGACTGAATTGACCTTCAAGGATAATCCAGTTTGTAGACTGTTTGACTCGAGCCACTTTGATCGTATCACAATCCCAAATACATAGTAAACCCCTTGTGTTACCTGCTACGTCAACTGATACAAAATCTATATTCCTGATCCCCAAACTTTGTGACAAAATTGAATGTTCACTCCACTACACTTCGATTCACTGATAAAGATGAAATTTGCAGCTACCTCCTTTATCAAACTACGAACCTTCTCCTGCTTCCTATGAGAGCATAGGCCTCTAGCATTCCATGAAATCAAACTTATCATCAGAGAAACAGGACACTAGAAAAAGGAAGATACCAGGGTCCTAAGACTCAGCCAGAGACCTAGTCCAATCAATAGCTTCATCTATGACCAGGTTCTCAATAATGTGTTCAACCGAGCAATCACCCTGAGATCTATCCCAACCAATCTGATCCCCAAGTCTACACGTTTCCTGGATCTCCATCTCAGTAAAAGAGACTGGAATGGACGACACACTATCCTCACGCACTACTGATCGCCGATTGAGCCTTTGAATATCTAAATCAGATGGAGACATTTGGTTCTCTAGGGTGGATGTTATGCTACCGGTCTTGGACAAATACTTGGTCATTTTCCACTTCTTTAGTTGCATACCTTTAATAACGGCCATCACCTTTCTTTCTACGATTTTCTGTAAAGAGGATTGGTCATATTCCATAGGGTCATACAAATCACTCCAAAAGGATAAAGTCTGTAGTTGGTAAGGTGATTTGGTTGG
The DNA here is from genome assembly GCA_028386065.3 of Turnera subulata. Classification (NCBI taxonomy): domain Eukaryota; kingdom Viridiplantae; phylum Streptophyta; class Magnoliopsida; order Malpighiales; family Passifloraceae; genus Turnera; species Turnera subulata. Next base: position 16,683 of record JAKUCV010007483.1, on the reverse strand, counting down.
TCGTTCACAGTGAATAGGGGGCTGTCTGGGTGGTGATAAGTTTCTGGTAGAGGAGCTCTTGGTCGAGGGTGATAAAGGATAAGGGACCAATGGTAGATTTAAGGGAGTTTTGGCACTGGTATTATTTGGGTTGGCAACTATTGCAGGGTTGTGTTGGATTGTTTTTGGAATGCTATGGGGTAATGGGCTTATTAAACTGGGCTTAGTCTCTTTAGTGGGTGAGTTAGGCTTAGAGGAGGGGTCTTTGTCTAAGTCCGTTGGATCAACAAAGTTTGTCTCGTGGGTTAACAGCTCAGGTGGAATGGATTTCGAGGAAAGTGATGGGGATAGTTGTTGTGTCAGCTCGTGTCTAGGCATGATACTCTCGATAATCGGGGCCAAGTTAAATGGGTCATGGGATGATGAGGCGTCGGACTAGTCTAATTGGTTTGGGTTGCCACTCGAGGACGTGCATGCACTGACCTGTCTGGAGTGGGATGAAGGGTTGATCAGGGGGGATTTTGAAGTCTGCTGGGATTGGCGGAAGAGGCCGTGTGGGGAGGTATTGGCGGTGGTGGAGAGAAAGGAGGGCAACCATGCCCAATCCAAAGGGTCATATTGGGTTTCCATTATGCCAATATTATACTGTTTACCACCGATGTTAACTGATAAGGATCGATTAACAAAACCGAAATCAGTAGTAAGAATCAGTACTTCAGCAACATCCAAACGTGTTTGGCTTCTTGTATCCTGGCTGCAGTCCACCATAACCCCGACACACGCGACAACAGCCCCAAAGAACTCGTCGTTCCACACACATGGTGGAGTACTCCTAATAAGAACCCAGCATAGTCTGTTGAAAGTACAGTCGTCCGTCTTCCACTGCCTGAATTCACTGCATATTTGAGACAATGCTTTGGGTGTATTTCTCAGCACTTCATTCATCTCTTTGGTTGTTTGGAACCTAAGTAAGGAGGACACTCCACCCATAGGGATAACTGATACCTCTTTGTTAATGCTTGTATGCACCATAGCAGTAATACTGTGAATTGGGATAGGGTTCTTCATTACAGCCAAAATGCACTGATCAAGCCAAGATGGTGAAGCCTCTCTTGGGATGTAAATTTGACCTGTTGTTGATTGTGATACATTCTCTGTTCGAGGTGGAGCCGGTGCCGTTCCGTGCACAGTCTCAACGTAAGATTTATTCTGAGGTGCAACATGATCGACCTGGTCGTGCCTCCTTTGAACTCGAGACGTGGTGTTGTTGTTAGCGTTGGTACCACTCTGCACCGATCTGTTCCTGGCCAAACTTGCACCAAGATTTATCCCGTCCGCTTGCACAGTGGAGATCTTCTCAGTAAGGGCATGTACGTTTCCGGGGCGGTTGAATCTAATGAACGCAAATCGGTTTCCTTTCTTGTTTAATTTTTGTGGGATAAAGACGTCCATCACATCACCAAATCTTGACATGACGAGATGAACATCCAGGGGAGTCCATCTGGTGCTCAACGTATATGCTGACAACAAGATTGTTGTCCACGGCGTTTTGAATTACTTTCCTGCTCCACCTGGAAAAGTGGAGAGATTTAGGGTTGTTGGGTAGGGAGGTTGGGGGTGTGATATGCTCTGTTTGATTATGTAGCGGTAGTGTGTTGTTTGGTGGTCGTCTCGGGTGTGGTAAGGTATTTGGTCGATGACCGGTGGGAGGTTGGGGTTGAGGGATGACTCTACGGTGGTGGTGAAGGGTTGGGAGGCCGCCCGGAAGGCGGGGGACATGGGTTGAAAGGAAAACGGTTGAGAGGACATGGGTTGGTGACGGAAACTAAGTTATTTCTTTGGTAAGTGTATATACTTTTGCAGAAGTATAACGGGTTTTCTTCGTTACCAAAAAAAGCAAAAAGGGTTTTCTTTTCTTCTTTTTTAAATAGATAGAAAAAAAAGAGATAAAAGACTAGATTTATAGACATGAACTCCCGAAGGAGCTGTGCCCGGCCCTGAGGCATCCGACAACAGTTGACTCATACAATCGTCGTCTACCAATTTCTGATTTTGTACGATATGTGGGTTGTTTGCTGGATTTCCATATATACGGCTTTCTCTTTTTTTTTTTTTTTTTACTTTCCTCTCGAATCTTGATGTCTGGCCAATTAAATTCCTTTATCATTTTTAAAAATGGCTCCCTAATCATGACCCATTTTGTGTCATCAAAATTAAATGTTGGTTTTTGTCCACGAAAAAAAGCATTAAATTTGAGAAGCGTGGGATTAATTAAACCATCAAATGGCAGAATATGATCAGACGAGGCCAAGATTCATTGTTTTGCTAGTCGTAGAATAGGATAAGAAAGGAAAAGATAAAACAGGTCACTGTAGGAAGATATCCATAAAGAAAAAGATGCCTTTTATATATTGAGTAGGTGCTATAAACATGAACATTTTTCTAGTCCTCAGACTTGAGGTTGCACAGTTAGAACCCGTTCTTCAGAATCCACAGATAGTGCATGTATATAGATTCACCCTTGTTATTCCATAATTATTCTAATACAGACTATTATTATTAACGAAAGCATAACAAACTCTCCAAATGTCAGTAGCACGTCGGCCTGATTCACTTGGACAATTTTTTTTATTTAATTATAAGCGTGAAATTTGAAATTCTTAGCATGATCGATCGCCGGCGGCCGCTTAGAAGAAATTGTCTTCAGCTACCTGAAACCCAAAGAAAGCAACAGATCATAGAAATATATATCAATTATAAATTTATGGAACAAAAATATTGGAATTATCTTATCTTATATATGGATGGGATTTTTTTGAAGTATGCATGTACTTAGATACACCCGTTTAATTGATTACCTCTCTAGTTAGCGCCAGTGGTAAGGGGTCCAATACGGTCAAAGGAGGTCAACTTCTTAAAATTCTCCCACTCCTTGACCCAGACAGCAGCTTTGTACTCGCTGTCCTGCCCATCTTCCCCTGCAACCAAGTTAATGACGTAGTTTACGCCAGCCACTACTTGAGACTTTGCGCTTAGGACTTTCTTGAACTCAAGATGCTTCCCCTGCCATCAATAACTCATAATTTTACCTATTTTGATTTTGTTTTATCAATCAATGATTACAATATTCAGGACAATAATAAACCTGTTCTTTGTTGTACTCATCAACAGCAAAGACAGCAAGGGCAATGATATCCTTGTTGGTGGATGCATCGGGAATATCCACAAACCCACCAGCTAAAGTCTTCTTGGTCTGCCCCTTTAGTAGTGGGACAAAGTCGAGCAACACCCTACCGTCACCAAGCCCCGGCGGGAGGAACATCGTCAGAACATCCGCTGCATAAAAGCGGGTGTGGGCTCCGAGGAGTGCTGATTCTGCAGCTTCCAGGATAATATGATATATATGGTTCAAACTACCAGGAATTTGTTCCCGCATGGTTGCCTTCACCACCCTCTTGTACACCAGAGTTGTATGCTACACCAAAACGTTTACATGTGATCAATTGGTTCTCAATATGCATGCCCGAGGAGTGCATATATATGTATCTATGTGTACCTCTTTCTTATTGTGCTGATCAACAGCAAATTGAGCCAAATGGATAATCTCTTCGTTGAAGGGAGCGAGAGGGATGTCTACAGCTTGCCCTGAAATGGCGCCGAGTTGTTTGGCTGTCTGTAAGAGAGGCTTGAAGTCTAGCAACACCTTGACATGAACCCCAGCCGGCAATAGCACCTTGGCTTCGTAAAACCGGCAGACATCACCAGGTTTTGCTGCCTTCAGGACAATGCGGTACAAGTAGCCAGCTACTACCTGTTCGCTTGCCTTCACCACACCCTTGAACTCTAGATTTGTTTTCTGAGAAAAAAAAAAGTAAATCTTTATCTTAATTACTAGGTAGTAGCATTTAACAAACTTTTATGTATAATCAAGAATTATACTGTATTATCTTAATAAACAAAAAATTAAGAAGAATTGATTAATTAGAAAGGGAACCTCTTGCTTGTTGTGCTCGTTAACAGCGAAACGAGCAAGCTCGATAACCTCCAGATTGGTAGCCGCATCAGGAATGTCCTCAGGTGCACCAAGTGATCCATACGCCCCCAGCAGCAGGCGCTTGAATACAAGAACCTCCTTCTTGTGAAGCCATTCCTGCACCCAGATTTGGGTTTCATAGTGATTCCCATCATCTGCTTCCAGGGTGATGTAGTATTTGATCCCAGATACCACCTGTTTTCCAGCCTTTATCACCTCCTTTAACACCAGATTGGGATACTGCACCAACATTTTTTTTTGTACAACTTTTAGCGAACAATTTGAATTAATAAATCACATAACTCATCAAGCCCACTTCTTGTAATAATTTATCAATTAAATCGGGCGAGAATGGTAAAATTATAAATGTCCAAGAAAACATTCATGGCATGAACACATTCTACTAGTTTTTTGTTTTCCCTTGACGAATTCTAACAATAATATTACGAAATTAAATTCTAACGATTAATGCATGCAATTTATTAATTTGGTTCAAAAGATAATAGAATAATAGTATATGCATGCAGAGATTTTTTTTTTTAATTCTAACACATGCATGCAGAGATATATGGCTAGCACGCAGCTTGGTTAAGTAGAGATGAGCATTTATATATAAATGCTTCCTGAGCATAAATAAAAGCTTAAGTATAGACATAGAAAAGAACCTCTTTCTGGGTCTCCACAGCAAAACGAGCCAGGTCCTCGATTTCAGCGGGGAAAGGAGGAGAAATGGTTTCAATGCCACCTACGACCGTGTCCGCAACTCCATTGCTTGCCATCTCTCAGATACTAGTAGTATGCTCTCTCTATTTTAGTCTAGTCTCTTGATCAATGCTTTGCTTGCTATGACTAAAGGAGTGTGGGTTGATGCCTTTATATAGAGCTCCACCCCACCCTCCATGGCCCTACCTACTTAATTAATTTTGGTCGGATGAAGAACAAAACAGGGCAAGAAATTGAGCCCCCCCACACGTTTATCTTGCCCACAGAGATCGTTTTGTTCTTATTTTAAGAAACGACAATTGGATTAGATGACTATTTATTCTGTACATGAACCACAGTCACCATATACATGCTATAAGCCATAATCATCCCATGCAACTTCACTACCAATTTTTAGGTTGTTAGTTACAGCAAGTTCTTACCCCAACATTTCTGTAAGAAATCTGTCAGAAATTCCTTACTGCTTTCATTGTTGCTTTTAGTGTCGCATGCTGCACATACTCATTGTCATACAGTGTTGTATGAATTATTTTTCCACTCTCTTTCTTTCAGCTTTTTGGATGGTTTGAAAATATCTATACTAAAGATGTTATTCATATATCATTTGTTTCCAATTGCAAAATGTTTCCAAAGTTCATCAAGACATATGCTTGTAGGTTTAGTGGGTGAATTCATTTTTATTCTTACAATCTGTGGCAAAATGTTTTTTAGGGATCGAGTTACGGCTTCCTTATCGTTTACTTACGGTCAAGGGGTTACGCGGTCGTAAGAATACGAAAGAAACCCGTAAGAAGCTTTGTTTCTTTAATGTTTCTTACAGGATTCTTACGGAAGCGTTTGTAAACAGCCTGAATTCTATAGTGCTTGCAATCATTTTGTCTCTTGCGAGAAGTGTTTTTTCTCTAATTAGTCAAGAAAAATTTCCCCTTACACTATTCTACAATCTGTGGCAAATCTTATTTAAGGATGGATTGAAATTACTTAGTCCTGTCCATAAATAATTTTAGTTGTATTGTAGATGTGATTGTCAAAATCATGTAAAAAATAGAGAAATGAAAGAAAAGAATGAATGAAAGATTTTGCAAGGTACGTATTGATTCACTATGTATGGCATGTAAAATGGACTACTAAAAACATTATCGGCAAACCCCCTTTAAAACATTTTATAAAAATTATGTTCAATGGCGTGCCTCGTATAAAAAATTTGCTATGGGTAAGGTGCAATAAAAAATTTTACAATGCGTTTTAAATTTGAATGTTTTACAACATATAAATAATATTCCTTCGTTTTATCTCCAAGCTCTTCCTTTATTTATATATACTAGTTTTTGTGCATGTGCTATGCACATCAGGGGCGGATCCAGAGGAAAAAATTAGGGAGGGCCAAGTTGTAACATTATGTAAACTATTAGGGACTCAATTATGTAATATGGAAGACATAAAAATATGTAAGGGGAAACAAACACAAGGGGGACTCAAACCTGTGTTGGTGAGGATGCATGACTCAGCACTAACCACTAAGCTACATGTTAGAGTTTCAAAAACTGTTTCTATATGTAGATTAAATAGGATTTTAGGGCGGGCCTGGCCCCCTTGCTCCCCCTATATCCGCCCCTGATGCACATGATATAATAACATGCAATATAAATGTTATTATTAATATCAAAATTAATGCAAAATTATGCAAAAAATAGTAAAATAATGAAATACTAAAAATTTTCCCTAATTTAATATAAATTTATCATTAACAAAGTAAAATTATTTTTAATTTTTTTTTATTTTGTAATGTAAAATCAAATCAACGAATTCAGATTTCAATGTGTTACTTAAATCAAGAGGTTCAGTTTGGCTAAAAAACCAATCAATAGGTTTATGGCGTTGTTCAATCATCAAAATCAAGAGGTTATGGGTTAAATAGCAATCTGCAACCTTAGATCGATTCCAATCGGTGTTATTATAGATTGTTGTCACCCTGCTTTATAACGAATAGAGATAGGTTCTTATGTATAATGCAGATAAATATATTTTATTTATTTGTTTGTTTTTCTAGCTCGTGCTATATAGTTATAAATATAGAGAAGCTACTTGTCATTCATTATTATATGACATGTCGTTTTTGTTTTTATATTAATACTAAATAAGGTTATTTTTGTACTTTCGGCTGTTTTAGTTTCAGACTGTTTCGCTGTCTTCGTGATTTTATAGATAGTATGTATATATATATATATATATATATATATATATATATATATATATATATATATATATATATATATATATATATATAAGAAGAAAAATAAGAAATAGAGAAGAAAAATTCCAATGCATGCTTCTCGTTTTGTCTTACATATGCATGCTGTACTGATAGAAAACAATTGGTTGTGAGTAGTGGAGATCAGGAGAAGATTAAGACTTTCATGACATTTAGTGAGTATTTTGTGAATGTATAGATTGTTCCAATTAAGGGCAACCCCATTCTTTTGGCACATATAAACGCGGCACACATGGCCTTGATTTTCTTGTTATCATTATTCGGTACATAGGACCACGCCAGTTAGTCTATTACAGGTCAATTACGGGGCCACGTACCATTAATTATTGAATGTGAACAAAAAAGGTGGAGAACTTAATTGACAAAAAACAGAATATCCTTTCGAATGCTTAGTATCACAATTAATTTTCTTGTACTACATAATACTATTTATTTTAAAAAATACAAATAACCATGAAGTTGATCTTACCATATTAATAAAAGACTTCAGAAAACCTTCCTGGTAGTCACCCCCATATTTATTTTTCTATAAAAATTAAAAATATGTTTAACTAATTATACACAAAAAATTAAAAAATAATGCTGAAAATGCATAAAAAATGCAATAAATATAAATTGAAGAAAATTGCTTCCCTTCAATGGTTGTTTGTGCAAAACAGTGACAAAAAATGAATAGTATTTATAAACCATGGGTGGGTGTCACGTATATGTCAAACTTATCATAAGAGTTTAAATTTGAATAGTTTTGATATTTAGTTTATACTATTAAGATAAAATAAAAGCTTATTTCAGATTTTTTCTATACTCAATTTCTTTTATTTAAACCTAAGTTGTTGGAAGTTTATAAATTAACTTCTTTAAAAAAAATAACAACGTTTCTTTTAAACAAATTGTACACATTTTTTTTAAAAAAATTATTTTTTTCTTTCAAGTTTATTTGTTTTTTGACCTCTTTCTTCTTCTTTTTTTATAATATTAATTTTATAAATTTCACCTTTCCAAATGTGATCATTTGAGAATATATATTTCATTAGCTTATTTTAAAATAATTTTTTTGTTTCATAAACAATAGTTGTTTAAAAATAAAAAATATTTACTCTTTTTAATTTACACATAAATAAAATATTTATTAAATTTTTAACAATATTTACTTTTTATTAAGAATTTCCTTAAATAGTTTTATGCTCTACTATTTTAAAATTTAGATTTTTTTTAAATAGATCTTAACTGTTTTGAAGATTTTAGTAGATTAGTAGTCTTTCCTAAAAAACAAAAAGATGGATAATTTTTAATAATCTACAAAAAAAATATTCAGTAGATGAATTTTTAATAATTTATAAAAAATAAATAATATATTAATTTTAATTGATTAACCAAGAAAATAAACAATAGATGAATTTTTTTGGGTACATAAACAATAGATGAATTTTGAATACGATGAAATTTACAAATAAAAAATAGTTATACAAAAAAAAGAAAAAATAAAATCATACCTTACAATAATATCCAAAATAATAAGTAGTTCTTTTCTAGAGTCAACTGTATTCATTTACCTGCACAAAATAGAAAAAAATGTAATTAATTACATACAAATAACGAAAAAAAGAAAATAAATGTGGATGAGACGCCCCAACCCGTATTTACCGTACACAGTAAACACGTGCCGGAACTGTGACGACCCAACTAAAACAAGTCCAAGCATACAGTGTACACATCTGAAACCCGGGCTCAACAGCCCAAAACAGGAAACATCATAAATAACAAAACCGGCCCAATGGCCCAATAATAGCAAAAATATTCCACAGCGGAAGACTTATAAAACTCACATAAACACTGTATGCATAGATGCAAACTATGGATCCGAGCCCTGTCCAAGGGATAACGTCGCACCCTGTCTGGAATGCACCAATCCTGTACAACAAATAACTCATCCTACGGGATGAAAGCCCGCAGGTGAGGGGTGAGTCCGAAGTGCTCACCGACGAAGGATAAACAAAGATATATAATCAACCGTAACACTTTCGAGGTAAGCACAAGCAATCACAACAGTAAGCACAAGCAACCACAACACAAGAAAATCTACTATAAACAACTATGCTATAACCAAAAGAATGCTTATTATTGATATTACCAATTTTATCTTCCGGCCCCGTCACTGGACAAGCTAGGGTCGTACCAGGTTATCAATTAATTCCGGATGCCAGGTCAAAGAACCAAACCAAATCTTACCATACCGGGACCATGTCCCAAATTACCAAATCACACCGGGTTCAACAACCCAAAATACCATACCGGGATCAACATCCCAAAACTGGATATTCAGTATATCCGAACCACTGGGTATTCGGTATACCCCAATCACAGGCATCAACATGCCAACCGGATATTCGGTATATCCGAACCACTGGGTATTTGGTATACCCCAACCACAGGCAACAACATGCCAATCGGATATTCGGTATATCCGAACCACTGGGTATTTGGTATACCCCAACCACAGGCATCAACATGCCAACCAAGTCAAGTAATCGACCATAGCATCCCAGAATTAATTTTCAAACCATCGGGTCGTACCGCTACTTCCCATATATATCATCATCTCATATCAATTCCAATTCCAATTTTCAATTTCCAATTCTCAATTATCCACAGTCAATACCGGGACCATGTCCCAAATTACCAAATCACACCGGGTTCAACAACCCAAAATACCATACCGGGATCAACATCCCAAAACTGGATATTCGGTATATCCGAACCACTGGGTATTCGGTATACCCCAACCACAGGCATCAACATGCCAACCGGATATTCGGTATATCCGAACCACTGGGTATTTGGTATACCCCAACCACAGGCAACAACAAGCCAACCGGATATTCGGTATATCCGAACCACTGGGTATTTGGTATACCCCAACCACAGGCATCAACATGCCAACCAAGTCAAGTAACCGACCATAGCATCCCAAAATTAATTTTCAAACCATCGGGTCGTACCGCTACTTCCCACATATATCATCATCTCATATCAATTCCAATTCCAATTTCCAATTTTCAATTCTCAATTATCCACAGTCAATAGTTTATTCCAATTATCCAATCACAACACTGTCTACTGTCAACAATCACAATATCCATAACAGTCAAACAATTATCCAATTTCCTATTAGCTCAAGTTACACAACAGGCCAATCCTTCATCAGTTTCATAACATCAATTACTCACAGTCCAACATCAATCACAACACAGTATCCAATAAACCAACAACAGTCATACAACGGTTCAAACAAGCAAATCAACATCATAGCAACAACAATAACCCAAAATACCATACCGGGATCAACATCCCAAAACTGGATATTCGGTATATCCGAACCACTGGGTATTCGGTATACCCCAACCACAGGCATCAACATGCCAACCGGATATTCGGTATATCCGAACCACTGGGTATTTGGTATACCCCAACCACAGGCAACAACATGCCAACCGGATATTCGGTATATCCGAACCACTCGGTATTTGGTATACCCCAACCACAGGCATCAACATGCCAACCAAGTCAAGTAACCGACCATAGCATCCCAAAATTAATTTTCAAACCATCGGGTCGTACCGCTACTTCCCACATATATCATCATCTCATATCAATTCCAATTCCAATTTCCAATTTCCAATTCTCAATTATCCACAGTCAATAGTTTATTCCAATTATCCAATCACAACACTGTCTACTGTCAACAATCACAATATCCATAACAGTCAAACAATTATCCAATTTCCTATTAGCTCAAGTTACACAACAGGCTAATCCTTCATCAGTTTCATAACATCAATTACTCACAGTCCAACATCAATCACAACACAGTATCCAATAAACCAACAACAGTCATACAATGGTTCAAACAAGCAAATCAACATCATAGCAACAACAACAACAATAACCATAGCAGCCAAATACCCAATACAATTCCATATTACCAAATATCCATCAACAGTACATATAACACCAATTATTCACAGTTAACAGTTCATCACAATATCCACACGTTCAATAGCATAGTCCAACAACAGCAACATCAATAACCATAACAGTCAAATATCCGACAATGACCCTCTCAGTAGTTCATTCAAACAACAAAACACACAATTATCCACATTGACCAGTTCATCATTATTCTCAACACAATATCGCAAATCCAATAACACAGTCTAAGGTCAACAACAACGACAACATCATAGCAGTCGATCAACCAACAGTAATCATCTCAGCAGTTCAATCAAGCAACAAAGCAAACACAGTATTACGAGCACATATCAAGGGTTATCCATCCTCACCTTGGCCGATTGCTCAACTCTGTAAATAATGACCGGTCCAAAGCCGGCTCCTCGGGAAACTGCCCGATATCATAACCTATATAGAAAACAACATGCCCACATAAGATGCACATAAGAGTATGTCGTGATGCCAATACTCCGAAATAAACCCATCCCGGCTCATATCCTTTATTATCATCTTTTACCGAAAATATTATTCCGTACGTATATCCGAATATTACCTCGGTATTTAATACTTTAATTCTTCCAAAATATTTTTATGGAGTTATTTATCATTTTCCAAAATTTATAATCATTATAAATATTTTTGTAAAGATACGTATTTACATTTATATTTCCAAAATTATTCATATAAAATAATTATACTTCCCCAAAAATATAGCTACTATAACATAATTCCCTGAAAATATAGCGAATTCTTATACTCCCCAAATATTTATAGTATATTTATTATTTTCTAATGCAGTCATTACTCAGTAATTTGTAAAGGTTATAATTCTTATTTTAACTTCCTTAGTTTTTGAAAATAATAAAACATGATGATTACCCTTTTTTTTAATTTTACAAAATAAACCACATACTCCATGTACTCATTTTTCCCAGAAAATATCCAATCCATATTACATATATATTTATTTGTTATCATATATATATATATATATATATATATATATATATTTTCCTAGTTTTATTATTATTATTTTTTTATTTATTATTATTTATTTTCGGACTGGGCCAAGTCCAAGCCCAAACCCAACACATCTGCCCAACACAATTGCTAAGCCCACACACCCAAGCCCAAGGCCCAAGGTTCAGGTTGCCAGACCCAGGCTCAAGCTACAGACCCACCACGGGCCCATGCGAAGGCTTGGCCCAGCTCCCCTTCAACCCGCGGCCTGACCCGAACGAAAACGGGCCAGCTCACCTCCAGATCCGGACCTCCACGGGTCGACGACGGATGGCGGTGCAGTCGCGAGCAGACGGCAACAACGGCCGGTGGACGACGCGGCGCTGAGGCGAGACGGTCCGCAGGTCGTGGCGCAGCAGGGGACAGAGCTCGCCGGCGGTGGCTGCAGCGGAGAGCAAGGAGGCGTCCGTCGGGTCTTCGACTACCGGAGGCGCGTCAGGAGGCAGGCTCGGGCGGCGTTGGTCACGTTCGAACGGCGACGGCGAGAAGGAGGCGACGGTGAGGTGGTGTCGCGTGCGGCGACTGGCGGTTGATGGTGGAGAAATAAAGGTGGCGGCGGCGGTGGCTCCTGCCCCTCTCCTTCTTTTTTTTTTCTTTTTTCCACTCTTTTTCTTTCTTCTTTCTTTTCTTTTTTTCTCTCCCTCTCTTTCTCTTTTTTTTTTCTCTTCTCTTTTTTTTTCCTTCCTCTCCTGCTTCCTTCACCGGTCTTTAAACTGGTTTTCTTTTTTTTATTATTTATTTTATTTTTTTTCCTTTTTACTATTAAGCATGTGAGCAATAATGCAAATCGTCCATATTACGGGCGAGTCCGATCCGGTCCAGAAAATAATCGATACCCCGTAGTTATTTTCCGATGTGATTTTCCGAGAAATTTTGAAACTCGGAAAATACCAACTTAGGTTCGAAAAATCCGCGGGAAAATCACGAGCGCAGAAAAACCCTCGGTTTCGAAAAACGACTCCCGATTTACCTTAAATTAATTACCCAAGATTAATTCAACAGTAAATCACGGTAAACGACTTCTACAGTCCCGGTAAAAATAAAAAATTTTACCCGGGCTGTTACAGTCTACCCACCTTAAAAAGAATTTCGTCCCCGAAATTCCGTCTTATCCGTGGGTCCTACCATGATAAGATTCTGGCACACTCTGCCAGGTATCCAACCTCAACATGAGATACCGCTTATACCCTTAAGCGACATCTCATCCCCTTATAAATACCAAACCACATAGCTGAGATACTCTCAGCCATGGACTCTCCACTTCGTTCTCGAACGACCTCAGACTCCGAGAACAACAGCTACATCAGCGGCACAGCTTTCCCAACAAGCTCTGAGGATGAACCTCCCAAGAAGCGGTTCAAGACCAACATCATCGGCTTGAAAGAGCACATGGTGGTCTCCCCAAAACGGCGAAAGAAGCGTGCCGGCAAGAAAGCTGAGGACAAGAAAGGCAAAGCGATAGCTGAAAGCAGTACACCGCAGCAGAAGTTGACGCAGCTGAACGTCTCCCTGAGGAAGATCAGCTCGGCGGTGGCACAAATTGAACTGGCGTGCGCGGAGCTCTTCCCTCACCTGAGGAACGTCCAGCAACTTGTAAAAGACTTAGAGAAGCAAGTAACTCAGTAGAGTACTTCTTCTCCGATGTAAAACTGTTATGTATTAATAAAATAAGTTTCCTTTTGAAATCAAATCTCTTAGATTATGAATTCTCTTATTAAGATATGAAAGTTCATATTTAACTGAAAAGAAACAAAATATTTAAAACATAACAAAACCGTCATGAATAAAATCGAACATAATGATGTTACAAACAGGACCGATAAACGAATTATAACCAACATAAAGAAATTAAAAACGAAACAAAACTCGTTTAACAAAATCAAACAAAAAGAAATTAAAACAAGATATGTTTTCATGCTCGGTGCTCTAGTTCGATCGTGTCCATTCTCAATCCTGAGAAACGTGACACGTACAGTTAACGGTGACGTCGGTTAACCTCGTGAAGAAGACATCCATTAGCTGGCAAGACGATGATCACGGGAACGTCCTGTGTCCCTCGAAAGACACGTTACCCACTTGTACACAATTTCCGCATGGGCCAAAAACGTATGTCAAAGCTCGTATCTCTCCACGATGTCCGAACAGCTGTGAGCTTGTCGCACATGCGCTCTACTCGAGATACGGCCCCATCCGTCTAGCCTCAACGGTCACGGATGCTTGTGATAAAAGATGCAAGAAAATAATGACACACCATCAAAAGAAACGCCAAGGTAGCCAGGGAGTAAGAAATCGTGAGTCAGAAAAGAGCTGTAAAACACTGGCTTAGTAGCCCGAAAACGCGTAAAGTAACAAAGCATTAAATAAAGCAACGGTAAAATTCAAAAGGCAAGATCTTGAAAATCAAAAACGGTAATCACGCTCCCCATAAGAGTATAAAAGGGGAAGCGGTGATGTGTAAATCATCAAAGCATTTAAAAGCAATCAAACGTCCAGACAACCAAAACCACAACACTCTGAAAAGCAAAACACTACACGTCAACATGCCTGCTCCTTCCTCAGTCTTCTTCGTCGAAGGTGCCAATCTCGGCAGAAGGAATCGTCTAGCCTACAGCATGGTCAACGAACGTGCTGAAGAGCTACCGAACGAGCTCGGCAGAATGCCACGCCTTGTCTTCGTCGACGAACTCTACTCGTCGCGGTTCTTCGTCACTCCAATGAAAGAGGTGTTCTTCCTAGAGGACCATGGAACACTGAGGACCTCATTCTACGGATCGGCAAACTCCGTGATGTTCTTCATCTCCGAGAGGCTACAAGAGTTCAACCTGGAGTCCACTTGCCAGACTGTGGAGCAAGATGCATACTACCAACTCTCAGTGACAGCCCAGAGCATGCCCAGAATGACTAGGCTACCTCCAACCTGGCCAAAGGCACGACTGTTGGTGTGGAACTGCAGAGGAGTAGCAAGGCGTGCCCAGGAGTTCTCGCGTACCCTGAGGGACTTGAAGAACCAATACAAACCAAACATGGTTCTTCTGACGGAGACCCAGTGGCAACCACGGGACGATCACGCTCTCATCCCACTCCGGTTCCCTCAAGCTAACCGGTTCGAGATTCCTGGCCAGAGCGGCAAAGGCGGCATGTGGTTCTCTTGGAGCGACAGGGTCACGGTCAACATCAACAGCGACCCAGACAGTTTCCGTGTCAACGTCGTTCCGAATCGTTAAATGTATTTTTATTTTTATAAAATATCAAATATCATGTAATATTTCCCTTTGTAATATCAAAATTATCAATATTAATAATATTTGTATTTCCGCTTATTATGGCATCATTTACCTCATATGTGTATGCTCTGCGATAGTTGGCGTCCCTTGACTGGATCCATCATGCACTAACTAAATGATATAAAATAATAAACAAATGGAGCGAACTATGCAAACAAGACAGCAAACACACAAAGACTGCCCAACAAGACCTAACGCTCGCTCCGCTACCAAAATGAGACGCCCCAACCCGTATTTACCGTACACAGTAAACACGTGCCGGAACTGTGACGACCCAACTAAAACAAGTCCAAGCATACAGTGTACACATCTGAAACCCGGGCTCAACAGCCCAAAACAGGAAACATCATAAATAACAAAACCGGCCCAATGGCCCAATAATAGCAAAAACATTACACAATGAAAGACTTATAAAACTCACATAAACACTGTATGCATAGATGCAAACTATGGATCCGAGCCCTGTCCAAGGGATAATGTCGCAGCCTGTCTGGAATGCACCAATCCTGTACAACAAATAACTCATCCTACGGGATGAAAGCCCGCAGGTGAGGGGTGAGTCCGAAGTGCTCACCGACGAAGGATAAACAAAGATATATAATCAACCGTAACACTTTCGAGGTAAGCACAAGCAATCACGACAGTAAGCACAAGCAACCACAACACAAGAAAATCTACTATAAACAACTATGCCATAACCAAAAGAATGCTTATTATTGATATTACCAATTTTATCTTCCGGCCCCGTCACTGGACAAGCTAGGGTCGTACCAGGTTATCAATTAATTCCGGATGCCAGGTCAAAGAACCAAACCAAATCTTACTATACCGGGACCATGTCCCAAATTACCAAATCACACCGGGTTCAACAACCCAAAATACCATACCGGGATCAACATCCCAAAACTGGATATTCGGTATATCCGAACCACTGGGTATTCGGTATACCCCAACCACAGACATCAACATGCCAACCGGATATTCGGTATATCCGAACCACTGGGAATTTGGTATACCCCAACCACAGGCAACAACATGCCAACCGGATATTCGGTATATCCGAACCACTGGGTATTTGGGATACCCCAACCACAGGCATCAACATGTCAACCAAGTCAAGTAACCGACCATAGCATCCCAGGATAAATTTTCAAACCATCGGGTCGTGTTAGAACTCATGGTTCATTGCAGGTTTTGATAATTGACAAACCAATTCAAGATCATGACAAAGAAGAAGCAAAAAGAAATGAAGTCAAACCAATCCTCAAGCACAAGAAACCATTCAAGAACAAAGGATCAAAATGAATGAGTACAAGAATTGAAGAGCCAAGAAAGAAGAGTTAGATCCACAAATTGTACAAGGT
>JAKUCV010007482.1:478223-499465 GCA_028386065.3 Turnera subulata | reverse complement strand
AACAGGTGCTGAACCTCCAGATCTCCCCAACTTGGGACAATCATAACGGTAATGCCCAACTTCGTTGCACTCATAGCACCTCACCTGAGACAGAAGAGGTCTCGGGCGAGCACTCCAAGATGAGGTCCCTCCAGATTGAGTCCAAGATCTGCCTCGGTTGTTGTAGTTGTTGTTCCATCCACGTCCCTGACTCCCTGGTGTGAACTGGCTCTGTCCGTATCCTGACCGGTTCGCTGGTGTCTGGAACCTCTTGTTCTGTCCCCCAGAACTCTGTGCAGCATGCCTCTTACGGATCTCCTGCTGCTCTTTCTCGTTGCCCAGCCAGATAATCTCGGCTCTCAGGGCATCTGTCAGCATGTCCTGGTAAGTCTCGTAGACCTTGCACCCCATAACTGTCTTGATACCCGATCGTAGACCATCCCAGAAACGTTTGCATCTGGCCTCCGGAGTGGCTACAAACTCACTGGCATAGATGGACAAGCGGTTGAACTTAACCTCATAGTCATTGACCGACTGATCCGGTCCCTGTTGCAGTCCCAGAAACTCCCGTCTCAACTGGTCCTGGTATGCCTCGGAAACAAACTTCCTCCGGAACATCTCCATGAACTGGGTCTACGGCATTGTGATGGGTGTCGGCATGTCCCTGGTGGTAGACTCCCACCAATCAACAGCATCTCCTCGGAACATGGCGGCAGCATATCTGGCCCACCTGTCGTCCCGGCATGTCAGCTTTAGCATAACCCTGTTTGTCTGCCTGAGCCATCGATCAGCATCCTGTGGTGTAGTGACACCGGTGAAGATCTCGGCCCCAAGCTTCTCCAGCTTCATGTACACTGGATCCTCAACTGGTCCCTGATTCTCCTGCTCTCGAGCTTCCATAGCTGCGATACGAGCATCTCTGGCATCTTGCCTTCGCAGAATCTGGGTGACCACATTCAACATCTGCGTAGGATCTCCCGCAGGAACGTTCGGAGGGTGTTCTGGACCTCCTGCAGCTTGCTGCGGTTGATCCACCGATACCTGATCATCATCTAGATAACCTCCAGCTTGCTGATTTCCTCCAACCGGATCCATTCGTACCTATATGAGAATGTATATGAATGCATATGCACAAACAAACAATCATGCAACCACAGTTATGTCCCTAATGACCTACTGCCTGCTCCGCTACCCCTTCATTAATAATATAATTTAATAATTAAAATTATATAAGTTTGAATATGAAAGGATTAATAAATATTATCAACAATAATTGATTTATAAATTCTTATTCCACTACATAAATTAATTCTAAATAATACGTATCCTGTTGCCTATATTATATTAAAAAAAAAGTTGACTTCATTATATATAAATTCTTCTCAAAATAATGACTAACACTACACCATGTGATTTAAAAAATATAATACTATACATGTGCATCCCACATGCAGAAAAAACTAGTGATATAAAAATATCAAAGCCCGATTCAGCAGGCTCATATTTGGTAAACCAGAGAGGCCTAGTCCATATATTAAAACCCAGTTTGTTCAAACCCTAACGTTGCGGTTTAGACTTTAGCGCGTAGAAGCAAACGGACGACGGGTAGCCACCACCACAGGAGTGACCACCTTCCCTTCTCCGGCGACGGCGACACCAGGGACACAGTAACCGAGCCCCGTCACACTGACGCCAGAACCTCCACGAGGCCGCCATCCCAGCACCGCCTTATCTGATTGCCGCCGGAATTTCGACGAACCCCCGCAAGGTGACTCTTGCTTAAACTATGTGCCCGTCTGGTTTCCTTTTTTTTTTTTTAAAACAATATTTTGGCTTTGTGGATTGTTGTCCTCTGGTTTGTACAGAGTTGATATTTTTTAAAATTTGCTCGCTAAATAAGTTGTTAACTTGCTAGAAAAGAACGATGGACATAGATAGGGAGGATGGTCGCACGCGGAACCAGTTGAGACCTCTTGCCTGCACTCGTGGTGTCCTCCACCGAGCCCATGGCTCCGCCAGTTGGTCTCAAGGTAACTTCTAACTCTTTCCTTGTGTGGAGTATCTTGCATTTCCTGATTTGCTCTGGTGGTCTGCTAGTTTTCTGCGTTGCTATTTGTTGCTATTGTCATTACTTTTGTTTTGGGTGTAGCTTTGAATTGGCGTTAAAGGGTTTGGTTGATACGATACAGGGGATACAAAAGTTCTAGCAGCTGTTTATGGGCCTAAAGCTGGAGCGAAGAAGAACGAGAATCCTGAGAAGGCTTGCATTGAAGTCATTTGGAAACCTAAAACCGGACAAATTGGTGAGTTTTTGTTTCCCTGGTTTAATTAACTCCTTTAACTTGGGTTCTGTTTTTTCTTCTTTGAGATTTGCACTTTTTATCTCTTAATGCTGAAATTATCATGACGGACAATTGCAAGAGTGTTTTAAAAGTTCTATTCTATCATGTAATGGTGTAAATGATGCAGTTTTATACTATATACATGTCTAAAAGCTTTTGATTTTATAGAAGTCGTTTTAGGATTTAGTGTATATGGCTTAATTTGCACATTGTGGTTGAAGGCTTCAAGTTTTTGCGTCTGATTTCACATTTGAGTGGTCCTGGTCCAGGCTGTAGTCGGTCCTTACTGTTGAAGCTTCTTGCTTATCGCTATTTATAGTTGGCAGAGCGTTTTGTTGGTTGGTAGTTTATCCCCATTAAGTTTCTCATCTTAATCTTTCATGGTCTGATTTGGGTTTACTCGTGTATTTCCGTTTAAATTTATCTTTCACATTTGTTCAGGAAAATTAGAAAAGGAATATGAGATGATTTTGAAGAGGACTTTGCAGAGCATAATTATTTTGACTGTCAACCCAAACACGACAACGTCAGTTGTAGTTCAGGTCTGTGTTATATATTTATGTGGATTTTCTGTAAGAGCTTTGACATGATGCTTTCAAAAGCATATTTCTTTTAACTATTCCATTGTCCTGTTAAACCTATTCTTTTAGTAAAAGCACATAGATGCTACTATATGTAACTAGTGTTTATATAGCACAATTATCAAATATTTATCTTTTCTTTGCAGGTTGTAAATGATGATGGTGCTGTATCCTCTATTTTTCTGCGTATTTTGTTTAGTGCACGACAAGCATTGCTACCCAGCTCTAATGCAGGAGTCACTGGATATCTCTATATTTTCTTCTCTTTTATTTAGTTTCGTTTTCTCTTACTTTTGGTGATAAACTTTGCTTGGGGTATACGCTTCTGTTCTTCTATTACTCCTGCAAAGTTTTTTTTTTTAAATTCGAGTTTCGATTCTGTTATTCATATCGTTTTCTCATTCTGCTTCCAAGCTCTGAACCAAGGGTTAATAGCAGTACACCTTAGCTCAGATCTCTCTAGTGAATCAATCTTTTGGTGAATTTGTTTCTTTTGCATTCGTTATTTTGGAAATAAACCATCGCATGGAAAGTAGGTTCTTTGATATTCAGAATGTGCCTGCTAATATTTTGTATTCCAAAATGTTCACCGATTCTGTTTTAATATTATGTGTATGATGCCTCTAATTTTGTTGTTTTTTTAATTTTTTTTGGCTTTGGATTTCATATTGGCTGGAATTTTTGCGTAATGCTTCACTAAATCTATTTCCAGTGGATGATGATGTTCTGAATTTGCAGTTACATGAACATACATTTCTGGTTCTTCTGCTTCTCACTGTTAATTCAAATGTTGAATACGATGATGTTTTCTTGACTGAAATTGTTTAGCTTCTAGTGTGTGCCATAAATGCAGCTTGTGCTGCCCTTGTAGATGCTGGAATTCCTATGAAGCACCTTGCTGGTAATTAAGACTTATGGAGTCATATTCTTATATTTGTTTGAAGTCTGTGAGTAATCCACACTGGTTTTGCAGTTGCAATATGTTGTTGTTTAGGAGAGGATGAACACGTTATATTGGATCCTACCAAATTGGAAGTACAGGTTAGACACATCCTTGTTTATTTTTTTTGTCCTTCCTATTGCCAATGAAGTCAATTTGGGCTTTCTCTGTTGCAACATAGAGCGTCCACACCAATGGGCTTGTAGCGCATTGGTACTCTTGCAAAAAGCAAGGTGAAGTCTGAGGTTCGGGGCCCACCTTCATTGACTAGTATCACAAAAAAAGAACATAGAACATCCCACACTATAAACTTTTATTTTGCATAAGCTCTAATTTGTTTTCATACTGTATCTACATGTTTCAGATTTGTTCGCAGCAAATTTTCTTGTTGATCAGTAATCAAAATTCTCCTGCCTTACTATTTATTTTGGCAGAAAATGAAAGGGTTTGCATATTTAGTCTTCCCAAACTCTGTTCGCTCTGTGCTGCCAGAAGGATCACTTGCAAAAGGTGAACCTGTTGAACATGGGATCATAACCTCAGTCACCCATGGTGTAATGTCAGGTGCATATTACCTCAACTTGAAACGCTTTTATAGTTACCCTATATTAAAAGGCATGATTGACTTTCTTATTTAGCTATATTTGATCCTACTACCTTTTCAGTTTTCAGAGTTATATGAACCCTTATTAGGTATTGAAAAATGAAAATGAAATGTTACTGATAATGTTGCGTTCCTGTTCTGAAATGTATTAAATCATCAGTGGTTTCATCTCTTTCTTTTTTCTGTGCTTTTGAAATGATGTGGTGTTACTGTATACCTCTTTGGTGGAAGACCTGCTAACCTTTTGATGTATCTTCTTCTGAAACAATTTTGTGTTAAAAATTCAAAATTGCAGAGGACTGGAGCTTGTATCATACATTTTTCTTTTCAAGTTATCTAATCTGTCCATCCATCTATTGGCCTCAGAATATATATTGGGTGAAACTTCATTACTCTTATGTTGAGTGCATGTTGAATGATGGTTGCTATGTAGTATCGTGGATTCATTTCATGACTGGGAAAGGTGTTATATTTCAGATGACGATAGTTGCTGCAGACACTTGTTTTTTGAGGTCCCCTTTATTTGAATGGGATGGTTCTTGATTTCTTGAAATCTGTTCTGTCTAGACAGAAGGTATGACTTGTAATCTGATTTATATATTTTCCTGTAAATTCTTGTAGTGGAAGGTTATTTCAATTGTCTGGATCGTGGGAGAGCAGCAAGCGCAAGGCTGTCTGATTTTCTTAGGAGGAGCTTGCAGTCACAGCTTCCTGGTGACTCATCTAAAGCCGGGTGATCTTGAGGATGAATGAAAAAATCCTGCTGAAAATCTGTCTCATCTCAATACAAACTAGTCTTTGGTTCCATCCTCTTGGATGGTGGTAACTATGGACATTGTCCTAAGTATGAAGCTAACTTGTAAAATCCTTGAATTTGCTCTGCTGGCTGGGCTGTGGTACAATTGTACAAGATGCTTACCGAGTATCAAATTTCTACTGCTCTCCCTGGGCGGAAATTATCATCTTTTAAGTAGGGTGCAAATGAGCGGAGCATTGGCAAGCCCGACTCGAGCTCGTTAGAAAAAAGTGAAACTCGAGCTCGAGATGGAGCTCGATTAACAATAAAGCGGGAACTCGACCCGATTAGGCTTGATAATGCTACTGAGTTTATTCAGCATTTTGACAAACCTATTTAGCATTTTGACAAACCTGTAAACAAATACTAAGCCGTAGATTTGAAATCTAAAACACAGAAACATAAATTGAGAAACATAAAAATCAAAAATTGAGATACACAAAAAGAATTAGTAATGCAACTTCCTAAACAACTACCATCAAAACATCCCACGTACAACACTGGGCGGTGGCTGGTGGCGTTCAGAGATCTGATCTAGGGGTTGGAAAAGAAGAGAATTGATGCGGTGTGAGTGGAGGAGAGGTCTGATGGCCGACAGCGGCGCAATTGCAAACAGGCCACGAGTGAGAAAATTGGTGTGGGCCGAGGGAAGGGAGGGGATGAAGAAACACGAGAATGCTGGGATTGGCAAGGGTGAGACTGGGCGGATGACAAAGGAGGATTGATGGTTTTCGATGCTCTGCGGCGGCGATGTTGAGGTTGAGCGTGGGAGTTGAGCAATAAGTATTAAGACGGAGCGCATATTAGGTTTAGCAACTTGTTTTTACTTATTTCTTTCATATTTAAAATTTTATATTATCTTACTGTAAGAATGGGCTTACGAAAAAAATTTAAAACTGGCCATTATAAATCCTTGGTTGGAATTGAGCATAGGATAAAAATCAAATAGGCCCAAACATAAATAATAGGCCTCAGTTGAATGAATAGTTATTTTGAATTATAAAAATTGATAAAGCTCGATTAAGCTTGCAAGCTTCACGAGTCGAGTAGTGCTCAACTCGATCTTGACTCGTGTAGACTAGAAAGCTTGACTCAAGTTCGACTCAAGCTAATTAAGATTGAGTTGAGATTGAGTATTTACCAAGTCGTTTTCGAGTAACTTGCGAGTAGCTCAACACGTTTAAATCTCTAGTTTTAAGTACAAGGATTTATTCCACATGCAGAATTAGTTAGTCAATTTTTGATCAATTTTTTTTGTCGAAACATAAGTTAATAGTATTATCTTAATTCCCAGTTGAATATTCTTTTTATCCACTTTCACTACTTCCAGGAAACAAACATAACATAGCCATTGAAAGCGCTATAAAAAAAATGTGAAGGTGGAATGGTTCAACTACTTTCTCCTTACGACGGGCCCAAGAGTGTTCCATCCACATACTACACTTATCCGACATTATTATCATTTTACTGTTACTAGTTAGCGAGAGAAATTTTTAAAAGAAAAAAGACACAAATATTGACATTTAAGCTTATGTAGGCTTTACAACGACTCTTTCTCAAATATGCTCTCTCTCGATTCTTGTGCCTTCTTACTCAACGCGACTTTGAACATCTGGTTCTTTAGATCTAGGCAAGTTTGGCATTCTTACGGGTAAGAGCTTTCCTCTCTTCTGGTGAGTGTAGTTTTGGTGCAAGATATAGTTGAGGATAAGCTCCTTTAGACTTATGGGAGTTGGCTAAGGATGTCTAGAGTTATGTCTTTGCTTACGTCTGATCTTATCATAGAGTAATATGTCTGTCACGCCCCAAGTAGTCGACTGGCCTAGAATAACTTCCAAAGTTGGGCCGAAACCACGTGGCCCAAAAGCTTTAGCTTGAAGTTATTTGGTAGCCAACAAGTTGGTGCATATATACCCAAAGACCTCCCCCACTCTCTTCATATGTGGGACTTGGGTCATTACATTCTCCCTTCCTTTAGCCCTTGTGTCCTTACGAGGGGAGCCCAAATCCAAATCATAGGTACCCCGATCATTGGGCCGTACAGATCGTAATCTTAGTATCAACCCTTGAGAAAGGGGCCTTAAGGCCCAAGCCCACCCGAAAGTGGAGTGAGATCGGCTCCGGTACCATTTTGTCACGCCCCAAGTAGTCGACTGGCCTAGAATAACTTCCAAAGTTGGGCCGAAACCACGTGGCCCAAAAGCTTAAGCTTGAAGTTATTTGGTAGCCAACAACTTGGTGCATATATACCCAAGACCTCCCCTACTCTCTTCCGATGTGGGACTTGGGTCATTACATTCTCCCCTCCTTTAGACCTTGCGTCCTCACGAGGGGAGCCCAAATCCAAATCATAGGTACCCCGATCATTGGGCCGTACCGATCGTAATCTCAGTATCAACCCCTGAGAAACGAGACTCAAGGCCCAAGCCCACCCGAAAGTGGAGTGAGATCGGCTCCGCTACTATTTTGTCACGCCCCAATTAGTCGACTGGCCCAGAATAACTTCCAAAGTTGGGCCGAAACCACGTGGCCCAAAAGCTTAAGCTTGAAGTTATTTGGTAGCCAACAACTTGGTGCATATATACCCAAGACCTCTCCCACTCTCTTCCAATGTGGGACTTGTGTGATTTTATTTTGATTACAATATAGATGGTCGAGGTAGATTGAGGCTTCGGGTTCCGAGGCAAATGTTATGGCTCAGGTGAGGATATATAAACCTTTGTATGCTTTACTGTCTACAACACTCGGAAATAATAGTAATGGTAACTGATGTGAATTCCCGTTTGGCTTTGAATGTTGTATGCATGTATGCTTGTTGTGCTATTGCTTTGTTTGCACTATGTAATACAATTAACGATTTATTGTGACTGGAATTGTGTGCCTGATTGCTCTTACTTGCCTAAATTTTGGATAAAGGAATTTTTTATGGAATATAACATGTTATTATGTTTTGGTGATAGTGTTATGTTGTATGGGCCGAAGGCTTAGTTATGAGAATAACATATAAAGTTCACACATCCTTGGATAAACATAATGTATGACACACAGAACTGTATAAGAATAACTGAGAATAAAATACTTAGTTCTACTATGAAGTCGACCGGTAGCCCGAGGGGAAGGTTGGGTACCTCTCGGTCATTTTATGCGGTTTAGCATGGTTACCCTAGGGGAAGGTAGGTGCACCCCTAAAAGACTTGCACCAGTTAGGTGTGTCTGAGCGCACCAGGGAGCTAGCGGCCACTCGAGGTTTATCAGTGGTTTTTATGCCTCAGAATCTACCCCTTCTAAGGTACGACACTTGGGTTTCACAACCGGATCTAATCAGATACGCTACCGAGACTTGACTCACAGTAGAGGGTACTGAATAATAAGATACACAAACCATAATTAGATATTTAACGATAATAAACTTTTATCATTGATAACCGATTTAAGTGTGATAATAAACAGACGTTATGTGTTGTGCACAATGGCTCGTTTTGTGCAATGTGGTTGTGACTGCGAGATTCCGATGTGATTGTAGTTGATTTGTAGCTTTATACTTTGGTTTATTTATTTGTGGTGAGACAGTGGTTGGTCTCACCCCCTCACTTTTCCACACAGGTTGGCTGATCGTGGGTCAGGAAATGCATTTAGGTAACTGTGCCTATTTACCTTTGGGTCGGATCCGTAGTCGACTTGCATAACTGTTGAAGTTTGATTATTGATTTATATTCCGCTGTGTTTCTTTGTGATATTATTGTTCAGGCTTGATTTTGATATGTGGTTCTAATTGCTAGGCGGAATTGCCGGTTTAAGTTACTTGTGTGATAAGATGCATTGGTTGATGATTTTTGTGTCCCGGAGATGATAAGGTAATTTAGTCATTTCATATCTTATTTATGTTTTATATTAACAAATTGGGATATGGGCATTTCAATGTCCCCCAGGTATGAAACTGCAGAGGGTTAGGGTCTAGTTTGGCTTACAATAGGCTCCATGATTTGAAAGACATATATAAGTCTGAGCTTATTTTCTTTTCGAAGACTAACCAAAGGCAACAAAAATTGGAACAGAGTAGAAAGAGATTGGGTTTTCAAAATGCAGAGTATGTTGACCCTATTGGTAAGTAAGTTGGGTAGGCTTGGTCAATGGTTGACTGATGAAATTGAATATAAATGCCTTTTGAAGTGTAAGAATTTGTTTCATATAAGAATTACTGTCAGAGGTAGGGGTTCTACCTTCCTCGCTAGCTTTCTTTATGGCCCCCCGATGGCAGGTGATCAACTAGAATTTTGAGAGTTAATTGGCAGGAAAGCAAGGAACATCACAGATGGGTGGCTAGTCATGGGAAATTTTAATGCATTTTTTGGAAGAAGAGGATAAATAGGAAGGTGGTGAAGTAAGGCAGTCTCAAACTCGGGACTTTTGACTATTTATGGAAGAGTTTGATATAATGGAACTGGAAGGAAAAGGATATCACTTCACATGGTCTAATCAACTTATTGATGAAGACCACATTGAGGAGAAGTTGGATAGAGCTCTAGTTAACTTATAGTGAAGTTCTGAATGGACAAATGTTGTGATTGTGAGGGAACACATTATTGCCTCAGATCATAAGCCCTTAGTTTTATACACTGACAGGTTGGAAAATTGAGTTAAGGAAAGATTCAAATTTATTGTTAGATGGTTGAAGGAGAAGGGGTGTATAGAGATTGTTACATAGGTTTGGAACAAATCGACAAGGGGATCAAGGTAGTTTAAAGTAGTGAAGAAGTTTAGTTTTGCTTGCAAATCTCTGACCCATTGGAGTCGAGATAAAGTAAAGAATGCAAAGTAGGAAAATTTTTGGCTGAATTAGATAAGCTACAAACTCATCCTTTTGATACTAGGAGAAAGACAAGAGAAGTTGAGCTATTCCACATCCTGAGAAAAGAATGGGAGCATGAGAAAAATTACTGGACCTGAAAAGTATGGGTCAAATGGTTAGTTGTCGGACATTGAAACACCAAGTTTTTTCGTGGTACTACCATGGAGAGAAGAGTTAGAAACAAGATTGTCGCATTGAAAAGAGAAGAAGGAGGATGGATAGAAGAACCACAAGAGATAAAAGAAGAGATCTTGCACTATTTCAAATAGATTTTCACAACAAAAGAAGTCCTAGACTCCGCCGAAATTGAATGGTGTGTACGAAAGATAGTAACAATGGGAATGAATGACAACCTCATGGTAACAATCACAGAGGAGGAAGTGAAAAGGGCAGTGTTCTCAATGGGGGCACAAAAAGCACCAGGACCTGATGGTTACACGGGTCTGTTTTTCTAAAGATACTGGAATGTATTAAAGGCTGATATTGTCAGCGCCATTACTTTTATTTCTTTAATCCCCAAAGTGAAAGCTCCAAGTGCCTTGAACCAGTTCAGGCCTATAAGTTACTTCAATTACCTTTTCTTTGTATATAGTGCAAAGATTGAAGAGGTGGTTGCCAAGTATTATTTCCTAGACCCAATTGGCTTTTGTTCCTAAATGGTGCATTTAAGACAACATAACTATCACCCATGAAGCTCTGCATACTATGAGGACTGTTGCAAATGTTAAAAACTGGAATGATATTAAAACTTGATGTTACTAAATCATATGATGAGATGTTTTTTTGGAAAGGATATTGAGGCTATTGGGTTTTCATAAAAGGTGGATTGGAATGGTGATGGAGTGTGTATCCATAGTGAAGTTTGCAGTGCTTGTGAATGGTGTGCCTACTAAATTCTTCACCCCTACGCGTGGCCTAAAGTAGAGGATCCCCTATCTCCCTATCTGTTTGTACTTACTTCGGAGGCCTTGTTAATGAAGTAGGATCATGCAATGGACTCTGGTGTAATAACATGTTTCAAGATTAATTGATGGTGTTAGCCAATATCTCATGTCTTGTACGCCGATGATACGATTCATTTTGGATTTGCTACACCGGTAAAAACAAAAGATTTTGATGGACATGGTGGAGAACATATAGCAGAGAGTTAGGTCAGCGAGCCAATACATGAATTCAATATTTATTTTAGTGCAGATGTTCCCGATCATGTAAGACAAGAGATATGCACTACCACAGATATAGAGGAGGCAATAGACAATGACACATACCTAGAAGTACCCACTGCTTGGGGCTGATCTTGTATGGCACCTTGAACTATGTTAGAGATAGAATCCAAAGCAAACTTTTGAGTTGGAAGAGTAAATTGTTGTCACAGACGGACATAGAAGTCTTGTTGAGGTCGGTGTTACCTGCAATACCAACCTATTCCATGAGAATTTACAAATTCCCGACCACCACTTGCAAGCAAATTCATGGCTTGATGGCACGATTTTTCTAGGGAGGAAGTTAAGATATATCCAAGATGCACTGGCTTAGTTGGGAGAAATTGACGAAACCAAAAGCTAAGGGAGGTATAGGGTTTAAAAACTTGGAGGCTTTCAATCTAGCTTTGCTTGCTAAGCAAAGTTGGCGAATTATTCACCAACCTGATTCGTTATGGGTACAAATACTAAAAGCAAAGTACAATCAAAGAACATCATTTCTGAAAGCATCTAAAGGAAATGCTCCTTCATAGTTATGGAGTAGCATTATTGATGGGAAGGAATTACTAAAGGGTTTTTGGGTTTTACAGTACCCGAAGTTTAACGTTTTGGCCAATTTGGGTCCCTGACTTTCTCTTTGGACGGTCACATACCCCGACTTTAAGTGGGCAGGCCAGTCATAGTCCCTTGGTCAGGCACCAGCCGACGTGGCGGGCTGCCCGATTTTAGACTCTCTGAGCCGCGCTGAAATGACGTCGTTTCGAGTTGAGACTACACTGTTTGATGACGTGTGTTGACACGGTGGATTAGTGGGCCCCACAGTCCGCCCAGGCATGGTACAATACCATACCATACCGACCCGAAACCCGCCCGGTATGCACCAATGAACCCGCCCACCCATTCCATTTTTTCTTCTTTTTAAAAAAATCTAACCGTTTTTTATTTATATTAATCCAAAATATTTATTTTTTAAAAAAATAAAAAAAATCCTATTTTTTCTCTAATTTTATCCTTAGCCTTTTGTTAATTTTTTCCTTTACCTAACCAGAAACACAACAAAATCGCCGCACCTCTCCCTCTTCTCTTTCTCTCTATTTCTCTCCCCCATCTCTCAATCATCCCTTCCATCAAATCCTCTCCTTACCATGACCCCCCTCCCTCTCCCATGCCTCTACTCTTTTTCTCCTCCTTTGTCTTTGCCTCTCACCACTACCGCCGAAATCGATCGTCATCTCCCCTTACGAGATATGAACCAAGGAACCCTGGTTCCTGAAAAGACGAGGAGAGAGCAGCAGCTTGCGCTGTCGACCGATGAGCCACCGTTCCTCCTCTTCTCTTCCTTCCTCTCCTCCTTCTCTTTCTCGAATCTCTCTTAAGCTTTTTGATTTTCTAACAGTCGTGTTGGTGTTCGTTGGTTGTGGATTGGTGCTGTCAGTTTTCTGGCGAGAAAGATTGGTGTTGATGGTGGTCAAATTCGGGGGTTGGCAAGGTGGACGGGTTCCTGACAGTGGGAGGCCTGGTGGCCGGATTTGGAGATTCTTGGTTGTGTTTGATTTGTTCATAGGAGGGGGAGGAGGAAAAAGGAAGATGGTAATGTTTTATTTTTTAAAAAACATTGACGATTTTTATTTTGATGAAGGATTTAGATATTGGTTTTGTTTTGAAGGGAGGGGATTATATGCATCGGTGATAGGAGGGGTAAAAATAAGAGTAAGAAGACTGAAGAAAAAAGAAGGAAAAGGAAAAAAATAAAAGGAAGGAAGTATAAAAAAAGGAAAAGAATAAAATTTAAAAATAAAATTTAAAATTTATTTTTTAATATTATATTTTAAAATATAATAAATATAATTTATTTATTCTAAAATTAAGAATAAAAAGTTTAATAAAAATACAAAAATAAAGTTAAATTACATCTCTTACTTATTTTAAGAAAGATGAAAGAAAAGGAAATTTATTCTTTAATATTATATTTTAAAATATAATAAATATAATTTATTTATTCTAAAATTAAGAATAAAAAGTTTAAAAAAAATACAAAAATAAAGTTAAATTACATCTCTTACTTATTTAAAGAAAGATGAAAGAAAAGGAAAAAAAATAAAAGAAAGAAGACTGAAAAAAGAAAGAAAGTATAAAAAAAGATAAAATTAGAAAATAAAATTTTTAAATTTATTTTTGATATTAAATTTTGTAACGACCTGGGTAAAATTTTCGTGATTTTCACCAAGCTTTTTTGACTTTTACGATAGTTAATAAAGTTTTATCGCGGTTAATCAAGAATTTTACCAATCCGAGTTAATTTTTATTATTTTTACTACTCTCAAGATTATTATTATTGTTACTCTTGCTACCATTAATATTACTATTTTCCTAATCAACATTAATAATAATACTTATCATCATTTTGCCGGGAATAATCGACCTTTGGAACTTAAACCCGAGAGACACCGATACCTCCTAACGTAACCTGTGATTACCGTACCTCGTCTCCAAAGCTGAGCCTTGTTCGACATTTCAAGTATTTGTTTTATATAGATTTTTCTATAACGTTTACCCTTTACGAAAGTTTTGATTACTATTACTATTATGATTATTATTTTATGGACATCGTTCATCATTATTATTTCTATTATTATTATTAATCTTCTTATTGTTATCGTTTCACTAACATTATTCTTACTACTATTATTATTACTATTACTGTTATTATTATTATTATTATTATTATCTTCCAAGATATTATATTCCAATAAGTTATTAATTAAAATTTTAGAGAAATTACTATTCCAAAATTCAATTTATAATCTATTGGTATTTAATAGTTTTTAAAGGAGTTTCTTAAAAATTATATTTGGAGTAAAAGTTATATTTATGTATGGAACACAGATTTTACTGTGGTTTTATATGATTGACAAGGCACAAATTATTAACCGACAACACCCTATTTCCTTTCATCTTTCTCATATTTTATTTATTTCTCCACTCCTGCTTCATTTTTTCTTCAGCCGCCGGCCCTACCTCTCCACTACCATCTTTTCTTTCTTTTTTCTACCTTGTCTTTTCTTTCCTCAATTCTCTTTATTTTCTCATCCTCTTCACCCGAGTTTCACACACAGCTCCCCCACCTTTCTTTTTCTTCTACCCCTTTCGTCGCTGCTCCTCTCTCCCCTCCCTCACCTCTCTGCCGCCATCATCATCATCATCATCTCGCTTCACCTTCAACCCACACCACCACCGAGACAACCACCTTAGCCACCGCTTCCATCTTCTCCTCTCTGCCCGCCTCTGCTCGCAACCACCGCAGAGGCAAGGAACCGCCGCCGCCCCTGTTCCTCTCTTCTCCCTCCCTTCCTCGGGCAGCCGTCGCCTCGCCGCTGCGAGGACAATACACCGAGACCCAAACACCGGCGTAACCGACATCCTTCCACCCTGTCGCTGCAACATGAGCGCCGCCGCCGTGACGAGCTCGAGCCTCCGCCGTACACAAGAGGTCCGTTTCCTTCTTCGCCTCTGCAGCAGCACAAGCCGCCACTGCTCGCCGGTGTTGCCACTGAAGTTGCCTCTGCTGGCGACCACCGACACCAGTCGAGTTGGACCCGATCTGCCGCCGTTGTTGCTGAATCGCCTTCGATCTGCTTCGCGTCTGCAACAAGGTGACACCTCCTTCTCCTCTCCGTCTACTGGAGCCCAAGACGTGTCGATGGATGTCCGCCATCGGTGGGTAAGCTACTGCCGAACCTTTCTCCTCTTTGTGCTTTGGGTTTTCAAACTCGATTGAGTGTTTAACGTTTGAGGTGTTGGTTGCTCAAATTGGTGCGTGCTGCTGTGACGGTGGGTGCTAATGGTTTGGGGCTAATTGTTGTGACGATTGATGATGGTGGGTCGGGATGCTTTGGCCGGAATTGAGCTGTGTGTGGTGTTACTGTGTGTTTGGATGAGTAGTGAACAGTAACAGAGACATTGGTTGGGTTGAAGACTTCTGTGAACAGTGCTTGGCCTGAATCCGGCGAGGTTTCGGCAGTCCCGGGAAATTTCCAGCGAGCCCGAAAACTGACCTTTGGGTAATTCCTTGGACTCGTTTTACACCTTGGCGCGGGTTTGGGCTCGGATGCACAACGGACTCGTATATATATTTGGATTTAATTATGTATTTATAAGTTTGATGAGTATATATCTGAACGGAATTTACTTTATGGCCATAAGATGTTTTATTATTATACTTTTAGAATATTAATATGAACCGGACGTATGTTGTTTATTTTGTATTATTGGTTTGATGAAATGTTATAAATCTATTATATTATCTTATTATCGGTTGTATTATTTTCAGCTAGTGATTTTACATTTATCTGCTATATTATTATGTATGAATTTCATTCTATTTGAATATTAAACATCTGTTATATTATTTAATGAGCTATAGTGTTACTACTACTGTTAACTCTACTTAAGTTTGCTAGTTATATAGGCACAAACGTATTTGGAAAAGATTATTTCTTTTGCAACATTACAATGCAACTATTTCCTACCATATGATCGGCTAAGTTTATTTATTATCAATGGTATTATTTTCGTTAATTTAGTATCAATGGTATTGTTTTCATTTAACGGTTTTATTAACAGAATATTATTTTGAAGTATTATTTATCTAAGATTTTATTTTATTCAAGGTTATAATATTTCGACCACTAATTTTTGTTATTATCGGATATATACATGTACAGTTATAAATATTTACTTATACCGTATTTCGACTATAATGAATTCTTACCGATGATGATATTTTCTATTTAACGGTATTACTATCGGGTATATTACTTATATGCCATTTTTACGTATTTACTGTTTTATAACCTTTTCTTATTAGAAGAATACGTATTTATTAATATTATTTGATCGAGGATAATTACCTTATGAAATATTATTTAGTATTGAATAGACCACGGGTCATGATTCAAATTATTTATTAAATATAATTTTCTATATATAATTTATATAACGTATTTGTGTATATATGTATTTTCTTATCTGAAGCGACCTAAGGGCCGGGATATCGGCTTGGGCGCTCGGTTTCGGTTTTTGATTTAATCAAGTACACTTGATATAACCGTTAGATTAAATTAATTACCACCAAGTCGGATGAACTGTTTGGTAATAAGATAATTATGGAGATACTAAAATGAACAGAAAAGCCGTCTAATAAATGTTAAATCGGTATCATGCATAATCATTTTTGTTGTGCATTATAAGTGATTATTGTGTTCCTGTATATATACATATAGGGTATCGAGGTTTGACCAGATAGCAGTTTCAGAGACACATCAGGTGAGGATGGATAACCTTGGATATGTACCCGTAATACTGTGTGTGTATTTTTGTTGTTTGGTTGAACTGTTGAGATGTTTATTGATTGTTGTCGTTTGCTATGGATATTGTTGTTGATGTTGCTGGATTGTGTTGTTGGACTGTGGATATTGTGAGTAATCATTGAACTGCTAGTTGTGAATAATTGGTAATATGTGATTGTTGATTGGAAGAGTCTGTTGAATAACTTGAGATCATAGGAAGTTGGATAAATGAGGATAGAATAATGGAATTGGAACTGAACTTGAGATGATGATTTAATTGTCACGTGGGAAGTAGTGGTACGACTAGATGGTTAGAGGCTAGTTCTGTGGTGTCATGGCCGGTTTGGTTTGATTATTGGGATGTTGATCCCGGACGATTTGGTTATTGGGATGTTGATCCCGGATGATTTGGATATTGGGATGTTGATCCCGGATTGGTTGTTGTTGGGGATGTTGATCCCTGATTGTGTTTTGGCCTGGCATCCGGAATTAGTTAATAACCAGGTACGACCCTAGCTTGTCCAGTGATAGGGGCCCGGAAGATAAAATTTGGTATTAATAATAAATATTCTTTTGGTCTTGGCTCAGTCGTATTTTGGTTGATCTTTGAGATGTCTTTGCCTGTATTTTCCCCGAAAGTATTATGTTTGCTTGCATATCTCTGTTTATCCTTCGTCGGTGAGCACTTCGGACTCACCCCTCGCCTGCGGGGTTTCATCCAGTAGGATGAGTTGTTTGTAGTGCAGGAACGTACGAGGCAAGCTGCAGTGTACCCTCGGACAGGGCTCAGATCCATTAGTTGCATCGGGCTTTGCATATATTGACATTGAGTTATAAGTGCTTCCACTGTGCTGTTGTTATTGAGATTCCCGAAGTCGGGTGTTATGATATTGTCATTGGGCCGGATTTACTGTTGAATATACTGTTTGTGCCACGTGTCGGCACTGTTATTCAGTAATTACTGTATGATGGATAAATTTTGATCGGGGTGTTTCAAATTTAAAATACAATAAATATAAATTTATTTTATTATAAAATTTAAAATAAAAAATTTAGTAAAATAAAAGTTAAATTACATCACTTAGTTATTTAAAAAAAAAGAAAAAATGAAATGGGTGGGCGGGTTCACTGGTGCATACCGAGCGGGGTTTCGGGTAACGGGCGGGTTCCGGGTCGGTATGGTACTGTACCAGGCCTGGGCGGACTGTGGGGCCCACTAATCCACCATGTCAACACACGTCATCAAAACGGTGTAGTCTCAACTCGAAACGACATCGTTTTGGTGCGGCTCCGAGAGCCCAAAATCGGGCAGCCCGCCACGTTGGCAGGTGCCTGACCTAGGGACTTTGACTGGCCTGCCCACTTAAAGTCGGGATACGTGACCGTTCAAACAGAAAGTCAGGGACCCAAATTGGCCAAAACGTTAAACATCGGGTTCTGTAAAACCCAAAAATCCAATTACTAAACAAAGGTCTGTGCTAGAATATAGGGAATGGAAGGAACCACATCACATCTCCACCAACATCCCCACCTCATGGCGTAATGGTGTAGGATCTGTTTCTAGGGTTGAGCACCTCTTGGAATACTACCTTACTCCACTGGACGTTCAATGCAGAAGAGGCAAATTTAATTGAAAGCATACCTACTATACCTGGGGTGGAAGATCGATTGATATGGCAGTACACCAAGGATGGATCGTACACTGTCTTGTCAGGATATCATAGGGAGATGATGGAGAGGCAGGACAAACAATTAGCGATGCCAGGTACTTCTTCAGGAGGTTAGTCCATCCTATGGAAAATAAATATGGAATTCAGATCTTATGCCAAAAATGAGAACATTTATATGCAAACTACTCAAAAATGCAATTCCACGTAGGGAGAATTTGGCTAAAAGACATATCATTACTGAGTCTCTGAGTCTCGACGTCCCTATATGCAAGGAGCACCCAGAAATAGTGGAATATATGGCTTTCTTTTGCCCCCATGCAAAGACGACATAGTTTGGCTCTTCGCTTGGATGCAAACCGAGTATGGAAGGGTTTCAAAGTATTGTAGAATGGTGGAAAAGTATAGGCTCAAGTTTGGTAAATGTAGCTTATATGCAACAAATGGTGGTTATAATTTTGTGGTAGATTTGGAAGACTAGAAACAAGGCCATTTTTAACAGGAGGAACCAATTCTAGTTACTACTTTAGGAAGCGTTACAACTATGTTAGAGGAAACTATGCTATCTCCACATAACCACTCTCAACAAATTTAAAATACACATCGAAAAGAGAGGAACAATGGTCAAAACTTTGCTTAGATACAATAAAATTAAATTGTGACGCAACCTATGATAAAAAGAAAATGTGGCTGGCATGGGTGTTTACTGTTGTGGAAATGATAGAAGAATTATAGATGACACTGCCTTAGGCGGTGCTTGTCAATTCTGGCTGCAGAGGCCATAATAGTTTGGGAATCGACCCTTCTAGCTTTAGCTAGAAGATATTTATGGATATCAAATGAGATCGATTCTTTAGTTTTATGGAAGGCGATTCATGAAATTGAATCTACTTGGTTGCAAGATTTGATCTATGTACTATAACTAATGTTTCAAGAAAGGCCAACGGCCGACTGGGTTGCTAAGGCTTTTTTTTATCATGTATGCCCTCCGGATTGGATTTTATAAGTTATAATCCGCCGGTGAAACTATTGCCTTTTTATGTAAGGATGGGATGAATGAATAGAATTGAAGAAAAAGAAAGATTTTTAAAAAATTGTTAGTTCAAAAACCAAAGTTAGTAAAATAGGCTTCATTACAAAATACCCCTCCTGTACTTTTGATCAAACTAAGATCACCCCCTGACAAAAAAAAACCGGTATTTGACCCCCTAAACGTCGTATTTCTGCGGTTTACCCCCTATGGTTGACCCGATTCCGTTTCCGTCACGAGATTTAACGGAGACTACGGATGGTGGACACGTGTATTAGTCCGGACCGTAGATTTGTAACCTTTTTTTCTACTTTTTTTTCTTTTTTTTCTTCTCCACCTAATTTGCCTTTTTTTTACTTAATTCTTTTCAAAAAAAATTTCTCCTTCCTCTTTCTCCTTTTCTTCTTCTTCACCTGCATATCTTTTCTTTTTTTTTTCTTTCTTCAATTCTTTTTTTTTTCTTCTTCACCGGCCACCGGCTGCAACCAATCCAACCACCTTGCCCAACCAACGATTCTGCCGCCCCCATAACCACAACACCCTCCTCACCCCCACATAAACCTCCTCTCACCTCTTCCTCTTCACAACCCCCTCCGCCACCATCTAACCCTCCACCAACAAAAACCACCAATCCGCCACCACCCTCTTCTCACACAATCCATGACATCACCACCGGCGTGACCCACTATCCTTTACAATTTCAATTTCACACACACAGTAAACAAAAAAAAACATGGGCAATGCCTCGTCGATGCTCACCCAATACGACATCGAAGAGCCAATAGAACACTGCAACCACGCTTGTAAAGCTTTTCATATTACCGTGGAGGCGAAAGGGTCCAACGCAGTTGAGGAGGAGCTTGGTCTTGGAGCAGAGGAGGTAGAGGGAGGAAGGGTCGGAGGTGTCGGCGGAGAGGATGGGGATGGATGGCCCATTTGAGGGATTGGGCGAGCTTGGTGGGGTTGCCGCCGGCGAGGGCGAGGGCGAGGGTTTTGAGAGGGGAAGATGGGTTGCAAGTGGTGTTGAGGAACTTGAGGGCTTCTCTGACAGCGTATAGGGATAGCCTTTTCTGGAAGACCTAGAGGCCCTGAGAGGAGAGGGAGGAGGCCGGCGAGGGCTACCTTGGAGAGGAAGAGCCGCAACAGGACGGGAGGTGGGAGGCAGGGGAAGAGGAGGAGGTAGGCGGGAGAGGAGGAGGAGGAGAGGAGATGAGGGTTTTTTTTTTTGTTTTCATTTGTTTTAATTGGAACGAATTGGGGAGAAATGAAACGCCCCGACCCGAATTTACCGTACACAGTAAACACGAGCCGGAACTGTGACAACCCAACCCAAAATGACTCAGCATACAGTGTATAAAATAAATATCCGAGCTCGACAGCCCATAATAAAAACGATAACAACAACACAATCGGCCCAATGGCCCAATAATAGCAAAAGTATGCACAACGGAAGACTTTAAATAACCAACACTAACACTGTATGCGACACATGCAAACTATGGATCCAAGCCCTGTCCAAGGGGTACGCTTCAGCTCGCCCGGTACGTTCCTGCACTACAACAACTCATCCTACGGGATGAAACCCCGCAGGCGAGGGGTGAGTCCGAAACGCTCACCGACGAAAGATAAACAGTGATATATTCAACCACAAAACTTTCGAAGTAAACACAACAATAAACACATACAATCTCATCACAGGGATACTGCCATAACAACTAACACATACTTCACGACAGAGGAATCCAACTCAAACAACAAATCAGAGGAAACCAACACAAGCAACACGACAGAGGAATCTACTAAATCATATCAAGCCAGGACCCCAAGAATACTTATTAATTATCTTAATACCAATTTTATCTTCCGAGCCCGTCACTGGACAAGTTAGGGTCGTACCAGGTTAT
>JAKUCV010007482.1:312827-478073 GCA_028386065.3 Turnera subulata | reverse complement strand
GTTCAATCAAGCAAATCAACATCATAGCAACAACAGCAACAATAACCGTAGCAGCCAAGTAGCCAACACAATTCCATATTACCAAATATCCATCAACAATACATGTAACACCAATTATTTACTATTAACAGTTCATCACAATATCCACACGACCAATAGCACAATCCAACAACAGCAACAACAATAACCATAACAGTCAAATATCCAACAATGCCACTCTCAGTAGTTCATTCAAACAACAAAACACACAACTAACCACATTGACCAATTCATCAATATTCTCAACACATTGTACACAAGTCTATCACAATCCAACAACAGCATCGATAATTCCACAACAATCAGGTAACAGTCAATAATTATTCCAACAGAACAATCTAGCAGCAAAATACGCAAACAAAGAAACACACAGCATTACGGGCACATATCAAGGTTTATTCATCCTCACCTTGGCCGATTACTCAACTCCGGAAATAATGACCGGTCCGACGCCGGCTCCTCGGGAAACTGCCCGATATCCGAACCTATACAACAAGACCACATACACACACATAAATGCACATAAGAGTATGTCATGATGCCAATTACGTAATATACCCATCCCGGTTCTCATCTTATATTATTATCTTTTATCGAAAATAATTTTCTGAACGTATTTCCGAATATAATTTCGGTACCATACTTTAATTAAAATTATTTTCAAAATAATTCCATAAAATAACTAAAATTATCCAAAATAATAATTACTATAATTTTCCAGAAAAATAATAAGCTATTTATAATTTCTAGAAAATATTTATAGTAATTATCTTTTCTAAATATATATACAATTTAATTTCCAACACAAAACATAATTACTTTTAATTTACAAAATACATATTTATATACATACACCAAAATCATAATATTCCAGCCAAAATAATATACATATTAAGTTTCCAGAAATTATTTATATGGTACTTATTTTTTTTCCAATTAGTAATAGTTTCCCAAAACATAATCTTAATTATTTAACCAAGAAAATATATTTATATTTTAACAAAAATACCAGATTTAAATTGGCATTAATTTACTCAAAATAACTATATATTTTTTTCAAAATTGAATTTCAGATTATTAATAAATAGATATATATATAAAAATTGTTTTTTTAAAAAATTAAATGGACTGGGCCGAACTATACAGCCCATGGCCAAGCCCAACACACAGCCCAAGTGAATAGTACCAGCCTGAAGTCAAACCCAAACACCCAGCCCATAACCAGCAAGCCCAAATACATAACCCAAATACCCAGGCCCACACAAAACTCAGCCCACAACCCGCGACCCGGATGAGGCGTCGGGTCAAACCCGACCCACGGCCACGACCCGACGGGTCATCTTCTTCCTCACCTTAACTCGGTGGCGCAGACGGGTGAGCAGCGAGCATGGGACGGCGACGGTGCGAGATGGCGCGGTCACGAGCAGGGCGGCACGAGCAGGACGAGGGAGGCGACTCGTCGAGGTGGCGGCTGACAAGGTGAGGCAACGGCTCCGGCGACGCTGCTGCGAGGGGGAAGGGCGCCGGCAGCGTCGAGCTGCAGGCCTGCTCGCATCGGCTCCTTGGTCGGCGGCGGATCTGCGAAGGCGGGAGGAAAGTGACGAGTGGTGAACGGCGAGGTGGGTGGAGGTGCGCAGGGCTGCGGTGGCCGGCGGGCGGCGCTGCTCTTCCCACTTCCCTTCTTTTTTTTTCTTTTTTTTTTCCACTCTTTTCTTTCCCCGGTTCCATTTTCTCTCTTCTTTCTTTTTTTTTTTCTTTTCTCTCCTTTCTTTTTCTTTTCTCTCTTTTCTTTCTTTCTTCTTCTCTCTTTTTCTTTCTTTTTTTCCTTCCCTTCCTCCCTTCTGCATCTTCACCGGCTTTAAGCTGTTTTTTCTTCCTTTTTTTTTATTATTTTTTTTTACTATTAAGCATGTGAAGCCCAAATAATGCGATTCGTCTGTATTACGGGCGAGTCCGATCCGGACCATAAAATAACAGATACCTCCTTAGTTATTTTCCGGTGTGATTTTCCGAGAAATTCCGAAACCCAGAAAATACCAACTTAGGTTCGAAAAATCCGCGGGAAAATCACGAGCGCGGGGAAACCTTCGGTTTCGAAAAACGACTCCCGATTTACCTTGAATTAATTACCCGAGATTAATTCAACAGTAAATCACGGTGAAACAATTTCTACAGTCCCGGTAAAAATCAAAAATTTTACTCGGGCTGTTACAAGAAAATTTTTCAATTTTTATGTGGAGGGACAGTTATGTGATAATCGTGTTCTTTGCCTTTTTGTAAATTTTTTTTTAGTAAAATTTCTTTTTGCCTTTTTGTAAATTCTTTTGTTGAGCAAAATTTTTTTTGCAAAAAAAAAATATCTTTTTAAATAAAAAAGGAGAAATAAAATTTATCAAACACATAAATAGGCTAAAATTCTCATTCAAAATTTTTTTCCTCCTATCTTTTAAATATTTTATTTTTTCTTCTTTTAAATGTGATTACTATTAAAGTTTATTTTTTCTTTGTTTTTTCTTTTTCATTATAATTTTTATATTTTAGAAGAATAAAATGATAAAAAAAATATAATGTCAATTTTTTCATATTTTAAATTTTTTAAAAAATTAAAGAGTCAATTTAAAAAAAATTTAACTAAAAATTTTGTTTTTATGAAATTTTAGAAATCTAAAAAGTAATTTTATATTTATGTTCTCTTATTCATAATTTTTTTGTTTTTTTAAATAAAATAATAGAAAAATAAGTTTTATCAAACATATATTTTTCCTTTTCCTATGATATAAAATAATTTATTCTTTTTATTTTTCTTAAAAAAAGTAATAATCATTAGATAGTTTGTCTTTTTTTCATTTTTATAATTTTTCTAAAAATTAAAATGAAGAAGGAATCGAACGGAAATGATTTTGCCACGTGTTTTCATCCGTGCATTCCGTTAAGTTGACGAACACAAATGTAAAAAACCTAACGGAATGAGTTAAATTGCGGAAATATAAAGTTTATGAAACGCCCCGATCCGTATTTACCGTTAAACACAGTAAACACGTGGGACCACATACTATTACAATAACCACAGCGGTAAATATCACAGCCAACAGATTTAATACATTAAAAGTACATAATACATCTACAATACTTGTCCCGGTATGGGAACATTATTACAACAGGCATTAATCCACAGAGTTATAAAATGCAAGCAGCGGAAGTCTTAATACAATACAACAATAAACAACAGAATAAACATGATGCAATGCAGGATGGATCCGGGCCTGGCAGAGGGTGCGCCACAGCTTGCCTCGAACGTACCTGAGCTACGCACAATCAAACTACGCGACCAGGTCGCGCAGGCGAGGGGTGAGTCCGAACTGCTCACCGGGTAAAATTCATAAGCAATTATACATATACTAGCAGTCGTAAATAATCCAAGTCACAACAACAGCAAATAACTAAGGTTCGCATGAACCCTAAATAACACATCCGGTGATTCTAGACACGCTATACCAATTTTATTATCAGGGCCCCTATCACTAGTTGAATGATGGCCGTCGCCTGGTAGTCAAGCTAGCTAGCCTGTGGACCCCGCCCTGGTACCTCCACGTAAAACCGGCACTGACAGGGAGCAGACCCCAAGCACACTCTCCCCCAGCACCATAAAAAAAAGACTACCATCTGGCTATTCCAACATTTAACTGTAATTTACTAGATGTCTAAGTGTGACCAGTTTCATTATTCCTAGTTACTTAATTTCTATTATCCTCCACCCTCTCATCATCCCGAGCAGGCTCACAGCCTCTCCGCTCGTCTGGATAATACAAACTCATTTAACTCGGTACCCTCGGTACTCTACTTCCACAATTCACAGTCAACAACAACAACAGAAACAATCTACTAGTACCAACATTTCTAACATTACCAATAACATCAACAGTAGCATCAATTCAGCATCATCAACGGCGACAAATATCATTTAAATTTAATTCACAACAACCACTCACAGCCACAAGAATTATTCAGGCATATAACACACAAACAACAACTTGGTACTACGGCAGTACATAAATAATTACTTATCCTCACCTTAGCCGATTTTCTACTCCTGATAGTCCTCGAAGTGTTCCGGCTCAGGCTCCTCAGGGTACTGCTCGTTATCAATTCCTATACCAAACAATAATTTATGCACATATAAGACGATATGCAGATGCTTGACTATTTCTGTAAGCCGTAAAAATATTTACTGGACCTACTCGGCACTTCCCCGGGTTATTCCCATTATAGTCATAGTTCACCATTTAATTACATAGGCCGGAAATATTATATCCGGTTATTATTCTGGTACATATTTACTTTGATAATACCCTTTCCATGTATTATTTCCTAGAGTACGTACTTTCCAAAATTATTATTATTTACCATATACATATATATTCCAAAGTAATTATTTTCCATTTAATATCCATACTTTTCCCAAATTATTCCAATATACCAATATAATTATTTATTATTATTATTATTTTTTTCTTTTCCTTCATTCCAGATTTTATTTTCCCTTTTTCCTTTTATTTTTTTTACTGGGCTGGGCCCGTGAACAGTAATAGACCAAAAGTGAACAGTGCTCATCCCATGCACAGTACTGGGCCTGTGAACGGTCGGCCCGTATACAGTGCAGACCCGTAACAGTGCCAGGCCTTGGGCCAGGCCGAGGACCCGTCGGGTCAACCCGACCCGACCCGCGACCCGACCACTGAAATGGGTCGCGTCTTCAACCTTGTAGTTACCTGCAGAAGGACGCGGGCGGCGTAGGGACGAGCAAACGGCGAGACGCTAGTCGGGCGGGTGACGAGTGGTGCGCGGCAAGGCGTGGCTGTGGAGGCTGGCGGCAGCAGATGGAGGGCGGCAGTGGACGACAACGCGAAGGGAAGGAAGGAAAAAGTCGGGCGGTGCAGGCGACGAGAACGCGAACTGGCGGCGACTGACGAGTGGTGCAACGGCAGTGGTGAGGCAGGCGGCGTGAAGAGGTGATGGTGGTGCGTGGTAGACGGCTTGGTGGTCTCGTGTGGTGGCGGTCGGTGGTGGAAGGTGGTCTCGGTTGTTTGAAGGTGGGAAGGAGAAGGAGAAGTGAGGTGAGTGTGGTGAGGAGTTGGGTTTTTATAGATGGTGCAAGGGTGTAAGACGACATGGCCACCGGCTTCACGGGCAGGACAACTTCACGAGCACCACAGGAAGTCTTCACGGGTAGGTTCACGAGCAGGAGCAGGATTTCACGCTTGAGTAGGAGAATGTTGTGCATGTCATGCATGACACGCATGGCATGCATGACATGCGTGGCATGCAGGCATGTGGTGCAGTTCTGTGCGGTGTACTGTGTACCATCCGAACTCGAAGATCCCCAAACTGATCCGTAAAATTCGTAAGAAAGTCTCGAGCGTGAAACAAAACTCGGATTTCGGAAA
The DNA here is from genome assembly GCA_028386065.3 of Turnera subulata. Taxonomy (NCBI): domain Eukaryota; kingdom Viridiplantae; phylum Streptophyta; class Magnoliopsida; order Malpighiales; family Passifloraceae; genus Turnera; species Turnera subulata. Next base: position 472,590 of record JAKUCV010007482.1, on the reverse strand, counting down.
TTCGATGCATAATTTACTTTAAATAACTACCCAAGAATATTTTACATGATAAATTACTGTACAAAGCGTTTTATAGTCCGGTATAAATTTTTACCCGGGCTGTTACAGTCTATCCCCCATAAAGAATTTCGTCCCCGAAATTCACTCCGAACCGGGTGAAGAGATGCGGATACTGGGACCGCATATGCTCCTCGACTTCCCATGTTGACTCGTTAGCAGAATGCTTACTCCACTTGACCTTGACCATAGGAATGGTACGGTTCCGCAACTGCCGAACTTCTCGAGCAAGAATATGTTCCGGCACTTCTGTGTAGGTAAGATCCTCTGCCACCTCAACATCCACTGGGGCCACAATATGACTAGGGTCTGATCGGTATCTCCTCAGCATGGAGACGTGGAACACATCATGAATGCGTGTTAGCTCATCAGGCAAAGACAACCTGTAAGCTAGTGGTCCAATTCTCTCCACAATCTCATACGGTCCGATATATCTTGGACTCAGCTTTCCTCTCTTTCCAAATCTGATCACTCCTTTCCAAGGTGCAACTCTGAGAAAAACCTTCTCACCAACGTTATACTCCATCTCACGTCGGTGTTTGTCGGCATAACTCTTCTGCCGATCCTGAGCAGCTCTCATGCACTGTCTCACCGTCTGGATCTTGTCCACTGCCTGTTAGACTAACTCCGGTCCAACGATCAATCTTATACCTTCCTCATCCCAACATACCGGACTTCTACACTTCCTTCCATACAGAGCCTCAAAAGGTGGCATACCAATGCTGGAATGGTAGCCGTTGTTATATGCAAACTCTGCCAAAGGTAGGTACTTATCCCAACTCCCACTGAAGTTAAGTGCACAAGCTCTAAGCATGTCCTCCAGTGTCTGTATGGTCCTCTCAGACTGTCCATCTGTCTAAGGATGAAAAGCAGTGTGAAGCTTAACTTGGTTCCCAAAGCAACTTGTAAACTCTTCCAAAATCGTGATGTGAATCTGGAATCTTTGTCTGAGACTATTGACTTGGGAATCCCATGTAGCCTCACAATCTCAGCAACATACTTACCCGCCAATGTGTCCATGGTATCAGTCTGGCGGATAGGGAGAAAATGAGCCGATTTTGTTAATCCGTCAACGATGACCCAAATAGCATCATGTTGCCTCCGAGTCATCGGTAAACCAATCACAAAATCCATGGTGATCATCTCCCACTTCCACTCCGGTATTGTCAACGATCTCATCTTGCCTGCTGGAGCCTGATGTTCGACTTTCACCTGCTGGCAAGTAATGCATCTAGCGACATACTCTGCTACTTCCTTTTTCATACGAGGCCACCAAAAATGACTCTTCAGGTTCTGATACATCTTGGTGCTTCCAGGATGCATCGCATATGGCGTCATATGACCTTCATCCAGGATCTGACTACGCAGGTTACTGACATTGGGTACACATACCCGTTTCCCAATCATCAATGCTCCATCATCGGCTATACGGAACTTGTCTTCTTTTTCACTTCTTACTCCTTCCTTTAGCTTGACCAGGTTGGGATCTCCATCTTGTAACTCCACTATCCATGCTCTTAGATTAGACTTGACACTCATGTGTGCTAGCAAAGCTCCTGTATCATCCACTGTCAAATCAACTCCCAACTTCCTTAATTCGATAAGTGAAGACATCGAGTAACTAATGGAGGCATCATCCGATTGTCTCCGGCTCAAAGCATCAGCTACCACACTAGCCTTCCCTGGGTGATACTCAATAGTAAAGTCATAATCATTAAGCAACTCAACCCAACGTCTTTGTCGCAGGTTAAGCTCCTTCTGAGTCATGATGTACTTAAGGCTCTTGTGGTCGGTGAAGATTCGGCACTTCTCTCCAAACAAGTAGTGTCTCCAAATCTTCAAAGCCAAGATCACAGCTGCCATCTCAAGATCATGAGTCGGGTAATTCTTCTCATGAGTCCTTAGCTGTCTAGAGGCATAAGCGATCACTCGTCCTTCTAGCATCAGCACAGCTCCTAAACCAAGTCCTGATGCATCACAAAACAACACATACTCCACCCCTGGCTTGGGTACTGTCAGCACTAGTGCCGTGGTCAGCTTCTTCTTAAGCTCCTCAAAACTTTGTTAGCACTCCGGGCTGCAAACAAAAGCTTATTCTTTCCTCAATAGCTTAGTCATGGGACTGGCTAATAAGGAAAAACCTTCTATGAACCTCCGATAATATCCTGCAAGGCCAAGAAAACTCCTGACTTCTGACACATTCTTAGGAGGCTCCCACTCCAACACAGCCTTAACTTTAGCAGGATCAACCTTTATTCCGTCCCCGCCTACTACATGTCCGAGGAAGGAAACTTCTCCAAGCCAAAATTCACACTTGCTGAATTTGGCATACAGCTGCTTCTCCCGTAACCTCTGAAGTACTATCCTCAAATGGTCTTCGTGCTCCTCCTTGCTCTTGGAGTAGATGAGGATATCGTCGATGAAGACCACAACGAACTTATCCAAAAACTCATTCAAGACCAAGTGCATCAAGCACATGAACACTTCCGGTGCATTGGTCAAACCAAATGGTACCACAGTGAATTCGTAGTGGCCATACCGTGTGCGAAAAGCTGTCTTCGGTATGTCCTTCTCCGAAATCTTGATCTGGTGATAGCTCGATCTTAAGTATGACCCTGGCGATCTGGCGTAACCACTCATCCGCCTCACGAGGATCAGTCGCTCCTGAGAATGGCTCAGCTCCAAGCTCAGATAGCTTGGTGAAAACAGGGTCCTCGACGGGTCCCCCAGCTGTCTGTCGGTGAAGAATCTGGGTCATCATGTGTATCATCTGCAGAGACATCTGGTATGGCATCGTAGACATGTGGATCTTCCACGTAGGCATGCGGTTGACCGATTGACACTTGGTCCTCTTCCAAGTGCTGTTGGGCGGCATACTGGTGTCCCTCAGTCGGATCCATCTCGTCCTACCTATATGAAGATGTATGCATGAGTATCACATTTATAACATGTAGAGCAGGATATGCACAAACAATCAAACAACAACCAATGACCTACAGCCCGCTCCGCTACCAAAATGAAACGCCCCGATCCGTATTTACCGTTAAACACACTAAACACGTGGGACCACATACTATTACAATAACCACAACGGTAAATATCACAACCAACAGATTTAATACATTAAAAGTATATAATACATCTACCGTACTTGTCCCGGTACGAGAACATTATTACAACAGGCATTAATCCACAGAGTTATAAAATGCAAGCAGCGGATGTCTTAATACAACACAACAATAAACAACAGAATAAACATGATGCAACGCAGGATGGATCCGGGCCTGGCAGAGGGTGCGCCACAGCTTGCCTCGAACGTACCTGAGCTACGCACAATCAAACTACGCGATCAGGTCGCGCAGGTGAGGGGTGAGTCCGAAGTGCTCACCGGGTAAAATTCATAAGCAATTATACATATACTAGCAGTCGTAAATAATCCAAGTCACAACAACAGCAAATAACTAAGGTTCGCATGAACCCTAAATAACACATCCGGTGATTCTAGACACGCTATACCAATGTTATTATCAGGACCCCTATCACTAGTTAAATGATGGCCGTCGCCTGGTAGTCAAGCTAGCTAGCCTGTGGACCCCGCCCTGGTACCTCCATGTAAAACTGGCACAGACAGGGAGCAGACCCCAAGCACACTCTCCCCTAGTGCCTAAAATAAAAACTGGTACAGACAGGGAGCAGACCCCAAGCACACTCTCCCCCAGCACCATAAAAAAAAAGACTACCATCTGGCTATTCCAACATTTAACTGTGATTTACTAGATGTCTAAGTGTGACCAGTTTTATTATTCCTAGTTACTTAATTTCTATTATCCTCCACCCTCTCATTATCCCGAGCAGGCTCACAGCCTCTCCGCTCATCTGGATAATACAAACTCATTTAACTCGGTACCCTTGGTACTCTACTTCCACAATTCACAGTCAACAACAACAACAAAAACAATCTACTAGTACCAACATTTCTAACATTATCAATAACATCAACAGTAGCATCAATTCAGCATCATCAACGGTGACAAATATCATTTAAATTTAATTCCAACAACCACTCACAGCCACAAGAATTATTCAGGCATATAACACACAAACAACAACTTAGTACTACGGCAGTACATAAATAATTACTTATCCTCACCTTAGCCGATTTTCTACTCCTGATAGTCCTCGAAGCGTTCCGGCTCAGGCTCCTCAGGGTACTACTCGTTATCAATTCCTATACCAAACAACAATTTATGCACATATAAGATGATATGCAGATGCTTGACTATTTCTGTAAGCCGTAAAAATATTTACTGGACCTACTCGACACTTCCCCAGGTTATTCCCATTATCGTCATAGTTCACCATTTAATTACATAGGCCGGGAATATTATATCCGGTTATTATTTCGGTACATATTTACTTTGATAATACCCTTTCCATGTATTATTTCCTAGAGTACGTACTTTCCAAAATTATTATTATTTACCATATACATATATATTCCAAAGTAATTATTTTCCATTTAATATATATACTTTTTCCAAATTATTCCAATATACCAATATAATTATTTATTATTATTATTTTTTTTCTTTTCCTTCATTCCAGATTTATTTTCCCTTTTTCCTTTTTTTTACTGGGCTGGGCCCGTGAACAGTAATAGACCAAAGTGAACAGTGCTCAGCCCATGCACAGTACTGGGCCTGTGAACAGTCGGCCCGTATACAGTGCAGACCCGTAACAGTGCCAGGCCTTGGGCCAGGCCGAGGACCCGTCGGGTCAACCCGACCCGACCCGCGACCCGACCACTGAAATGGGTCGCGTCTTCAACCTTGTAGTTACCTGCAGAAGGACGCGGGCGGCGTAGGGACGAGCGAACGGCGAGACGCTAGTCGGGCGGGTGACGAGTGGTGCGCGGCAAGGCGTGGCTGTGGAGGCTGGCGGCAGCAGATGGAGGGCGGCAGTGGGCGACAACGCGAAGGGAAGGAAGGAAAAAGTCGGGCGGTGCAGGCGACGAGAACGCGAACTGGCGGCGACTGGCGAGCGGTGCAACGGCAGTGGTGAGGCAGGCGGCGTGAGGAGGTGATGGTGGTGCGTGGTAGACGGCTTGGTGTTCTCGTGTGGTGGCGGTCGGTGGTGGAAGGTGGTCTCGGTTGTTTGAAGGCGGGAAGGAGAAGGAGAAGTGAGGTGAGTGTGGTGAGGAGTTGGGTTTTTATAGATGTGGTGCAAGGGTGCAAGACGACATGGCCACCGGCTTCACGGGCAGGACAACTTCACGAGCACCACAGGAAGTCTTCACGGGTAGGTTCACGAGCAGGATTTCACGCTTGAGCAGGGGAATGTTGTGCATGTCATGCATGACACGCATGGCATGCATGGCATGCGTGGCATGCAGGCATGTGGTGCAGTTCTGTGCGGTTGTACTGTGTACCATCCGAACTCGAAGATCCCCAAACTGATCCGTAAAATCCGTAAGAAAGTCCCGAGCGTGAAATAAAGCTCGGATTTCGGAAATTCGATGCATAATTTACTTTAAATAACTACCCAAGAATAGTTTACATGATAAATTACTGTACAAAGCGTTTTACAGTCCGGTATAAATTTTTACCCGGGTTGTTACAGTTTAGGGGGTCAAATACCGATTGTTTTTTGTCAGGGGGTAATCCTATTTTGACCGAAAGTACAGGGGGTAAATTGTAATGAAGCTATAGTAAAATAGGAAAAAAAATATTGAAAAGGACGTTTGTTATTGAAATTCAAGGAAATCTGGTGATTTACCGTTTGCACTTTCCCTCCCCACCCCCCTAAATTCAAAAACACACACACACACACACTCATTGCATTCCACAAGATTGAATCACCAAGATGGAGAGGAGACTCCGCTCCTCCCTCCTTTCCTCACCGGAGGAATTCCTTTCCATCGCCACTGACCTCACCCTCAAATCCTCAAAGCCCACTCTCAAATCCCTAATCCACTCCCTCCGCCCCTCCTCCTCCTCCCCTTGCTCCCTCTTCACCGACCTCCCTCTCGCCCTTCACCACTCCATTTCCACCTCCATCCACAACCTCCTCCATCCCCATGATCCGCCACTCGAATCCGCCGCCGCGGCCTCCCCGTCCAGCTCCCCTCCCTCCAAACGCCCCCGCCGGTCCGCCCGCAGGAGCAACAACCCTAACCCCCCCAATCTCGACACCGACAACCAGCGGATCCTCAACAAACTCCACGTCGTCGCTCACGTGGCTTTCCTCTGCGCTTCGCACCCGGAGAACGCCTTCTCCCCCGCGGATTTGTTGCCGTCAGTTCAGTTACTCCACGATAATCTGGTGTTCCTGGAGTCAGCTTCGAGCCTGTTGTCCGAGATCGCCAACTTGTGCGAATACTACTGGAAGGAGGGGTTTCCGGGGAAGGAGATGTTGATTTCTCAGCTGCTCCCGTGGCTGCTCTCCAGGTCCCTCACGCTGAAGAAGAAAGTGGACGTGCATAGGGTTCATGCCCTCCGCGAGGCCTTCTGTTTGTTTGATTTCGAAGACGAGAGCATCGAGGACTTGAAATTGCTGCTCATGAGGTGCGTGATTGCGCCTCTCTACTTGAAAACCGAGGACGGGAGGAAGTTCTTGGCGTTTGTGTTCGGGCTGAGCTTGCAGCTTATGAAGGAAGGGTTGGCAATGATACGATCGCAGATTGCTTTCGGGAGGAAGTCCATATTGGAGGCCTACGGGGAGGTGTTGTTTCGCGGGTGGAGGCACCTGGAGGGGGAGCTGAAGGAGGAGTTTGAGGATGGGTTCTTGCAGGGCTTGATCGATGGTGCTATCCATGCGAGTTCAGGGGCATTTGCCGCTTCTATTAGGAGGGTTTTGGGAGGGTTTGTTGCTCAGAGGATTACTGATGGGGTCGAGAAGTTGCTCTTCCGACTTGCTGAACCTCTGATATTCCGGTCACTTCAGGTATGCGTTCTCCATTTCTGAAATTCAGTGTGTTTAGTGAATCAGTATACTGTGTTTCTGCTTGCTCTACTAGGTTGACATTTTAGATTGCAGGTTTGTGATAATCTTCTTTTGGGCAGGTTGGGAATTCGGAGGTTCGTCTTAATGCGTTGCATTTGCTTTTAGATCTCTTCCCTCTTGAGGATCCCGATGCGACAAAAGAAGTCAAAGATACACTGCTTGATAAGCAGTTCTTCTTGTTGGAGAGATTGCTTGTCGATGATTGCCCAGACTTGAGAGTTGTTGCAGTTGAAGGTTGTTGCCGTGTCCTGCATTTGTTTTGGGAAATTATCCCTTCATCAACCATAACAAAGACGCTCACCAAAATTTTTGATGACATGTCGCATGATATATGGAACGAGGTTCGACTTGCCACGCTGAATGGCATCATTTATTTAATTGGAAATCCACAGTCACATGAAATTCTTAAGGTTCTTCTACCGAGATTTGCCCATCTGATGCTGGATAATGTTCTCTCCGTTCGTCGTGCCACTGTGGATCTCCTCCTCCTTATAAGAGATATTCCAACATTTCAATTTAACAAGGTATTGATAACTCTAAACGTTCCAACTTTTGTTGTCAGCAGCAAATTCTTTTCTCCAGATTTTTCAGTTGGTTACATTCTTGATATGGTTCTTGCTGGATTATTTTTCAGGTAGTTGGCCTGGATGCATTGTTATCGACTCTTGCTAACGATCAACCTCAGGTTGCCCAGAAGATAACAACACTGCTTATGCCATCATATTTCCCCTCAAAAGTAAGCATTGAAGAGGCATGCAGGCGTTGTGTTACTCTTATCAAAAGATCTCCCAAGGCTGGTTCTAGATTTTGTGAGTTTGCTGTTTCAGAAGGTGCATCTCTCAAGTCTCTCATGGAGCTTGTCAGAGTAATAATCAGTTTGGTTGTGTCACATGATAAGCTAGTTGCCGAACAGATTGAGGGTTTACTTGAGGCTGCTTCATGCCTTTGCAACAATCTTGTGAGGGAGCCATGTTACAAAACTTCCCTCAAAGAGATGTTTGCTGGTGGCAAAGTGAAGTCCTTGCTTGCTGCTGCATCTACTGGAGGTGCTCAATCATCTGTACTCAACATTTTTTCAGCTGTCTGTCCAGATGATATGACTCAACTTGCCAAACAATGCATGCACATAGTCACTAATTGTGGTCAACTATCTGAGGATATGGATAAGCAAGCTGAGGTGAGGTCTGCCCATAAACTCTTGCAGTCTTGTGGTGGTTTTGATGATATGTTTGAGGCTCTGATGGATATTTTGCAAAAAGCTGTATATCGTTGCCACATTAAATTTGGGACAGAATTACCACTGCAAAGAGTTTCTCCAGGAAAAAGGAAAAAATGCAAGTCCTCTGTCAGAAGTTCATCTAAATGGAGACATCAAAGTGGAAAAAAGGCTTTGAATTTCAAAGAGGATTATTCAACTGCCGTAGGAATAGCCTGGCAAGTTAAAGACTTGATTGCTTCTGAGGAATCCTGGAGAGCTATACTAGAGTCTCAAACTCTAGAATTTTTATTTCATGCTTTAGCAGTCATTTCAGAGGTCAGCATTGTCCACTGTGTCACCTGTGAATATATGGAGGCGTATCCTGTACTGGCGTATACAGCTCTAGCCTTTCGTATGACCCTTCAAAATATAAGCACAGGTTGTGCAAGCAACAGCGGTACCAAACAAGATAGTGGGCCTGATTCTTCAACGCCAATATCAGAGGTAAGCATTATTTACTTATCAGGATTTTCCTTCAAGCCCATAATTGTTATGATGCAATTAGTGCTGGGATCTGTTACTCTGAAAAACTTTCTTCTTTAAGCTTCACAAATAATACCAAAGTCTTACATAAAGTTTCCATTTTGTCTAATAAACTCTTTGTATGAATTCTTATGGCACTGCATATGAGGATACTGATGTCCCAACGAATTAGCCCATGTAAGAATAGTCTTAAGCTAAAGTTAGTGAAAACGGAACTCTGTGCCAATTTGCTTGAAGTTTGTGCATCGTGATTGATCAGTAGATAGCAAAGCCCTCAAGCTCTTAATATCTTGCACGGCATTGATAAATATGCCACAACAAGTATGCAGGTTTAACTCCTGAGAGTAGTTTCTTGTTTGAAAGAAGAGGAGTACTTCTTTAGCTCTCTCTTTATTAGCCCTATGTTAATGGAACCAAAGTTGGGTTGTGGCCATTTATCATCAATAACACCAAAATTCTGTGGCAACCATCCGTTCCCTAGTTCATTAGCTATCTTCTTTACATTTTGGCAGCCATTTAAATCAGACGGATCATAGACATGATTTATATGTTATCTATCTTATTACAATGGTTATCAATCTAAATCATGCTGTCTCATTACAAATATTTTATTTCAGTTCTTTAATTTTGGCTTCTGGTTTTGGTTCTAATGAAATATCTTTAGCTGATGGACTCAGATTACTTATTCTTTGGTTTCCCTCTTCAGCAAATTCCATTAGTCCAGGCAACAGATCACCTTCTGAACTGTGTTGATAAGCTGCTCAATGCAGACAACAGTGAAGTGCCTGGAAATTTACCTTCAGATGCTATGCAAGATAACAAGAGGGCTCCTGGTGAAAATGATGTTAGATCTCAAAGTAAAGTCTCTACCTCAAGTGGTAATGGTAAGTAACCATGAAGGTACCACAATGCAGAATAAGCACCTGAGATTGCTCATTGGCTAGTTGCAGTACTGGTTGCTTAAGAAAAATAACAAAACTAGTGTCTTAACTTCAACCAAAAAATAAAAAAACTAGTTTCTTAACTAACTGGTGTTTTGTCGATAAGACCCCATGATGCCCTATATTGCTTTAAAGTTTTTCTCATTCTCATAGCTAAGTGCCAGTAAACATTGTTGCAGGTTTATATGCCCATGGGAATGGGATGTCAAATAAGGTGAGGATGTTTACAGCCGTTCTCAAATTTATTGTGGATTCTGTGACGATGGGATTCCTTTCCAACATACACACTCGATGCTTAAACTTCACATCAGCATATGTGAAACACGTCATCCTTGCTTTAGGGCAACAACTGCATGAGAAAGTGAAGTTTAGGGAAAATAAGTTGCAAGAAATTGTTCCATATTTGAAGAGCTCCTTCAGCTATGCAGCCAAGCTACTCAATCTCATCCTTAGGAATGCCACTGAATCTTCATCACCTCGACTAGAAGCATTCGATCTTGTCAATAATATGCTGGATCTAATTATTTTGATCGAGCTGAACTTGGGATCTAGCTGTGCAGCGCAGTTATTTTCAGCAGCTAAATCGTGGCTGCCTGATTTGGTTCTTGCATTAGGATTTGGGTGTTTATTCAATCAGTCTCAAGCAGAAGAAACATATTTAACTGCACTAAATCATATTAAGCACCATCTTCCATCATGGCCCTTAATATTGGCCAAGAGTGAGCTCTATGAAGCAAAGGAAGTCGGCCCAGAAGAGGATGGTGGAGCTCCTGAACCAGGGGAATTCCCTGTGTTTAAGAAATCTATGGACATGATGATTTCATTGCTGAAAGGGAATCCTAACATAAAGGATGCGGTTGGGGTCGTTTTGTTGGCTGGCTCAGTTGTTGGCCTAGAAAGGAAGGATTTTGGTTTGGTGTTTGGACTCCTACACTTCGTTTGCGTGAAGTTAGTTGGAGAAGACAGAGAATGGAATAAACTAGAAATGATGTTATGTTCTCTACCCGACATTTATCCTCAGCTTGAGAGAGAAATGGATGAAGAGAGTGACGAAGATGCCAGGCAGAAATTAAACAGTGCCAGGTCTTTGCTTGAACCAGTTTGGTTGTTTCATGTCTATGAAACTGGCAGATTTACTGTAAGTGAAGAATAAGCGAGATTTTTCTCACTAGTTCCGTAGAATGATGATAGGAAAAGGTTCTAGATTCAGAAAACAAGTTGCTATTGGCCATGACCCAAAACATATTGTTATTCTGAAGTGGTAAGACTGAAATGAAATAAGCATTTCTAACTTGACCGGATGCTACCACAGTACGCTTGCATATTTGCTAAACCACCCTAGGTCCAGGCTTGAACCTTGGACCTCCTGGTATAAATCCAGGTCAGATGCCGTTGAACTACAGAGGTTCTGATAAAATTAGGTTTTTAATAAAAAAAAAAATAAAATCAGAGAGGTCAATGCCATCTTCAGCAGCTGAATGGCGCGTTTAATTTTAGAGCGTTACCGATCTAGCCACTGTTGGTTCTCAATAAATCACAGGATAACTGCGCGTTCGCTAAATTCCTACGCATGTCAATTATAACTTATAAATAAATGATGCAGAAGACCACCAATTTTTTAAGACTTCGAACACCACGTAGTTCTGAATGGTGAACGTTTGGCCACCTCATAGTTGATGCCCGCAAGTATTTTGCTTCGTTCTGATATTTGTCAGAATATTTTATCATTGCAGCAAATTCGATAGAATGTTTGCTTTGAAGCCGAAAAAGACGTGCTGTTCAAGAATACGGAGGAGGCAATAGGGTGGGTACCCGCCGTCAAGACGCCTCCAAGCTCGCGCTCCACATATAGTAGATAAGTAGAAACTTTTGCTAGACTAGTCACGACTAGGACAAACATTGGGCAATTTTTTCTACCGAGAGAGTATATTGCACGAAATGTCACCTCTACAGCGACGTGGCCTTTTCTTTTTTAATTCGGGTGATTCATAACAATGGGAGCTTGAACAACAGTGGAGATGCAACAAAAAAGCAAGCCGATAAATCCATCATCATAATTAAAGACATTTAACAAATCTCCCAATCAAAATTATAGCTCTCCTGAGAAGGAAAGTGGAATATGCAAAAAAAAAAAAAAAGAGAAAAGATTACAAAGCCTACAGAGTAAAGCTGTGAATAGGCAAAAAGATGTAAAGACCACGATCAAATCTAGGCCCCAAATGAATTACTTCAGCCACAGCCATCACAAGTCCTAGAAACATGGTATCTGTGGAACTACTTATTGACACTCCCTTTCAAGTGTCTCCAGCCAAAAAAATTAAATGAGTACCGTATTCAAACAATTTAACAAATGGCGGCCAGCCACTAAGGCTTGAGAGCTATTGCTAGCCCAAACCTGGGATTTTTCTCCAAGGCTTTGGTGTCAATCTCACCAGATATAGTCAGCAATGATTTCGGTATCACCTCATGCTGCAATACTGCCCCAAGTTTCCCGTAGTTGTTCAGCTTTGCTTTCACCACTGTCAGGTCATCAACTGCGAACAGCCCACCAACTGTAACGGTATTTTCATTCGACGACAACTTTCTGATGATCTCTCCCACAACAGCAGTCTTCTTTAACTGATCCAGATGATGCAAATATGATGCCCTAATGGTGTCGCCCTTATCACCTCTGTCAGTGTGAGAGATAGAGAGAGAGACAGAAAGCCAATTATAAACACAAAAAAACTAACTACCACCACTCTTGTTTACTTTCAGAAACACAGGCAAGAAATGACATGTCAACAGGTGCGAAGGCTTACAAAATAATAGAAGCAGAAAATTCTGGTTTCGTCACACTAACTCCAGCGGTGTACTTTGTAAAACTGCCAGATTTGGTTTCAAAGCCTGCCTCTGCACCAAAAGCAATTGTTGGGGTACCAAAGGTTGCCGAAACATCAAGTACTGGGGATTGTTTCAAAGCAGCAGCTGCAGTGATGGTGGCGTGGTCATGGAAGTATTGAACCTCTAACTGCAAAACAAAAGGCAAATCAGCAACTATAAGCAAAGTCAATCAAGCATTCTAGTTTCCAACTCCTGACCTGTCTCTACCACAGAAATCCTTGCAAGCAATTTAAGGCCTACTTTTTTACATTATCATCTCCATCATTAAAGGAAAAACAATCCTTAATTGATTTCACATTATCTGTTCAAGTATTTACTTTACAAAGAGTTCTAGTTCAATAGAAAACAAGCCTCTTACCTTCCCAGAGTTGAAGTCAGGCAATTTGAAAGTAGAAATTGTCTTTGTTGATGGAAGAATCTCAGTAAACGTGACTGTTGTTGAGATCTGTAAATAAAAGGTCGCAGCATCAGAAGATGACCGAAAGGAATTTTCTGGTCTAGCATTATAAACGAAGGAAAGAGCAACCTACATTAGATTCTGTGTCAACTTTGACGTCAAATGTAGCATTCCTGTATTTGTAGAGTGCAGCGACATCCCCAGTTGAGAGTCCCCCATTTTTCACGGCTGTTGATGTGAGAGCCTGAAGAATAGAAACAGTAATCACAGAAATAGAAAAACTTTCAGGTTCTATTGTTATCAAAGCAAGCAGTTGGAATCAAACATAAGAGAACACATGTCTTCGAACAATGTAAGGATTGGAACTAAAATAGGAAGAGGATTTTGTTACGGGGGAATGACGCGCTGAAAAATCATTATACAATTCCATAAACAAAAATCAATGTTGTAAAGCGGCCGTAGTTTGAAACCATTAATTTAAGTGACATGCAAACAGCTACTTGACCCACAAAAATTCAAAAACCACAAATACAATAAGGCAAAAATAAGATCTCATATGCTAGACAAAAAACAGCTTGTAATTGGTCACCATTGAGTCCTAACTATGAAATAACCAACTTTCCAGTTATACCGTAAAGTTACTTTCAATACCAGGAATGCAACTAGAAATATTATAAGTTTTAATGCTCTTCGCTCCAAGTACTAGAAAGTTCATACCAAATAGAGGAGCCAAAAGGCAGAAGCCAGTTTCCGTTTTATAAAACAAAGTACCAGAATAGCTTCACTATCTCCAACGAAAGCCGACAAACTTTTATTTACACAGTCCCAGTTTCTACATCACCAATATCGTCTATAATGTTTCAAAATAATGAGCGTACTATGTTCAACAGAAAAGAACCCTTTACTAATCAGAGGGATAATAAAATTTATGACAAGACCTGGGCTCAACATTTCATTTCAAAGACCAAACTGAACAATGACAATCAGGCATAATTGCCCAATAATCATCTCAAATTTTCTTTTATATCCATTTTCACATAGAAAGAATTGTCAAAATTGACCTATGGCATTTCCTTGATACCTATAATTATGCATCTATATGTTTACATTTATTCATCTTAGTCCATAAAGAGGTGAAGAACCAGGGTGCATGCATCAGTTTCAAGGCGCAAAGGCAGGTTGCAGCAACTCTCTTGAAAACCTTTTAGGACTTTGGCACTAGCAATGTCAGCATGCATAGAGCCCCATCACCTTTTTCACTAGTTCCCAGATGAAAATTACGATTATTTTTCCATGTGGGGCTACAGTGTTCCTTAAGCCTTACTAAGCCAGAGTTCATATCAAATGAGGAACAAAAATATTCTAAATGTTGAGAAAAAAATTAGTAAGAATTGCTTCTCTTCTCCGTTCCATTTCATTCTAGTTTTAAAAATGCTATCTAACTTTAGCAATAGAATCGAAATGGACAACCAATCCCACGTGAAGCCACTTCCCACAACTAGTCGCTGGACAGCAGCACAATGTCGAAGATACATACCTAGCACTCCAAAACCCCCAATTTCACACCGCAAAACACAGAGAACAAGAATAAAACAAGTAACAGATCCGATCAAGCAAGGTCATTACTCTCAAACATCAAAATTTTACTGCAACCTTAGGATTAAACATTTTAAACCACAAGCCATCAAGCCGTAAAAAAGAAAGAAAAAGTATATATCAGTCACGAGACCACACATTTACAGTTTTAAACAAACCGATAGACCATTCCTAAATAAGGAAAAATAAAAAAAGGAAAGCAAGAAGCAAGTGAGATTTTACGTACGTACCACTCCAGGCCCGGCGAAAGTAGAGACGGTAAATTTCTGATCGGCGATGTAGTCCTTGGTCAACAGATCTGTAACAAGGCAAGCAAGCGGGAAAACAGTTACAAGCTCGAGATCGGATCATTTACACTGAGAGGAAAGGCAGAGGAGACGACGCGGGAAGTTGAAATTTGTGGAGGGAGGGAGCGTAAGGTTTACCTTTGGGTTTCTTGCCGATGTCGGAGAAGAGTCCGGGGCCCTTGCTCATGGTGGCGAGGCGAGATCGATCGGCGGAGCTGAGGTGGAGAGAGGAGGAGGGAGAGAGATTTGGAGAGGAGTGGCAGTTACTATTACTACTGGATCCTAAGTAGAAATGAATTTGGTTTTCCGTCGTTTTTCTCTTTTTTTTTTTCGCTCTTTTCTTTTTTTTTTTAATTTTTATTATTTAGTGGTTGGCCTTGCCCACGCACGTTTACGGCACACTTGGAGAATCAAGAGCTTTGGTGATGGCTTGGTTGTCACCACCAAGCTCTGTTGGTTGGGTGACGCATGATTATAGATCTGTGACCGTTGGTTCATGTGATGCAAGGATCATACTGGCTTAGGTGGGCCCCTCGCTATCTCGACCCTCCAATTTTTTCAAATTATTCCGCTCCACCAAGGCACCAAAGATGGACGTTTCATGTCCATCATCACAAAACATGAAAACCTCAAGGCGGGTGATCCAGATTGAATCCGGGTTAATTGGGTCACATACGGGATAAAAAAATCAAAACAAAAGAGAAAACAATTGGTTAATTACAAAATTAATCATTTTGTGAGATGTTAGACTGTACGATCTGCAAGTTGGAATATGAATTTGAATTTTGTATGAAAAAATAGAAACAAACATGAATTCTGACCAACAAACAAATAAAAAATATTGAACAGGATTTCACATTGCTGGATTTTTGGATAACTTCACTTTTTCTCGTCACTCTGCAGCTCGAAAAGATCTTTTTTTTTTTTGGTTTACAAGGAATTTAACCACGAAAACCACTCCAAAATCTTTTATCTCTAGTCCAACCCTGTAAAGTCAGTTCTAAATCAATTTATTACCCTCAAAATTTGCATGACTCTAGAGGTGCAACTTAAGTGGTTTGCAATTAGCAACTTGGATTAGCTAGAATTTCAGTGACAATGTTAAAATAATTCACTGAGTTCGAATTGAGTCTCAGTATTAACAAAATCCACCTACAGGCACACAATAAAAAGAAAACAGACTCTCCCTCCGGCCTACCCAAAGTCAAGGGCATTCTTCTCGATTCTGATTACGCAAACTTTGTTAATGACCCGAATTTAAGTTGTGTATTTGGGTCATCATAATCTTGTTTCTTAGTTATCCCATAAGTAGTCTGCAAAGGCAGATCATATCGGGCCTTGGATACGGTGGCTTCAGGAGTAGTCTAGATATAGACATAGTAAAGAGAGACAGAGAATACCATGTCCTCGTCTCCGTGGTGTGGTATTTCCCACTTACCTACTGCAAATCTAGTTCTTCATTCACCCATGAAACATCTGGAGATAGTTTTTCGCTTTGTGCATGATAAAGTTTAAGACAAATTTCTGATCCTGTGGTATATTAATGTTCATGAACGGGTGGCAGACATTCTTACCAAACCCCTAATACAAGACTCAATACTATGAATGTGTGTCAACCTAAGCTAGTTGTACAGATACTTAGAATAGGGAATCTAATTACTTCTAATTAGGATATGTAGAAATTATATATGTTTGTATTCTTTCAACTTTATCATATACTCTTGTCTTGACATCGCCACCGGTAATACTTGTGAAACCGGGCAAGCAGCCTATATTATGTATTCAGGAATTGTTTTCCATCTTATAATTCATTCTTACTCGCAGCTAACTTTAAGTTAATTATCTCAGATGCTATATTCTTTGCATCCATTGCAATGCCTGCGAGTCCTCTCATACCAAACCCAGCACAGTAGAGACCATTTTTAACTTTCCAATGGTGGGGAAATTCTGCCTTAGGCATCCCCTTGTCATTAAAGTACTTTTCTCCGTCCTGAACAACAATGAGACCCGCACTCGTTAAAATCTAATGATCACATATTTGATTGCCATATATTAATTTATAAGCTGACGGAATTTATAACGAAAGGAAATATTTTGAGTCCTGCGCATCTGTACCTTTAGCCAATAATTCACAGTGCTTCTATAGCCCGTAGCAAAGATAACAGCATCAAAATGATCAACTTTTCCATTGACAAATTCGAACTCATTTCCATGGATGCGACTTATAGATGGGTATACCTAAAGGCAAAGCCAGTTATGTTACCATCATTATTACAAAAATAGTATTTTGTTAGTGAAAATTTTATGGGGAGCTAACTTATACCTGGATCGCGCCTTTCTTGATCTTACCCACGGCTCCAACATCAATAGTAGGGGTCCTTCCGGTAACGCGTTTATGCTTAAAGGGCCCCATGGTTGGCGCCCGTAGTCCATACTTAGAGACATTCCCATGTACTAACTTGGCGAGGAGCACTACAATGAAGTCCACTATTTTCAATGGTAGAAAATTCAACAAGTACATCCCCATGTATACTAAACCCTTTGTGAGGATATGCACCTGGAAAAGGAACATTTAGAAAAAAAAGTAAATATTCCTTTAAAAAAAAGTTGGCTACGAACGAAAAAGACATTAATTTGTTAGTAAATAAATTTGTCCAGAGGGGGCCTAGGATATATATACCTGAGAAAAAAAAGAATAAAAAACACACACACACCACATATTCGAGAAAGACCAGTACGTACCGGACTTCGAGCAACGAGGGAAGTATTCGCACCCCATTGATGAAGGTCATAGGCAATCTCCATTCCAGAATTTCCACAACCTACAACCAACACCTTTTGTCCAGTAAAGCATTTTCCATTCTGATACTTATTTGAGTGGAAGTAGGTCCCCTTATAGCTGTCTAATCCAGGGATCTCAGGAATGATTCCTTCACTGTTCTCCCCAGTTGCAACCACAAGAAACTTCGCCATGTAAGTTTCATACTCATCTAGGGCAGTATTCTTAACCCTAATAACCCACTTCTCATCCTTCTCATTGTAGGATGCAAACTCCACGGTCCTGTTGCACCTTGGTTTTATCCCAAAAGTAGACACATAATTGTCCAGGTAGTTGCAGAAACCAACCCTAGGAACAAATGTGGGTAGCTCAGGGGGGAAGGGCATGTAGGGCAGGGCACAGTACTCCTTTGCAAGATGCAACTTCAAGCGATCATAAGCCCTTTTCTTCCAAAGTGAAGCATAGCAGTCTTCTTTTTCCAGGAGAATGTTTGGGATGGAGAGCCTGTTCAGGCAAGCGGATGTTGATAAGCCTGCAGGACCAGCGCCTACCACCACTACTTCAACTTCTTGCATTGTTAAGTAATCCAATGAAGATGATTTCGCGGCGAATAATTTTGAAGATGGTGATTTTTTTAGACTGTTTGCTCTTATTGATGGTTACAGGGTTCATGGATGCCTTTATATAAGTTAAGTACTTGTTCTTGCGCTCAATCCCGTATCCAGTGAGACCAAAAACAAAAGGTAAGTAGTAAATGCACATCCAGTGATGTATGGTATTGTCCCTATTTAGTCACAAAACTGTGATTTTGTTTTGGATTGATTTCCATGTAATATACAAATATTAGGATTCTCCGGCGTTCCAAAATATCATAGTACTATATCCATATATGTACCTTCATTCCTATCCATCATTTGTTTGTTTAATTACATGTTAATTATCCATGTATTAATTTATCTATCATTCTGCCTTCAATCTTATCCGCCATTTGGATCCATAACATGGTAAAAGTGAATGTAAAGAAGTTCGTTCTCTCAAAGAAGGTTTACTTCCACCTTAAGCCATCATGATATCAATGACACTTTTCTATTTGAAAAGACTCAATTCAGGAATCTTTGCATCTACACTTATTTTCAACTAACCGAAGCATTTAGGCCCCTTCCTCATCTTTGGGCACTAATCTTTCCATTGTAAGTCTTGAGGCTATGCCATAATAAGTTGATGCTATGGAAATGGAAGGATATTATCAACATATGAATGAGAGAAATAATAGAACAAACTGTCGGAAAATGCAGTGATGTCATTTAGTTTTATACCCACTAAGTTCACTAGTTAAAGAAGCGGTGTAACGACCGGGGTAAAATTTTCGTGATTTTTACCAAGTTGTTTTGACTTTTACGGTGGTTAATAATATTTTCTCGCGGTTAACCAAGAATTTTACCAAACCGAGTTAATTTTCACTATCTTTACTGTTATTTTTATTACTCACAAAATTATTATTATTGTTACTATTGTTGCCATCATTATTATTATTTTTTTAATCAATATTAATAGTAATATTATCAATATTTTGCTAAGATATTTATGTTGCAATAATTTACCAAATATAACTTGAAAAGGTAAATTCATCTTTGGACTTTATTTTGAATTTTAAAGAATTTGAATTAACTGTTAATAATGCATATGTTTTACAAAGATTGAGTTAAAATGTTAAACATAAGGTTTAACGTAGTTTCGACTGATACGCGTTTTGGAGTATCTTTGTTAACCGAGCCTTGGAATTTAATTCCAAGGATTACTCGGGATTTCCGAGCATCCTTTACAGCTTACCGAGCCTCAGTTTTCAATTCCGAGACGTGGACGATGCTCAGGGGAATTAATCGGATTTTCCGAGCCCAAGTTGTATTTTCGGACTCGGGGCGGAAATTCGAAAAGCCGAGAGTACCCCTGCAATCACGTTATCCTGACACGAAAATCCGGACCGGCCAATCGTCGCTTGCCATGTGGCCACTCTTTTTTTCTTTTCTTCCCTTTTCTTTCTTTTCTTTCTCTTTTCTTCGTCTTACCCCGTTTTTCTTCCGCCGCCCCTACCCCACTTCCTTCTTTCCTTTCTTTTTTTTCTCCATTGTCTTTTCCTACCTTCTTCTTCTTTAATTTCTCTTCCCCTTCACCGATTCCCTCACGCTCCCCTGCCTCCTTCCTTTTCTTTCTTTTCTTTTTCTTTCTTCCTCCTTTCTTCTTCCTCTCCCCGTGAACACCACCATCACCGAGACCACCTGCGAACCACCGACCCGACGCCTCTCCTCTCCCCCTCAATTCCTCTGCCTTCCCCTCTTCTCCTCGCCACCAGCCCCCCCTGCTGTGCCGTTGCCTCTCCCTCAACCCACCATCGCCACCTCAAACCACTCATCTACCTTCCTCCTCTACCTGCAGCTAGACAAGCCGCCGCCCCTGTTCCTCTCTTCTCCATCCCTTCCTCGGGCAGCCGTCGCCTCGCCGCTGCAAGGACAACACACAGAGACCCAAACAACGGCGTAATCGATATCCTTCCACCCTGTCGCAGCAACACGAGCCGCTGCTGTCCTTCCCCTCCTTTCCAATTCGCCGCCGATCTCCTCTCTCTCTCTCTCTGCATTTTGTGCCACCTTCTGGGTAAGCTGCTTCTGCCACTTTGTTCTATTCCCTTTCGCCTGCGTTTGTTGTTGGGTTGTACTAATTTAGCCTTGGGCGTGTTGATTTGTGGGTTTGATCGTTGGAATCGGGTGAGGATTTGCTATGATACCGATGGGATGTCTGCTGATGGCCGAATTGATGTCTTGGTGGTATGGTTTGGGTGCTTTGCTGAGGGACGAGCAGTAAATAGTATACATTGACTGGGTTGAGCACTGCCGTGAACAGTACATTGGCCGGAATCCGGCGAGTTTCCGGTGTCCCGGGAATTTTTCGGCGAGCTCGAAAATGGACCTTTGGGTAAAACCCGAGCCTTGGACCATCCATATGCATCCTTAACGAACCCGAACGATATTAAACGGACTCAGACATTAAACGACGATTAATTAAAAGATTAACTAAGCTAATTAATAATAATAATCTATGGTTTTAATAATTTAATTTATGCTTTATTTATTTATTCAATTCTGTTTTTATTTGAATTATGCCTTTTTTATTTTATTTATGCTTTTATTTATTTTCTTATGCACTTATTTATTTTATGCTTTTAATTAATTTTTCGAATGGGCTATTAAAAGGCCCATAGCATTTAATTTCCGGTTTTAATTTTATTTATATTTACATGGGCTCGTAAAAGGCCCATTGTATTTAACTTTCGGTTATTCAATTTTAATTAGACTAATTAACAAAAGGCCCATGTCGTTTATTTATTTTAAATATGTCTCTCATTTAATTTTCAAAATTATGATAATATTAGATTTATCCTCCGATGGGCTATACGTTCGTGAAGGCCTACCGAGTTAAATTTCCAAGTTTCCTTAATTATGTTTTAATTGAATTTATATTGTAAACGGCCTAGACATGTATATATATTTCTTTTATACTCATTTCCGTAATCCTAAACTAAAATAAAATTAGATCTACACCTTATTTTAATTACTGATTTTAATCTTATATAAGTATATACATATATATACCGTATAAAGGTATTACAGTTATTATACCGGCTTAGATATTGCTAGACTATATCTTTACTTAACAATTATAGTTTTACGTATACATGAACTTATGATTATATACGTAGATATTTAATTATAAATATTACAATTACAAAATTCGTACGAATATTTTATGCTATACATCGGCTATGTTAATTTCATACCGTTGCGGATATTTTCCATTAAACGAGTTATTATAGGATATATTGTTTAAATAATATTTTGACGTATTTATCCTTTCCATTATTATAAAACATATAAGTATTTAGTATTTAATCGGGAATAATATCATTTACGTCATATGGACTATGAGTATTTAACGGGTCGTAACTTGATTTATTTACAAATATATTTTCTTAAATATACACTGCATATAAGAGTACGTATATATGATTTCTTGTCATAAGCAGCCTAAGGGCCGGGATGTCGGCTTGGCCGCTTGGCTTTGGTTTTGACTTATGTTAGATATGATTGGTATAACAAATGGAAAATAGATTATTAGTAACCTCCACGAATAAGATAATTAAGGAAATAATAAAATAAACTGATAAGCCGTCTAATAACTGTTAACCGGCATCATGCATAATCATCTTTGTTGGTGGATTATAAGTGATTATTGTTGTTATAATATAGGAATATCAAGGCTTAACTGGATACCAGCTTCCGAGGAGTATCAAGTGAGGTTGCATATACGTCATTCCACCTGTGATAGCCGGGATGGTTGGTCTT
The DNA here is from genome assembly GCA_028386065.3 of Turnera subulata. NCBI lineage: Eukaryota > Viridiplantae > Streptophyta > Magnoliopsida > Malpighiales > Passifloraceae > Turnera > Turnera subulata. The sequence goes on along the minus strand of JAKUCV010007482.1, from coordinate 450,510 downwards.
GGAACTACATAGGTTCCATTGCATCTTATGGTTATTGTTGTTGATATCTTTATGATATTTGTTGTGAGGATGGATAACTTTTGACATGTTGCACATAATACTGTGTGCGTTTTCCTGATAATTGTTTGCTTGATTGAACTGTTGAGTTGGTTGAGTTTGGTTGTTGTGTTACTGTTATTGTTGTTGATCTGTTAACCATGGATAAACTGATATGATGAGATAATTGGATAATTGGAAGATGTGTTGACGACTTAATTTGTCACTTGGTAAGTAGTGGTACGACTCGATAGTTAGAGACTGTTTTGTAGTGGCCATGATCTGGGTTCTTGTGATAAGCATGTCTATTCTTGGGATGTCTATCCCGTGATTATATTTTGGGATGTCTATCCCTGGGTTACTATTTTGGGATGTCGATCCCTGGTGAAACGCCCCGACCCGTATTTACCGTACATAGTAAACACATGCCAGAACTGTAATGACCCGACCAAACAAAGCCCAGCATACAGTGTATACAACAGAAACTCTGGCTCAACTGCCCAAAATATAAACATCAGAAATCCGACCCTTCGGCCCAACATAAAAACCATCATCCAAACTCGGGAACATCAATAACATCACAACCGGCCCAAGGCCCAACAATAACAATAATCAGCACAGCGGAAGACTTTTAAAACTCACAAAGACACTGTATGCGACACTGATGCAAACTAATGGATCCGAGTCCTGTCCGAGGGATAACGTCGCAGCCTGTCTGGAATGCACCATACCTGAACCACAAATAACTCAACCTACGGGATGAAAGCCCGCAGGTGAGGGGTGAGTCCGAAGTGCCCACCAACCATGGATAGACGATCAATATGCAACACTATAAAATACTCAAGGTCGAAAACAGGCATAACAGCTAAAATATACCAATCCATAAGACTCGACTCAAAACTGGTCCAAGACCAAAAAGACTTAAACAAAAATCCAATTTCCTATTTTATCTTTCCGGGCCCGTCACGGATAAGCTAGGGAAGTACCAGGTTATCAACCTGTTCCTGGTGCCAGATCAAAAAGAACCCGGGATCAACATCCCAATAACAAATCTCAGGGATCAACATCCCAATCAAACCGGCATCAACATGCCCATCACAAGTAACCCAGATCATGGCCACAACAAATAGTCTCAAACCATCCGGTCGTATCTCTACTTACCACGTGACAATTAAACCACAGCAAATGCAACACCCAACAGTGCAAAAATCATCAAACATAACAACCGAGTAATATAGGCACATATTGAAGGAAATCCATCCTCACCTTAGGCGATTACTCAACTCTGAAGACAGTGACCGGTCCAAAGCCGGCTCCTCAGGAAACTGCCCGATATGAAAACCTATACCACAAAACAACATGTTCACATAAATGCACATAATCGGTATGCTATGATGCCATAAATTGTAACTCTGACTCATCGGTAAAACATCTCGATTATATTTATATTATCATGAAATTATCCTTTATCATAATTATACCTTTTCCCGAAAATATTTTCTTGAAAATAATTATTTTTTACCATATCGTATATTCTTTTCATAAGATAAAAGTATCACCATAATAAATACTTAACAAATTATATATATCAAAAAATACTTTCATATATTAAATTATGTCATTTAACCTTAATTCTCAAAATTTTGTCATATTCTTTATTTTTCAAGCAACATAAATTAAATATAAATATAAATATATCTATATCTAGAAAATTATTATTTATCAAAAATATATATTCAGGTAATCATATACTATATATATTCTTTTCCAGAAAAAATATATTCATTAAAGCTTATTTCTGAAAATAAATACAAAATAATAAATATGTATTTTTATTTCCTAAAGACAAATTACATTAAAAGTAACAATTATACATCAACATAATTATATATTTTCAGAAATTTAAACTATGTAATATATATATATTTTACGAAAATATCCCTTTTATTTTTATTTACTTTTTTTTACAGATTATAATTATGTATATATATATATATATATTTCTTTTTTTTAAAATCTGGACTGGGCCATGAACAGTGCCGGCCCAGACCCTGCACAGTGCCGGCCCAGACCCTGCACAGTGCCAAAGCCTAGGCCCGTGCAGAGCCCAGCAGCACAGCCAGCCCAAGCCACAAGCCCAGAACAAAACCCAAACCCAGACACTATTCGCGGCCCGACCAGAAGAAACAGGTCGAAGCGAACCCGGCCTCACCTTAGCGGGTTGCAACGGCGGCGGCGCGACAAACGCGAGGGAAGGATGAGCGAGCACAGCAGCGGCATCGGGCGGCTTGGAGCGGCGTGAGGGCTGCCGAAAAGAGGCGCGACGTCGTCGGTAGGTGGCGGTTGGCAGGGGGAAGACAGATCCGCGGGTCCTCCGCCGGGTCAACGGCTCGTGTAGGAGCGTCCGGCGGCGGAAGAACACGGGGGCGACGGGGACAAGTCGGCGACGGCGAGAGGAAGGCCATGGTGGCGGCGGTGCAGCGAATGGCAGCGTGGACTGGCTCGGCGTGAACAACAGTAGGGGGAGGAACTCGGGGTGACGATGAACAGTGTTTCTTTTTTTCTTTTTTTTCTATTTTTCTTTCATTTTCTTCATTTTCTGTATTGTATTTTTTTCTTTTTTTTCTTCTTTTTTTTTCCTCTCTGTTTTTTTCGGTTTTTTTTCTTTTCTTCTCTTTTTTTTTCCTTTCCTTTTTCTCTCTCTTTTTTTTCCCTCTCTTCTTTCCTCTCTTTTTTTTTTTCTTCCTTTCTTCTTCTCTTCTCCTGCTTCCTTCCTCTGGTTTCGTTTTATACAGGTGCACAGGAGAAAGGCTGCGCCTTGAGCTCAATTATGCAAGTTGGCTTCATATGGGGCGAGTCCAGACCGGACCAGAAAATAACTGCACACCCCCTTAGTTATTTTCCGGTGTGATTTTTCTGTGGATTCCGAGACCCGAAAAATACCAACTTTGGTCCGTAAAATCCGCGGAAAAATCTTGAGCGCGGAAAAAGACTCGGTTTCAAAAAACGATGCTCGATTTACCTTGAATTAATTACCCAAGATTAATTCTTCCGGTAAATCACTGTAAAAAGACTTTTACAGTCCCGGTAAAAATCCAAATTTTTACCCAGGCTGTCACATTCTATCCACCTTAAAAAGAATTTCGTCCTCGAAATTACGTCTTATCCATGGGTCCTACCACGATAAGCTTCTAGTACACTCTACCAGGTGTCCAAACTCAACGCGGGATACCGCTTATACCCTGAAGCGACATCTCCTCCGCTTATATAAACCGAACCTCATAACTGAGAACTCACTCTCAGCCATGGACTCTCCACTAAGAACTGGGACCACCTCAGACTCCGAGGATAACAGCTATATCGGTGGTACTGCTTTCCCGAAAAGCTTCGATGAAGAACCTCCCAAGAAGCGGTTCAAGACAGACACCATCAGTCTGAAGGAAGATATGATGGTCTCCCCAAGACGGCGAAAGAAGCATGCCAACAAGAAAGTTGAGGATAGGAAGGGCAAGGCAACGGCTGAAAGCAGCACTCCACTGCAGACACTATTGCAGCTGAACGCTTCACTGAAGAAGGTCAGCTCGCCGGTGATGCAGATAGAACTGGCATGTGCGGAACTCTTCCCTCACATGAAAAACATACAAAAGCTTGTAAAAGACCTTGAGAAGCAAGTAACTCCTTAGAGTACTTCTTCTCCGTTGTAAAAACGTTATGAAATAAATAAAATAAGCTTTCTTTTTAAATCAAAACTCTTATGTTACGAAATCTCATGTTAAACAGAAAAACAAAACATCTCAAAGCAGAACAAAAATCAACAGTAAGGATATAAAATCAAACATAAAGAAGCTAAAAACAAAACTCGTTTAACAAAACCAAAACATGAAGAAGTTAAAACAAAAACATATTTTCATGATCAGCGCTCATATCGGTCGTAAACATCCTCGATCCCGAGAACGTAACATGCACAGCTAACGGTAACATCAGTTTCCCTTGTGAAAAAGACATCCGTTAACTCGCAAGGCGATGATCATGAGAACGTCCTGTATCCCTCGAAAGAAACGATATCCACCTGTCCACAAGCCAAAAAAAATGTCTTCCAGACATCGTATCCCTCCACGATGTCCAAACAGGTGTATCCTTGTCACACATGCACTCTACTCGAGGTATGGTCCCATCAGTCTAGCCACAACGGTCATGGATGCATGTGATAAAAGATGTAGAAAATATAGAAAAAACCATAAAAGAAACGCCAAGATAGCCAGGGCGAAAGAAAATTGTGAGATGGAAAGGGGCTGAAAAACACTTGCGTTTTGTAGCCCGAAAAACATATAATGAAACACCCGTGTCCCAATTTTACAAATAAAATACTTAAATAAAGGAAATTACCAAAATACCCCTGAAACCCGGGACACGAAATCCAATATCAACAATATCCAAAATACTTAATAAAAAGAGATGTCACAACAAACATAGTCAAACCGGCTTAGCAAGCCTCAAATCAAACCCGGCATCCTGCCGATACATCATCAATAGTAAATCCCGGCAATCCGCCGATAAAATAATCCAAAATCAATAGTGACATCTCAATAAAAACTCCAATGCAGCGGAAGAATCAAACGGAGTAAAAATAAGAGAAATAAAACAACATGCATGCCGACTCTATGGATCCAACCGGGAGATCAAGCACAGCTACCTGCTGAGATAACCACGTCCGTACCCTGGAAGGATGGTAAGTGACTGCACGCTATCTAAAGTCTGAAAAAACAACGTTGGCGATTATGTGAGTCGCCTACTCAGTGAGCAATATATATCTAATTATGAGAGTGTGCAGATCAAGTCCGAAAGGAAAGAAGAGTAACAAGACAAGTAAGCAACACACAACAATCAGTACTAACATGCCAACACAATCAAGCAAACAGTTCAATTTTTCTCCATCTGTTGTGTGTTAAGTTTTCTTAATATGATTTATTATTCAGGGCCCCCTACTGTGTGCGTCGAGCTCGGTCCCGTCTCATGAGACAACCAGGCATAAGCCCAAATACAACCAGGCACGAAGCCCAACATAACCATAGAGAGAGAGACAGAGAGAAAGAGGGAGGTAGAAAGGGGGAGGTAGAAGGAGGGAGGTAGAAACCGGTCATCACAGAACCATATGCAAATCCGCATACCACATGCTAACCCGCATGCAAACCCAAGGGGTATCACTTCCCGCTCGAAACAACCGGTCATCAGCACACAGTAGCCTAACTTCTACTGTACATTATCCTTATCCACAGATTATGAATTTATGTGTGCCATTAGTTGTGATCTAGCAGGGTTGTGTGATAAAACATCTCAATCAGATACCGGGTCTCCGACCCACAATACATCACACGTAACACCCAGAATCACATCACATGTTATAAACCATAACAATCCAAATATCCAGCTCATAAGCAAAACAGTACACTCAGGCACACAATACGGATCGCAGCATGTTAGCAAACAAGCATGCAACTCAAACAAACCTATCCAACGAGCTCATGCATACAAACATAAAAAGACATATAAAGTCACCTCAACGACGATTGTCCTGTGGAGCCTTTCCCAAAACAGATCCTCCAGCTCCCGAGGTGTTACCCGTGCCTGAATACCGGCACACACAATAAATTACAAACAATGACAATAACAACATGTATGTATGTAACTATAATGCTCAACTGAGTTAAACCCGTCCCTAGTTAGCCCACTATGTAATTCCCGGGTCTAAGCCCGACTTAAAGTCCTCTCTCCAAAACTCCGAGTATCGGGACCTAAGGTTCACCGGCTTACGCCCAACTAAGTCCAATAAGTAATTCCCGGGCCTATGGCCCACTCATTATGTCGTTTATGAATTCCCGGCCTAAAGTCCAATCTAAGCCCAATTACAATTTCCGGGCCTAAAGCCCACTTCCTTAAGTCCTTATTAAGCCAAGCATAGGATTGGGCTTAAAGCCCGTTTCTTAAGTCCAAGGTCAATTCGATGTCCAAAGATTCCTGGCCTAAGGTTCTACCCGTGTCGGTAATTACCGGCCACAAACTACTCACACTCTCGGTTTCCACTAATCACGATTAATTACATAACCCAATTCCGAATTATAGTACATGCCATGAATGAATACAAATCATACATCAAATATACAGTTAAATGACGGAATCAAGACCCGACCCTTCGCTGGAATATTCCCGAGCCCTCGCCGGATTCCAATGAACCTCGCCGGAACTTCACCAACAGCCTCCAAACCAACACGTCAATTCTGCCACCATCAAACAACCAACAAATACCCGAACCAAACTTCTCAACAAATCCATATTCCAAAGAAAAATCCGAAACAGAAAGGAGGGCTGGAATCTTACCGGAATCAAACACAGTCCAAAATCCAGATCCTACTGCCGAAGCCTCGGATCTAAGGAGCAGCACCGGTTTCTGCAACGGCTCTCCTGCCCGGAACTACACCCCGACTCGAGCACAAACCTCGCTACCGCCGCAAGAACAGCACTGCCGACACCCACATCTCACAATCCAACAATTAACACAGACACAGGAACGAATCAAGATAGAGTTGAGTGTATGAATCCTTACCCGAGAGAAATATTGCCCAAACCGGATTACTTGAACCCGTTCAACAGCACCAACTCGCTTCCTGCCGGCGTCACACACGAACACCAACATCGACACCACACACACCCGACCACCACACCGAACGCAACAACAACGACCCCGACCACAACCCGTCGCCAACCACAACCCACATCAAAAACAGAGAGCCAATTAGCGCGACAGTCATCGCAGGACGAAGAGAAAGAAAACAAAAAGAGGAAGGGGAACAAGGGAAAATCAACCATCTAAACCACCCCAACTCGTCACCACCACCAAAGACAAACAAAACGGAATAATTGAGGGGAAGGCGACTGTAGGTGCTTACCGGAATCAACCCCTCGCTGCCGGCACCGGTCTGGCCTCGGCTCACCACGGCACCGCTCGGAGACACAACCACCAGCGCGTCTCACAAAGAAGACGAGGACTCCACATGCAGGTGCCCTCGTCGAGCTCGCACAAGACCGCCCTCGCCTCGCCCTCCTCTGCAACCTGCGATGGTGGCGGCGGCGATTTGAAAGGAAGGGAGATGCGGGAGAGAGGGAGAGAAGGAAGAGAGGGAAAGAAGAGAGGAGGGAAGAAGAAGAGAGGAAAAAAACGAGAGGGAGAAGGGAAGAGAAGAACGAAGGAGGAAGAAGAGAAGGGAAGGGGTAGGCGGCGGGAGAGAAGAGAGGAAGAAGAGAAGGAGAAAAAAAAAGAAAAGAGAAAAGAAAAGAAAGAGGGGAAGGGGTTTTAGGGTTTGACCCGCCAGCCCGAACGACGCGTCGTTCGGCTGGGCACGGTCAACCCGCCCTGTTGACCCGTTTTGGTTTTTTTTTTTTTCAAAATTCCAAAACGACATAGTTTCATAGTACCCTCCGTGAATCTTTGCGTTTCACCCCGTTCTCGGATCCGTTTCCAACGGAACCCGAACCATGAACGACACCAACTTAAAATTGACATTTCCAAGGCATAGAAATTAATTTCCTCGACAAAAACCCGAAAATTTCCTCAAGGGTAAAATTTGAATAAAAATTTCGAAAATTCCGAAAAATCAAATTTTGAAAATTCGGGGCGTTACAGTTCTACCCCACTTAAGGAAATTTCGTCCTCGAAATTACAAGTCATGAAACATCAAAACAAATGGGGATACTGTTCCCGCATGTGGGACTCAACCTCCCAAGTAGCCTCATTCGGAGAATGACGGCTCCACCTAACCCGAACCATCGGAATAACTCGATTCTTCAACTGTCGCTTCTCCCGAGCAAGAATCTCAACCAGCTCCTCAACATAAGTCAAATCCTCAGAAACCTCCACCTCTGTCGGGGATACAACATGACTAGGATCAGACCGATAACGCCTCAGCATCGAAACATGGAATACATCATGTATGCGCGACAGCTCCTCCGGTAAAGCCAACCTGTAAGCCAGCGGACCAATCCGCTCAATGATCTAATAAGGACCAATATAACGAGGGCTCAACTTGCCCTTCCTCCCAAACTGGATAACACCTCTCCAGGGAGCAACACGGAGGAAGACTCTGTCACCTACATTGTACTCCATCTCCCGACGATGCTTATCGGCAAAACTCTTTTGCTGATCCTGAGCAGCTCTCATGCACTGCTTAACCACCTCGATCTGATCAACAGTCTCCTGGACTAGGTCCGGACCAATCACCTGCCTCAGACCTTCCTCATCCCAACAGATCGGACTACGGCACTTCCGCCCATACAATGCCTCATATGGTGCCATACCGATACTGGAGTGATACCCGTTGTTATAGGCAAACTCAACCAACGGTAATGTCTCATCCCAAGAACCACTAAAATTGAGCACACAGGCTCTAAGCATATCCTCCAGCGTCTGTATGGTTCTCTCTGATTGCCCATCGGTCTGCGGATGGAATGCAGTACTGAAATTCAGCTTAGTACCCAAAGCTGTCTGCAAACTCTTCCAGAAGTGGGAAGTAAACCTCGGATCCCTGTCCGACACAATGGATAGTGGAACTCCATGTAGACGGACAATACCCGAAACATACAACCTCGCTAGCTTATCCATTGTTTCTGTCTGCTGAATCGGTAGAAAATGAGCTGACTTGGTCAACCTGTCAACAATGACCCAGATGGCATCATGTCGACCACGGGTCCTCGGTAACCCGATAACAAAGTCCATAGTGATATGCTCCCACTTCCACTGCGGAATAGTCAAAGATCTCAACTTGCCGGCAGGAGCCTGATGCTCGGCTTTCACCTGCTGACAAGTCATGCAACGAGCCACAAACTCCGCAACATCCTTCTTCATCCCGGGCCACCAATAATGACTCTTCAAGTTCTGGTACATTTTGGTGCTACCCGGATGCATAGCATACGGCGCATTATGCGCTTCATCCATAATCCATCTCCTCAAGTCATCAACATCCGGAACACACAACCGATCACCGGTCATTAGAGCATCATCCTCCAGGACATAGAAACTAGAACTCTCTCCACCGAGAGCTTTATCCCGCAACTCTGCTAAATGAGGATCTCCATACTGCAACTCCATTATCTTATCCCTCAAGGTCGGCCGGATGCTCAAACTAGCAAGCAACGCCCCAGTAACATCCACCTCTAACTGTGCATCCAACGACCTCAGCTCCACCAAGGAAGGCAAAGCATAAGAAACAGAGTCCTCATCTGCAGTAACCACTCTCTTCCGGCTCAATGCATCTGCAACAACATTGGCCTTGCCCGGATGGTACTCGATAGTACAATCATAATCCTTCAGAAGCTCAATCCAACGTCTCTGCCTCATATTAAGCTCCCTTTGGGTCATGATGTACTTCAAACTTTTATGGTTCGTGAAAATCCGACACTTCTCGCCGTACAGATGGTGTCTCCAGATCTTCAAAGCAAAGATCACAGCAGCTAACTCCAGATCATGGGTCGGATAGTTCTTCTCATGAGTTCTCAACTGCCTGGAAGCATATGCAATCACCCGACCCTCCTGCATCAACACACATCCCAAGCCCAGACCAGAAGCATCACTGAACACCGTGTACTCCACTCCGGGTCTCGGAACAGTCAAAACCGGTGCAGAAGTCAACCGACTCTTCAACTCCTCAAAACTCTTCTGACAACCGTCATCCCAAACAAAGGCATAGTCTTTCCTCAACAGCTTAGTCATGGGACCTGCTATTAGGGAAAAACCTTCAATGAACCTCCGGTAGTAACCAGCAAGTCCAAGGAAACTCCGTATCTCAGATACACTCTTCGGTGGCTCCCAATCCATGACTGCTTTAATCTTGGCCGGATCCACCTTAATGCCCTCACCGGACACAATATGCCCAAGAAATGCGACCTCATCCAACCAAAACTCACACTTGCTGAGCTTGGCATAGAGTTGTTCTTCTCTCAACCTCTGCAAAACCTGTCTCAAGTGGTCCTCATGTTCAGCCTTACTACTCGAGTAGACCAAGATGTCATCAATGAACACTACCACAAACCGGTCCAGAAAATCATGGAAGACCTGCTGCATCATACATATGAACACTGCCGGTGCATTAGTCAGACCAAAAGGAACAACCACAAACTCATAATGACCATACCGAGTGCGGAATGCAGTCTTCGGTATGTCTTGCTCTGCAATCCGAACCTGATGGTAACCAGAACGCAAGTCAATCTTCGAGAACACGGACGCACCCTGCAACTGATCGAACAAGTCATCGATCCTAGGCAAAGGATACTTGTTCTTCACAGTCACCTTGTTCAACTGCCTATAATCCACACACATCCGCATACTGCCATCCTTCTTCTTCACAAACAAGACCAGGGCACCCTAGGGTGAGATGCTCGGTCTAATGAAACCCTTATCTAACAACTCCTCCAGTTGCTTCTTCAACTCCTGAAGTTTTGCCAGAGCCATTCTGTAGGGCGGTATAGAAATAGGTGCAACTCCCGGTACCAGGTCAACTGTATACTCCACCTCCCGCTCCGGAGGCAAACCAGGTAAATCATCAGGAAAAACATCGGGAAACTCCCGAACAATAGGAATATCCTCCACTCCAGGTACTGGTACCGAAGAATCGACCACATGAGCAAGGAAGGCATCACAACCCTCTCGGATCATCCTGAAAGCCGATGGCCGAGATACAGCACGCCGATAGAACTCTTCGTTCTCCAACAAACACCAATCTACGCCCCAACAAAGAAGATAAGGACACTTCCCTGGCCCGACAATCAACTACTGCTTGGTGCCTGGACAACCAGTCCATGCCTAAGATAACATCAAACTCTCCCAAATCCATGACAACAAGATCAGAAGGAAAACCCTCACTATCATACTCTATCGACACATTTCTACAAACTCGATCAACAACTACTATATCTCCAGTGGGTAAACGGACTCTTAGGGGTCTACTAAGGTTATCATCCTCTATGTTATGAGTAGTCATGAATGCACGTGATACAAAAGAATGTTTTGAACCTGGATCAATTAAAGCATGTGCAAACTGACCAAAAACCATAAAGATACCTGCTATAACATCTGGAGCATCAGCAGCCTCCTCTCGGGTGATGGCATAAACCCTAGGAGCTGCAGCAGACTGAGTCGCACCCCCGTGGTTCGGAGCTCCAGAACCTCCACGACCTCGACCCTGTTGTCCGCCACCCCTGTTCGGACCAGAAGAAACAACACCACTACCCACGGAACTCTGCACTGTATACTGAGAACCACTGCCACCATTATCCCTCATCCACTTGTAGCAAGTAGACTTCTGGTGTCCCGGCGTATTGCAATACCAGCATATACCCGAGAACCGTGCCGAGGTACCCCGTCCCCGAGAAGCAGACTGATAGGATCGTCCCCCCGAGGATCTGCCCGGTCCATCCTGAAAACTCTGCCCTCGGAACTTCTTCGAACCCTGATAAGAAGAACCCTGTCCAACCGAATAATCTGCACCTCCGGCATTAGAATACTGCCTCTTCTGTCCCGAAACAGATGACTGCTTCCTCTACTCGGCTGCCCGAGCCTCCTTCCCGATCAATTGGACTCTCTCAGCATCAAAAGCAGCGGCACAAACTGCCTCCCAAGTCTTGTGCCCTCCACCAGCCACAGCCATCGCTATCTCAGTACGTAAGCCGTTAACAAACCACCTACACTTGGTCAACTCATCGGGCATAAACTCCCTAGTATGAGAGAGGAGGATGCTATACCGGATCCTGAAAGCTGATACAGTCTCATCTAGTCCCTGCTTTGCCTCAAGAAACTGCTTCTTCTGCTCCTCCAGAAAACCAACAGTAAGAAACTCCTTGTAGAATCTCTCCTTGAAATCCTCCCATGGCATCTCCACAGGCTTCGGTAGATTGGCCAAAAGATCCTGCCACCATGACAATGCATACCCTGTGAACTTGTGTGCAGCTAATCGAGCCCTCTGCTCAGGTGCACAGGTGAACTTCTCCAGAACATTCTCCACCTGGCGAAACCAATCATCAAACTCCTTGACTTTGCCCTCTTCACCAGAGAATTCCTTCACAGCAGACTTATCCATATGTTTGTATCCACTCTCCATACCACCTGCTGCAGTAGGTGCTACCGGCTGGGCACCCTGCTGCTGCTGCTGAAACTGCTGCCACTGCAAAAAAGCCTGATACTGCTGGAACGCTGGGTTCACCACAGGTGGCACAGCTTTCTGTCCTCCACCCCCTGCAGCATTATTCTCTGCTGCATTATTATTCCCCTGACCAACGGGAACCTGCATCACCGACACATTGTCGGAGACATGAGTAGCGGCGTCATCCTCAGCATTGTGCTGCCCCTCGTGATCCATATCGACGCCTATATGAATGCAAATGAGTCAAAACACTTTTTAAGTCATAAATCCGGAAACAGGCTTAAGCACAGAAAACACTTTGAAAACAAAGTTTAAGACACTTTTTTAAAAACCAAGGATCTAAAGCCTGCTCCGCTACCAAGCTGAAACACCCGTGTCCCAATTTTACAAATAAAATACTTAAATAAAGGAAATTACCAAAATACCCCTGAAACCCGAGACACGAAATCCAATATCAACAATATCCAAAATACTTAATAAAAAGAGATGTCACAACAAACATAGTCAAACCGGCTTAGCAAGCCTCAAATCAAACCCGGCATCCTACCGATACATCATCAATAGTAAATCCCGGCAATCCGTCGATAAAATAATCCAAAATCAATAGTGACATCTCAATAAAAACTCCAATGCAGCGGAAGAATCAAACGGAGTAAAAATAAGAGAAATAAAACAACATGCATGCCGACTCTATGGATCCAACCGGGAGATCAAGCACAGCTACCTGCTGAGATAACCACGTCCGTACCCTGGAAGGATGGTAAGTGACTGCACGCTATCTAAAGTCTGAAAAAACAACGTTGGCGATTATGTGAGTCGCCTACTCAGTGAGAAATATATATCTAATTATGAGAGTGTGCAGATCAAGTCCGAAAGGAAAGAAGAGTAACAAGACAAGTAAGCAACACACAACAATCAGTACTAACATGCCAACACAATCAAGCAAACAGTTCAATTTTTCTCCATCTGTTGTGTGTTAAGTTTTCTTAATATGATTTATTATTCAGGGCCCCCTACTGTGTGCGTCGAGCTCGGTCCCGTCTCATGAGACAACCAGGCATAAGCCCAAATACAACCAGGCACGAAGCCCAACATAACCATAGAGAGAGAGACAGAGAGAAAGAGGGAGGTAGAAAGGGGGAGGTAGAAGGAGGGAGGTAGAAACCGGTCATCACAGAACCATATGCAAATCCGCATACCACATGCTAACCCGCATGCAAACCCGAGGGGTATCACTTCCCGCTCGAAACAACCGGTCATCAGCACACAGTAGCCTAACTTCTACTGTACATTATCCTTATCCACAGATTATGAATTTATGTGTGCCATTAGTTGTGATCTAGCAGGGTTGTGTGATAAAACATCTCAATCAGATACCGGGTCTCCGACCCACAATACATCACACGTAACACCCAGAATCAAATCACATGTTATAAACCATAACAATCCAAATATCCAGCTCATAAGCAAAACAGTACACTCAGGCACACAATACGGATCGCAGCATGTTAGCAAACAAGCATGCAACTCAAACAAACCTATCCAACGAGCTCATGCATACAAACATAAAAAGACATATAAAGTCACCTCAACGACGATTGTCCTGTGGAGCCTTTCCCAAAACAGATCCTCCAGCTCCCGAGGTGTTACCCGTGCCTGAATACCGGCACACACAATAAATTACAAACAATGACAATAACAACATGTATGCATGTAACTATAATGCTCAACTGAGTTAAACCCGTCCCTAGTTAGCCCACTATGTAATTCCCGGGTCTAAGCCCGACTTAAAGTCCTCTCTCCAAAACTCCGAGTATCGGGACCTAAGGTTCACCGGCTTACGCCCAACTAAGTCCAATAAGTAATTCCCAGGCTTATGGCCCACTCATTATGTCGTTTATGAATTCCCGGCCTAAAGTCCAATCTAAGCCCAATTACAATTTTCGAGCATAAAGCCCACTTCCTTAAGTCCTTATTAAGCCAAGCATAGGATTGGGCTTAAAGCCCGTTTCTTAAGTCCAAGGTCAATTCGATGTCCAAAGATTCACGGCCTAAGGTTCTACCCGTGTCGGTAATTACTGGCCACAAACTACTCACACTCTCGGTTTCCACTAATCACGATTAATTACATAACCCCATTCCGAATTATAGTACATGCCATGAATGAATACAAATCATACATCAAATATACCGTTAAATGACGGAATCAAGACCCGAGCCTTCGCCGGAATATTCCTGAGCCCTCGCCGGATTCCGGTGAACCTCGCCGGAACTTCACCAACAGCCTCCAAACCAACACGTCAATTCTGCCACCATCAAACAACCAACAAATACCCGAACCAAACATCTCAACAAATCCATATTCCAAAGAAAAATCCGAAACAGAAAGGAGGGCCGGAATCTTACCGGAATCAAACACAGTCCAAAATCCAGATCCTACTGCCGAAGCCTCGGATCTAACTAGCAGCACCGGTTTCTGCAACGGCTCTCCTGCCCGGAACTACACCCTGACCCGAGCACAAACCTCGCTACCGCCGCAAGAACAGCTCACTGCCGACACCCACATCTCACAATCCAACAATTAACACAGACACAGGAACGAATCGAGATAGAGTTGAGTGTATGAATCCTTACCCGAGAGAAATATTGCCCAAACCGGATTATTTGAACCCGTTCAACAGCACCAACTCGCTTGCTGCCGGCGTCACACACGAACACCAACATCGACACCACACACACCCGACCACCACACCGAACCCAACAACAACGACCCCGACCACAACCCGTCGCCAACCACAACCCACATCAAAAACAGAGAGCCAATTAGCGCGACGGTCATCGCAGGACGAAGAGAAAGAAAACAAAAAGAGGAAGGGGAACAAGGGAAAATCAACCATCTAAACCACCACAACTCGTCACCACCACCAAAGACAAACAAAACGAAATAATTGAGGGGAAGGCGACTGTTGGTGCTTACCGGAATCAACCCCTCGCTGCCGGCACCGGTCTAGCCTCGGCTCACCACGGCACCGCTCGGAGACACAACCACCAGCGCGTCTCACGAAGAAAACGAGGACTCCACACGTAGGTGGCCTCGTCGAGCTCGCACAAGACCGCCCTCGCCTCGCCCTCCTCTGCAACCTGCGATGGTGGCGGCGGCGATTTGAAAGGAAGGGAGATGCGGGAGAGAGGGAGAGAAGGAAGAGAGGGAAAGAAGAGAGGAGGGAAGAAGAAGAGACGAAAAAAACGAGAGGGAGAAGGGAAGAGAAGAACGAAGGAGGAAGAAAAGAAGGGAAGGGGTAGGCGGCGGGAGAGAAGAGAGGAAGAAGAGAAGGAGAAAAAAAAGAAAAGAGAAAAGAAAAGAAAGAGGGGAAGGGGTTTTAGGGTTTGACCCGCCAGCCCGAACGACGGGCGCGGTCAACCCGCCCTGTTGACCCGTTTTGGTTTTTTTTTTTTTTCAAAATTCCAAAACGACGTAGTTTCATAGTACCCTCCATGAATCTTCGCGTTTCACCCCGTTTTCGGATCCGTTTCCAACGGAACCCGAACCATGAACGACACCAACTTAAAATTGACATTTTTAAGGCATAGAAATTAATTTCCTCGACAAAAACCCGAAAATTTCCTCAAGGGTAAAATTTGAATAAAAATTTCGAAAATTCCGAAAAATCAATTTTTGAAAATTCGGGGCGTTACATGTAAAGTGATGAAGTAATAAATGAGGCAACGACAAAATTTTCAAAAAGCAACACCTTGAAGAATGAAAATGGTTTGGAGTTTTGTGAAGGGAATCTGCTTTTCTTATCTCCGAAAAATATTTAAAACTTCCCGAAAACATGTGGGGGCTATACCTTGAAAAACGGTAAATCTCCTTTTCTTCCTATAAAAGGCGAAACGGTGGAAAGCGAAACCATAAAGCATCTTAAAGCAAACAAAACGCTAAGGCAAAATAAACCACAATTCTCAGAAAAACAAAACACCAACGCGTCCAAAACACGATGCCTGCTCCATCATCCGTTTTTTCGTTGAAGGTGCCTCCCTAGGCAGAAGAAACCGGCTGGCCTACAGCCTGATCAACGAACGTCCAGAGGAACTACCGAACGAGCTCGACAGGATGCCTCGTCTGGTCTTCGTCGACGAACTCTTCTCTTCCAGGTTCTTCGTCACTCCCCTGGAAGAGACGTTCTTCCTAGAGGACCAAAGCACCCTGAGGACCTCCTTCTACAGCTCGACCAATTCTGTCATGTTTTTCATTTCTGAAAGACTTCAGGAATTCAACCTAGAGCCCACTTGCCATTTCCTGGACCAAGGCACCTACTACCAACTCTCGATGACTGCCCAGAGTGACTCGGTTACCACCAACATAGCCAAAGGCCCGACTACTGGTGTGGAACTGCAAAGGAATCGGTAGGAGTTCCCAGGAGTTCTCGCGTACCCTGAGGGACCTGAAGAACCAGTACAAGTCCAACATGGTTCTGCTCACGGAGACCCAGTGGCAGCCTGAAGACGATAACGGTGTCATCCCACTTTGGTTCCCTCCAGCAAACCGGTTCGAGCTTCCTGGCCAGAACAACACGGGTGGCATGTGGTTCTCGTAGAACGATAGCATCAGGGTCAACAATAACAATGACCCCAATAGCTTCAGGGTCAACGTTGTACCAAGAAGATGAATAATTTTTATAATAATATCAATGTAATAATAATATTAGTAATATTAGTAATATTTATGTTTCTGCATGTTTATGGCATCAATTACCTCTTATGTGAATGTTCTATGGCAAGCTGGCGTCCCTCGACTGGATCCATCATGTACTAACTAAATGACATAAATGTAAAATAATAAACATATGGAGCGAGCTATGCACAGCAAATAAGCAAAATAGTCACCCAAGGACCTACCGCCCGCTTCGCTACCAAAAATGAAACGCCCCGACCCGTATTTACCATACATAGTAAACACGTGCCGGAACTGTAACGATCCGACCAAACAAAGCCCAACATACAACAGAAACTCTGGCTCAACAGCCCAAAATATAAACATCAGAAATCCGACCCTTCGGCCCAACATAAAAACCATCATCCAAACTCGGAAACATCAATAACATCACAACCGGCCCAAGGCCCAACAATAACAATAATTAGCACAGCGGAAGACTTTTAAAACTCACAAAGACACTGTATACGACACTGATGCAAACTAATGGATCCGATTCCTGTCCGAGGGATAGCGCCGCAGCCTGTCTGGAATGCATCATACCTGAACCACAAATAACTCAACCTACAGGATGAAAGCCCGCAGGTGAGGGGTGACTCCGAAGTGCCCACCAACCATGGATAGACGATCAATATGCAACACTATAAAATACTCAAGGTCGAAAACAAGCATAACAACCAAAATATACTAATCCATAAGACTCGACTCAAAACTGGTCCAAGACCAAAAAGACTTAAACAAAAATCCAATTTCCCATTTTATCTTTCCGGGCCCGTCACGGATAAGGTAGGGTCGTACCAGGTTATCAACCTGTTCCTGGTGCCAGAACAAAAAGAACCCGGGATCAACATTCCAATCAAACCGGCATCAACATGCCCATCACAAGTAACCCAGATCATGGCCACAACAAACAGTCTTAAACCATCCGGTCGCACCTCTACTTACCGCGTGACAATTATTTCATCATCATCCAAAAACCAAATCTCAGGGATCAACATCCCTAACCAAAACACCGGGATAGACATCCCAACCCAAAAACTAAGGATCGACATCCTTATCACATTTATTATTTAATCCTTTATTCTTTATACCAAAAAGACATAGGAATAAACATCCCAAAACTCAATACATGGGGATAAACATCCCAAAACTCAATGTACGGGGATAAACATCCCAAAACCAATCAAGATACTGGGATAAACATCCCGAATCAAACCACAACAAATGCAACATCCAACAGTGCAACAATCATCAAACACAACAACCGAGTAATATAGGCACATATTCGAAGGAAATCCATCCTCACCTTAGGCGATTACTCAACTCTGAAGACAATGACCGGTCCAAAGCAGGCTCCCCGGGAAACTGCCCGATATCAAAACCTATACAACAAAACAACATGTTCACATAAATGCACATAATCGGTATGCTATGATGCCATAAATTGTAAATCAGACTCATCGGTAAAACATCTCGATTATATTTATATTATCATGAAATTATCCTTTATCATAATTATACCTTTTTTCGAAAATATTTTCTTGAAAATAATTATTTTTTACCATATCGTATATTCTTTTCCATAAGATAAAAGTATCACCATAATAAATACTTAACAAATTATATATATCAGAAAATTCTTTTATATAATAAATTATGTCATTTAACCTTAATTATTAAAATTTTGTCATATTCTTTATTTTTCTAGCAACATAAATTAAATATAAATATAAATATATCTATATCTAGAAAATTATTATTTATCAAAAATATATATTCAAAAAATCATATACTATATATATTCTTTTCCAGAAAAAATATATTCATTAAAGCTTATTTCTAAAAATAAATACAAAATAATGAATATGTATTTTTATTTCCTAAAGACAAATTACATTAAAAGTAACAATTATACATCAACATAATTATATATTTTCAGAAATTTAAACTATGTAAAATATATACATTTTCCGAAAATATCCCTTTTATTTTCATTTACTTTTTTTACAAATTATAATTATGTATATATATATTTCTTTTTTTTAATCTGGACTGGGTCATGAACAGTGCCAACCCAGACCCTGCACAGTGCCAAAGCCCAGGCCGGTGCAGAGCCCAGCAGCACAGCCAGCCCAAGCCACAAGCCCAGAACAAAACCCAAACCCAGACACTATTCGCGACCCGACCAGAAGAAACTGGTCGAAGCGAACCCGGCCTCACCTTAGCGGATTGCAGCGGCGGCGGCGCGACACACGCGAGAGAAGGATGAGCGAGCACAACAGCGGCATCGGGCAGCTTGGAGCTGCGCGAGCGCGGCCGAAAAGAGGCGCGACGTCGTCGGCAGGAGGCGGTTGGCACGGGGAAGACAGATCCGCGGGTCAACGGCTCGTGCAGGAGCGTCCGGCGGCGGAAGAACACGGGGGCGACGGGGACAAGTCGGCGACGGCGAGAGGAAGGCCATGATGGCGGTGGTGTAGCGAACGGCGACGTGGACTGGCTCGGCGTGAACAGCAGCAGGGGGAGGAACTCGGGGTGACGATGAACAGTGTTTCTTTTTTTTCTTTTTTTCTTTTTTTTTTCTATTTTTCTTTCTTTTTTTCATTTTTTGTATTGTATTTTTTTTCTTTTTCTTTTTTTTTCTTCTTCTTTTTTTTCCTCTCTGTTTTTTTCCGGTTTTCTCTTTTTTTTTTCTTTTCCTTCTTCTCTCTTTTTTTTTTCCTCTCTTCTTTTCTCTCTTTTTTTTTTCTTCCTTTCTTCTTCTCTTCTCCTGCTTCCTTCCTCTGGTTTCGTTTTATACAGGTGCACAGGAGAAAGGCTGCGCCACCTGCATAATTGAGCTCAATTTTGCAGGTTGGTTGCATATGGGGCGAGTCCAGACCGGACTAGAAAATAACTGCACACCCCCTTAGTTATTTTTCGGTGTGATTTTTCTGAGGATTCCGAGACCCGAAAAATACCAACTTTGGTCCGGCACCCGAAATATGTTGATAACCAGGTCTGACCCCTAGCTTGTCCAGTGACAGGGCCCGGAAGATAAAATTGGTAATAATAAAAGATATTCTTTTGGCCTTGGCTCAGTCTTGATTAAGAAGTGCTTTTGCTTTGATGGGCTGTGATGTGATATGTTGATAGCTTCCCGCAAGTATACGGGGTTGTTGTAGTACCAAGGTCGTCTCACAGGGATCTTTGCTAAGTACTATCTAACCGAGCAATTTATGATTATCTAGATAAATAAATAATATTGAGGGATTGATGTTTGAAACGAAAACTAAAGCAATTAATAACGAGATTAAACTGATTAATATAAAGCATCTAGGACTTCGGGGAATTCCTTGCCAATATTTCCACACAGTTAAGCTACGCATAAGTAGGCCATGTACTGTCACCACATAGCTAGCCTATGTAGAATCTACGAATTAAATTCTGAAATTAAACTTCCTTAAAAGAAACGGGAAATCTAAACTAGATCGATAGCCTACTCTCATAGCGCCGTAAAATCCCTTCCTAGTTTACGTCCACTATCCATTTGCCAGTGATGAAATAAACTAAGAGCATTAAGAAATTTCCCTACTAAATCTCCAATACAAAGCACGCCTCCCTCGAGGTCGGTTTTTATAGCCCGGTTTATATTTTTCTATAGGCAAACGACGCTGTCACTAAACGTTCGCCTATTATGGATTTATGCTAATTGGTGATCAAGCAACTAACATAGTGAAGATTCATGAACCGAATTAAAGAAGAATAAAACCGGAAAATAATTTTTTATTTAAATGAGCATGGAAACATTAACAAGTTCATCCCCTAATCCTAGATTACAAATTTAGCAAGACATAGCTTTAAGGAAAACAACAAATACTAGAAGAAAATTAATCATCATTAATTCAAAGTAAGAATCACTTACAAGAAGGTAGAACCAACCTTGAACAAAAAGAAGAAAATCTCCAAGCAAATATCCCTCCTAAAATGCTAAGCCTCCTTGCTTGAGTTTACAATAAAATAAAAGAGAAAAAATGCCTAATCTAATTGCTAGTTGCCGAGTGGGAGCTAGAAGACTTGATGGAGAACTTGATTGAGGACCTGATGCCTATTGCCTTCCCTGCCTTGGCTTTTTATAGTGTAGCATGAAAGCAACCATGTGGCTGAAAATCAAATGCATTACAAGCCAAAAAAACTTGGTCAGCTCCTCACTTTGCTCGCTTGGCTAGATAATGGCGCATGAATTGGTCTTTTGACCAATTTGTTTCTTCAGTTGGAGACATGAAGCGCCACGTCTGTGAGGAGAAGAATTAGTTGCAAGTGCTCCATATCAAGACGAGGGAGCTTGGCTGTTGCTCTTTTGCATGCGTAGTGATAGCATGACATGGTCTTTATACTTTTTGCTTGGTCTTTTAAGGGAGCCACGTGTGGAGGGGCTGTAACCAACAATTGCTACATGCCAAAAATAGATATTGGCAATGCTCCTTTTTGCGCAGTGATACACTAGTACACCTAGTGTACTTCTTTGACTATTTTTTCCTTGTTGGACTTAGTATGCACATGGAGTAATGGGCCTAGTTTGAACAATTCTCCATTGGTGGATGTGGGCCATATAAACTCCAAGAAATAGTCCTGAGGATTTATTCTAAGAATTTCGGCCAAATTTTCATGAGAAAAGCTCTAATGATACTAGGTGGTCATGGGTTGTCATGTTGGAACGGGCTGCATGGGCTGGAACACCTCGCATGGGCAGCGTGTGCCGAAAACTGCACATTTGCCCCGAAACTTGGTGGTTTGGCACCTAATAATGCATAAAAATACAAGAAGACTGGAAAAAAGGGGTTATTTGAAAATAAAATGGAAAACAAGGAAGAAAACAACTTAATAAAGTAAAATAGATAATATTTGCAAGTTAAACCGTGAAAATAACGCGGAATTGAGTGCAAAATGCGCACTCATCATATGTTCATATGCATAATGTCTCATGATCATACCTTGGGAGGTTGTCAGTCCCCAGTATAGTCGGTTGACCGTGGTCGGCATAGGTTGCTGGTTTGCGGGTGTTAGTTGTTATCGTTGGTGGTGAGTAGTCTATTGTTGTTGGCATCGGTTGCCAGTTGTCCTTTGTTGGTTGTCGGTTTCTTTTGATAATTGTCAGATGATATCACTTGTCGTTTTTGACCGGATATTGAGATATGTTGGTTGTCGGCTGTGGTCGACGGTTGGATGATCGTTATTTCTAAGGTTAGGTTTAAAGAAGATAAAAACGACGCTCGACATGTTTTTCATGATTGAATGCATGTCGATATAGTTAGTGCATAATGGATCCAGTCGAGGGACGCCAGCCTGCCGCAGAACATCTTCATGTGAGTTTCCTTCTCATAAAATACATATTAAACTTCTGGCTATCCGTATATCGTTGCTTAAGTGTGTTGTTGTTTTGATAATCAGAAGTTTTTGAATAATAAGTTGATGGAAATTTACAAGTTTGAAAATGACAAGCTTTTTTTTTTGAAAAATGGCATAACTAACCTTGAAGTTTTTGAGTATTGATGGTTTTTTCTCCTAAACGGGAATTTCGGGGACGAAATTCTTTTTAAGGAGGATAGAATGTAACGACCCGGGTAAAATTTTCGTGATTTTTACCAAGTTGTTTTGACTTTTACGGTGGTTAATAAAATTTTCTCGCGGTTAACCAAGAATTTTACCAAACCGAGTTAATTTTCACTATCTTTACTATTATTTTTACTACTCACAAATTATTATTGTTGTTACTATTGTTGCCATCATTATTATTATTTTCTTAATCAATATTAATAGTAATATTATCAATATTTTGCTAAAATATTTATGTTGCGATAATTTACCAAATATAACTTGAAAAGATAAATTCATCTTTGGACTTTATTTTGAATTTTAAAGAATTTGAATAAACTGTTAATAATGCATATGTTTTACAAAGATTGAGTTAAAATGTTAAACACAAGGTTTAACGTAGTTTCGACCGATACGCGTTTTGGAGTATCTTCGTTAACCGAGCCTTGGAATTTAATTCCGAGGGTTACTTGGGATTTCCGAGCATCCTTTATAGCTTATCGACCCTCGTTTTTCAATTTCGAGACGTGGACGATGCTCGGGGGAATTAATCGGATTTTCCGAGCCCAAGTTGTATTTTCGGACTCGGGACGGAAATTCAAAAAGCCGAGAGTACCCCAGCAATCACGTTATCCCGACACAAAAATCCGGACCGGCCAATCGTGGCTTGCCACGTGGCCACTCTTTTTTCTTTTCTTTCCTTTTTTTCTTTTCTCCTTTCTTTTCTTTCTTCTCTTTCTCTTTTCTTCGTCCTACCCCGTTTTTCTTCCGCTGCCCCAACCCCACTTCCTTCTTTCCTCTCTTTTTTTTCTCCATTGTCTTTTCCTACCTTCTTCTTCTTTAATTTCTCTTCCCCTTCACCGATTCCCTCACGCTCCCCTGCCTCCTTCCTTTTCTTTCTTTTCTATTTCTTTCTTCCTCCTTTCTTCCTCCTCTCCCCGTGAACACCACCATCACCGAGACCACCTGTGAACTACTGACCCGATGCCTCTCCTCTCCCCCTTAATTCCTCTGCCTTTCCCTCTTCTCCTCGCCACCAGCCCCCCCTGCTGTGCCGTTGCCTCTCCCTCAACCCACCATCGCCACCTTAAACCACTCGTCTACCCTCCTCCTCTGCCTGCAACTAGACAAGCCGCCGCCCCTGTTCCTCTCTTCTCCCTCCCTTCCTCGGGCAGTCGTCGCCTCGCCGCTGCAAGGACAACACACCGAGACCCAAACACCGGCGTAATCGATATCCTTCCACCCTGTCGCAGCAACACGAGCCGCCGCTGTCCTTCCCCTCCTTTCCAATTCGCCGCGATCTCCTCTCTCTCTCTCTCTGCGTTTTGTGCCGTCGTCTAGGTAAGCTGCTTCTGCCACTTTGTTCTATTCCCTTTCCCCTTCGTTTGTTGTTGAGTTGTACTGATTTAGCCTTGGGCGTGTTGATTTGTGGGTTTGGTCGTTGGAATCGGGTGAGGATTTGCTATGATACCGATGGTGTATCTGCTGATGGCCGAATTGATGTCCTGGTGGTATGGTTTGGGTGCTTTGCTGAGGGACGAGCAGTAAACAGTATGTGTTGACTGGGATGAGCACTGCCGTGAACAGTACATTGGCTGGAATCCGACGAGTTTCTGGTGTCCCAGCAATTTTCCGGCGAGCTCGGAAATGGACCTTTGGGTAAAACCCGAGCCTTGGACCATCCATATGCATCCTTAACGAACCCGAACGATATTAAACGGACTCGAACATTAAACGACGATTAATTAAAAGATTAATTAAGCTAATTAATAATAATAATCTATGGTTTTAATAATTTAATTTATGCTTTATTTATTTATTTAATTCTGTTTTTATTTGAATTATGCCTTTTTTATTTTATTTATGCTTTTATTTATTTTTTATGCATTTATTTATTTTATGCTTTTAATTAATTTTCCGAATGGGCTATTAAAAGGCCCATAGCATTTAATTTTCGGTTTTAATTTTATTTATGTTTACCTGGGCTCGTAAAAGACCCATTGTATTTAACTTTCGGTTATTCAATTTTAATTGGGCTAATTAATAAAAGGACCATGTCGTTTATTTATTTTAAATATGTCTCTCATTTAATTTTCGAAATTATGATAATATTAGAATTATCCTCCGATGGGCTAAACGTTCGTGAAGGCCTACCGAGTTAAATTTCCAAATTTCCTTAATTATGTTTTAATTGAATTTATATTGTAAACGGCCTAGACATGTATATATATTTCTATTATACTCATTTCCATAATCCTAAACTAAAATAAAATTAGATCTACGCCTTATTTTAATTACTAATTTTAATCTTATATAAGTATATACATATATATACCGTATAAGGTATTACAGCTATTATACCGGCTTAGATATTGCTAGACTATATTTTTACTTAACAATTACAGTTTTATGTATACACGAAATTATAATTATATACGTAGATATTTAATTATAAATATTACAATTACAAAATTCGTACGAATATTTTATGCTATACATCGGCTATGTTAATTTCATACCGTTGCAGATATTTTCCATTAAATGAGTTATTATAGGATATACTATTTAAATAATATTTTGACGTATTTATCGATTCCATTATTATATAATTATTGTTTATAAAACATATAAGTATTTAGTATTTAATCGGGAATAATATCATTTACGTCATATGGACTATGAGTATTTAACGGGTCGTAACTTGATTTATTTATAAATATATTTTCTTAAATATACACTACATATAAGAGTACGTATATATGCTTTCTTGTCATAAGCAGCCTAAGGGCCGGGATGTCGGCTTGGCCGCTTGGTTTTGGTTTTTATTTATGTTGGATATGATTGGTATAACAGATGGAAAATAGATTATTAGTAACCTCCACAGAAATAAATAAGATAATTATGGAAATAATAAAGTGAACTGTTAAGCCGTCTAATAATTGTTAACCGGCATCATGCATAATCATCTTTGTTGGTGCATTATAAGTGATTATTATTGTTATAATATAGGAATATCAAGGCTTAACAGGATACCAACTTCGGAGGAGTATCAGGTGAGGTTGCATATACGTCATTCCACCTGTGATAGCCAGGATGGTTGGTCTTGGAACTACATAGGTTCCATTGCATCTTATGGTTATTGTTGTTGATATCTTTGTGATATTTGTTGATATTTGTTGTGAGGATGGATAACTTTTGACATATTGCACATAATACTGTGTGTGTTTTCCTGATAATTGTTTGCTTGAATGAACTACTGAGTTAGTTGAGTTTGGTTGTTGTGTTACTGTTATTGTTGTTGATCTGTTAACCATGGATAAACTGATATGATGAGATAATTGGATAATTGGAAGATGTGTTGACGACTTAATTTGTCACTTGGTAAGTAGTGGTACCACTCGATGGTTAGAGACTGTTTTGTGGTGGCCATGATCTGGGTTCTTGTGATAAGCATATCTATGCTTGGGATGTCTATCCCGTGATTATATTTTGGGATGTCTATCCCTGTGTTGCTATTTTGGGATGTCTATCCCTGTGTTGCTATTTTGGGATGTCGATCCCTGGGCTCTCTTGGTTTTGATCTGGCACCCAAAATATGTTGATAACCAGGTCTGACCCCTAGCTTGTCCAATGACGGGGCCCGGAAGATAAAATTGGTAATAATAAAAGATATTCTTTTGGGCTTGGCTCAGTCTTGATTAAGATGTGCTTTTGCTTTGATGGGTTGTGATGTGATATGTTCATATGCATAATGTCTCATGATCATACCTTGGGAGGTTGTCAGTCCCCAGTATAGTCGGTTGACCGTGGTCGGCATAGGTTGCTGGTTTGCGGGTGTTAGTTGTTATTGTTGGTCGTGAGTAGTCTATTGTTGTTGGCATCGGCTGCCAGTTGTCCTTTGTTGGTTGTCGGTTTCTTTTGATAATTTTCAGATGGTATCACTTGTTGTTTTTGACTGGATATTGAGATATGTTGGTTGTCGGCTGTGGTCGACGGTTGGATGATTGTTATTTCTAAGGTTAGGTTTAAAGAGGATTATTATTGTGGTTATGAGTTGCTGTGGTGGCTGCTATTGCTGTTGCTGTTTTTGTGTTGTGATTCTATCCGGGGACCGGTTTGTGATGTTGATTGGGTGTGGTCCGTGCTGGTTGCCGGCTACCCAGTGAGCGAGGCTCACGTGATTTAAGATTGTTTTGGTACCGGGTTAGGAGATCAGCAAGCACGGTAACGTTTTGTTATCATACAATGAGGAACCTCTGTTGAGTATAGTCTGTCAGGACTAGAAAAGAATTTCGTCCCCGAAATTCCGTCTTATCCGTGGGTCCTACCACGATAAGCTTCTAGCACACTCTGCCAGGTGTCCAACCACAACATGAGATACCACTTATACCCTTATGCGACATCTCATCCGCTTATAAATACCAAACCTCACAGCTGAGACATTCACTCTCAGCCATGGACTCTCCAATTCGTTCTCGTACGACTTCAGACTCCGAGAACAACAGCTACATCGGCGGCACGGCTTTCCCAACAAGCTCCGATGAGGAGCCTCCGAAGAAACGGTTCAAGACCAACATCATCGGTCTGGAGGAGCACATGGTGGTCTCCCCAAAGCGACGGAAGAAGCGTGCTGGCAAGAAAGCTGAGGACAAGAAAGGCAAGGCGGTAGCTGAGAGCAGCACACCGCAGCAGAAGTTGACGCAGCTGAACGTCTCCCTGAGGAAGATCAGTTCGGCGGTGGCACAAATTGAACTGGTGTGCGCGGAGCTCTTCCCGCACTTAAGGAACGTTCAACAGTTTGTAATAGACCTTGAGAAGCAAGTAGCTCCTTAGAGCACTTCTTCTCTGTTGTAACACCTTTATGAAATAAATAAAATAAATTTCCTTTTTAAATCAAAACTCTCTTGTGTTAAGAAATCTTGTGTTAAATAGGAAAACAAAACATGTCAAGGTAGATTAAAAATCAACCATAAGATTATAAAATCAAATATTAAGGAATCAAAAATTAAAACTCAGTTAACAAAATCAAAACAGAAAGAAATTAAAACAAAACATGTTTCCATGAACGGTGTTCGTATCGGACGTGAACATCCTCGAATCACGAAACGTACCGTACAACTAACGGTGACGTCGGTTAACCTCGTGAAAAAGATACCCGTTAACTCGGAAGGCGATGATCACGGGCACGTCCTGTGTCCCTCGAAAGACACGTTACCCACTTGTTCACCATTTCCGCATGGGCCAAAAATGTCTGTCAAAGCTCGTATCTCTCCACGATGTCCGAACAGCTGTGAGCTTGTCGCACATGCGCTCTACTCGAGATACGGCCCCATCCGTCTAGCCACAACGGTCACGGATGCTTGTGATAAAAGATGTAGGAAAAATAATGACACACCATCAGAAGAAACGCCAAGGTAGCCAGGGCGTAAGAAATCGTGAGTTAGAAAAGAGCTGTAAAACACTGGCTCAGTAGCCGAAAACGCGTAAAGCATTAAATAAAGCAACGGTAAAATTCAAAAACAAAATCTTGAAAATCAAAAAACGGTAATCACGCTCCCCATAAGAGTATAAAAGAAGGAGCGGTGATGTGCGAATTATCAAAAGCATTTTAGAGCAAACAAAACATTTAAGCAAACAAAACCACAAAACACTGAAAAACAAAGGACCAATACGTCCCATCAAAATGCCTGCTCCATCCTCCGTCTTCTTCGTCGAAGGTTCTAATCTTGGCAGGAGAAACCGACTGGCTTACAGCATGGTCAACGAACGTGCTGAAGAGCTGCCGAACGAGCTTGGCAGAATGCGACGACTGGTCTTCGTCGACGAGCTCTACTCGTCACGGTTCTTCGTCACTCCAATGGAAGAGGTGTTCTTCCTAGAGGATCGCGACACTCTGAGGACTTCCTACTATGGCTCAGCGAACTCCGTGATGTTCTTCATCTCGGATAGGCTTCAAGAGTTCAACCTGGAGTCCACTTGCCAGACTGTGGAGCAAGGTGCTTACTACCAGCTCTCAATAACAGCCCAAAGCATACCCAGAGTGACTCGGCTACCTCCAACCTGGCCAAAGTTACGGCTACTGGTGTGGAACTGCAGAGGAGTGGCAAGGCGTGCACAGGAGTTCTCGCGCACTCTGAGGGATCTGAAGAACCAGTACAAGCCGAACATGGTTCTTCTGACGGAGACACAGTGGCAACCACGGGACGATCACGGTCTGATTCCACTTCGATTCCATCAAGCTAACCGGTTCGAGATTCCTGGCCAGCGCGACAGAGGCGGCATGTGGTTCTCTTGGAGCGACAGAGTCACGGTTAACGTCAACAGTGACGCAATCAGTTTCCGTGTCAACGTTGTTCCAAACCGTTAATTGTATTTTCCTTTTAATAAAATATCAAAAATCGTTGTAATATTTCCCTTTTATTTTATAAAACATCAAATATCAATGTACTATCTCTGTTGGCAATGGAATATCAGTATTATTAATAATATTGTATTTTCGCTATTTATGGCATCATTTACCTCATATGTGTATGTTCCGTGACAGCTGGCGTCCCTCGACTGGATCCATAATGCACTAACTAAATGATGTAAAATAATAAACAACTGGAGCGAACTATGCAAACAAGACAACAACACACATAGACTGCCCAACAAGACCTAACGCCCGCTCCGCTACCAAAATGAAACGCCCCGACCCGTATTTACCGTACACGGTAAACACGTGCCGGAACTGTGACAACCCAACCCAATAAAGCCCAAACAACAGTGTATAAATCAATAAATTGGCCAACGGCCCAATAACAAAACTGAAAACCGGCCCTTCGGCCCAACATAGAACTCGTCACCCGAACCCCGGGGACATCAACAACAACCAACTGGCCCAATGGCCCAAATACAACATATACATAACAGAAGATTTAACAATATGCACAGCGGAAGACTCTTAACTCACATGACAACATATGCAAAGCCCAATGCAACTAATGGATCCGAGTCCTGTCCGAGGGTACGCTTCAGCTTGCCCCGTACGTTCCTGCACTACAAACAACTCATCCTACGGGATGAAACCCCGCAGGCGAGGGGTGAGTCCGAAGCGCTCACCGACGAAAGATAAACAGTGATATATAATCAACCATCAAAATAGAAGAATTTAACACAACCAACACGACAGAGGAATCCAACACATCAACACAACAGAGGAAACCAATACAAACTACACAACAGAGGAATCTTACTAAATCATATCAAAGCCAAGACCAAAAGATTATTTATTATTAATTCCAATTTTATCTCCCGGGTCCCTGTCACTGGACAAGCTAGGGTCGTACCAGGTTATCAATTAATTCCGGATGCCAGGTCAAAGAACCAAACAAAATATTACCATACCGGGACCACGTCCCAAATTACCAAATCACACCAGGTTCAACAACCCAAAATACCATACCGGGATCAACATCCCAAACCGGATATTTGGTATATCCGAACCACTGGGTATTCGGTATACCCCAACCACAGGCATCAACATGCCAACCGGATATTCGGTATATCCGAACCACTGGGTATTTGGTATACCCCAACCACAGGCAACAAGCCTAACGGATATTTGGTATATCCGAACCACTGGGTATTTGGTATACCCTAACCACAGGCAACAGCATGCCAATCAAACCAAGTATCCAAACCAAGTAACCGACCATAGCATCCCAGAATTAATTTTCAACCATCGGGTCGTACCACTACTTTCCACATATATCATCATCTCATATCAATTCCAATTCCAATTTCCAATTTCCATTTCTCAATTATCCACAGTCAATAGTTTATTCCAATTATCCAATCACAACACTGTCTACCGTCAACAATCACAATATCCATAACAGTCAAACAATTATCCACTTTCCTATTAGCTCAAGTTACACAACAGACCATTCCATCAACAGTTTCATAACATCAATTACTCACAGTCCAACATCAATCACAACACAGTATCCAATAAACCAATAACAGTCATACAGCGGTTCAATCAAGCAAATCAACATCATAACAACAACAGCAACAATAACCGTAGCAGCCAAGTAACCAACACAATTCCATATTACCAAATATCCATCAACAACACATGTAACACCAATTATTCACAATTAACAGTTCATCACAATATCCACACGACCAATAGCACAGTCCAACAACAGCAACATCAATAACCATAATAGTCAAATATCCAACAATGACCCTATCAGTAGTTCATTCAAACAACAGAACACACAACTGTCCACATTGACCAGTTCATCAATATTCTCAACACAATATACACAAGTCTATCACAATCCAACAATAGCATCAATAATTCCACAGCAATCAGGTAACAGTCAATAATTATTCCAACAGAACAATCTAGCAGCAAAAAACGCAAACAAAGAAACACACACAGCATTATGGGCACATATCAAGGTTTATCTATCCTCACCTTGGCCGATTACTCAACTTCGGAATAAATGCAAAAACCTATACAACAAAATCATACATACACATAAATGCACATATCCGGTATGCAATGATGCCAAACTACGAATTAATCCCATCCCGGTTCTTATCTGATATTATTATCTCTTATCGAAAATAATTTTCCGAACGTATTTCCGAATATAATTTCGGTATAATACTTTAATTAAAACTCTTTTCTAGATATTTTCATAAAATAATTATAATTTCCAAAATGATAATTACTATAATTTTTCTCCAGAAAATAATAACCTATTTATAATTTCTAGAAAATATAAATAGTATTTATCTTTTCTAAATACATATACAATTTAATTTTCTAACACAAGATATAATTAACTCTAATTTCCAAAATACATATTCATATACATATACCACAATAATAATTTTCCAGCCAAAATAATATACATATAAATTTCCAGAAATTAATTTCATGTTACATATATATTTTTTTCCAATTTAATAATAGTTTCCAAAACAAAACTTAATTATTTAACTAAGTAAATATATTTATATTTTAATAAAAATTTCAGAATCAAATTGTCCATAATTTTCTCAAAATAACTATATAATTTTTTTCCAAAATTGAATTCCAGAATATTAATAAAAGTATATATATATATAATTTGTTTTTTTTAATTAAAACCGGACTGGGCTGAACAGTACCAAGCCCAGGCTTGTACTGTGCCAAACCCAGCCGGCCCAATCACCAACCCAACCCAGGGAATACCAACTAGCCCAAAACAACAAGCCTACACTCACCCAGCCCATGATCCGAATTGTAGAAACGGGTCAAGTGACCCATCAACACCAAAACCGGGTCGTCAACCATTCGGTTGCAGCGACGGCGGGGCGAAGGTGGCGACAGTCGCGGCAAGGGGGCGAGGGAGACGAGGTGGCGGCGTGCTGAGGCGGCAAGGAAGGCTGGCAGCTACTACTCGTGGCGGCGGCGTCGGCTGTAGGTGGGCACGGCGGTGCGAGCGCGATGGCAAGGAGGAGGCGAGGAAGGCGACGCGACGGCAAGCGGGGGTGGCACGGAACGGCGAGCTGAAGAGGTGGCTGACGGCGGCGGCGTGTCAGGGAGGAAGGGAAGAGATGCAGTGGAGAGGGGTGACGGGTAACGGTGGCGAGGGACGTGGCCGGCGGCGTGCTCCTTCCCTTCCTTTCCTTTTTCGTTTTTTTTCTTTCTTTTTTTTTCTTTTTCCTTCTTTTCCCGGTTTCATTTTTCTTCTCTTCTCTCATTTTTTTTTCTTTTCTTTTTCTTCCCTCTTTTTCTCTTTTCCTCTCCATTTTCTTTTCTCTCCTCTCTTCTTTTTCTCTCTTTTTCTTTTTCTTTCTTTCTTTTTTTCTTTCTTTTTTTTTCTTCTGCTCTCCTCCTCTCTTCTGCCGGCTTTAAACTGGTTTCCTTTTTTTTTACTATTAAGCATGTGAGCTCAAATAATGCAAACCCGTCCATATTACGGGCGAGTCCGATCCGGACCAGAAAATAACCGATACCTCCTTAGCTATTTTCCGATGTGATTTTCCGAGAAATTCCGAAATCCGAAAAATACCAACTTAGGTTCGAAAAATCCGCGGAAAAATCACGAGCGCGGGAAAACCCTCGGTTTCGGAAATTGACTCCCGATTTACCTTGAATTAATTACCCAAGATTAATTCAACAGTAAATCACGGTAAAACGACTTCTACAGTCCCGGTAAAAATTCAAATTTTTACCCGGGCTGTTACAAGTGTATGTGTTGTATAGTCTGTTGAGACTGGGTCGGTTACCCAATATGTAGTTGAGTTGAGGTGTCCTGGTCGGGCACTAGTGTATAGTACAGTCAATATTAGATGGTCAGTGCATTGCATAGTCGATGGGTGGACATTTGCATAGTCCGCATTGTTCTTTATGACTGTATTTGTTCAGTGTTCTGTTCACTACTCGTATGCCGTATGGATGTGCTCTTATGCTATGTTGTTCATCATGGGTTATGTGTCGGTGAGAATATGGAGAATCTCACCCCTCACCTGCCCCATCGGTAGGCTACGTTGTTCTTTGTGCAGGTATGCATCATGGCAGGCTGCGGCATCTCCTCCGACGGATCTGGATCCATAGTTTTGCATCGAGTCGATTCATGCTTTTGCTATGGTTATGAAAAATTGCTTCCGCTGTACTATTATTGTTATTGTACCCGAGGCCGGTGTTAGATATTATCGTTGGGCCATTGGGCTGGATTTCCTGTTGTATATGTTGTTTGTGCCATGTGTCGGCACTGTTGTTCGGTAATTACTGTGCATTGGGTAAATAGTAGTCGGGGTGTTTCAAGCGGGCATAGAGTTATGGGTATAAAATTAAAAGTATAGATTTCAGGTTTAGTATCTAGTGTTTAAGATTTTAAATTTTAAGATTTATGATTTAGAGTTTTAAGATATAAGAGTACACATTTAAGTTTAAATTTTAGATTGTAAAAGTTAAGATTTAAGATTTTTATGATTTAATGACCTAATTAATTGTAAATTTGATAAGAGGACCATAATAAATGTTTCAAAGCAATTGAGGCACCTAAAATTCTAAGCCTAACTGTCAAAGTTGTTGAAAAATAAGTATAGAACTTGTTATGGATATATATGTGAACATCATTCTTATTCAATTGTAAAATTGACACCTAACATCTTCTTTGATGTCTTTGGCCATTTGCCTTCTATAATTTTATTTTATTTAATCTTTTAAATTAATCAAATCGGGTTTGTTGGGTTTGTTTTTTTATCTTCCTATTTTTAACTATAAATACTCATTTCATTCCCTCCCTTTTTTACATTACCTTCACACCATAAACTTCACATCTTTTCATATTCCTACACATCTCTCTAAATTTTTTCCATCTTAGTTTATTTTTTTTTATTTGTCTATCTTATTTTCTATTATTAATATTACTATCAAATTTCTATTATCACCATCAAGCTTGCATTATTATCATTAATAAGAATAGACTTCACCTTCAATTTTATAACACTTTATTATATGAATCTCTAGCCTATTAAGATACTTCTTTTTGAAACTTTTCTTTTAATTATTATCATCCTTTCTATATTGTTAACTATTTTTTATATTATTATCCTACTACTTTTAGAACTTGTTTTAGAATAATGCTATTTGCTAGTACATCCTTCCTTGATTAGGTGGCATCCTATGTATTTAAATTTCAAATTCTAAATCACATGTTGTCTCTATGTACTACACCTGTGGCTCCGATGCAGGATATACGAGATAATCTCTATGGAGGGGAGGTTCAAGTGGAGGTGGGCTTAGAGGGTGTTAGTTCGTTTGGGATTTCTAAGCATGAGGGTAAGCAGATGCATGAGAGGTCGTGTGCTGGTGTAACTCTTAAGCCTCATCTTATACAAAAGAGTGGTTGGAATCCCTCGTTGATTCCAGATGCTGAAGCTACTCCTTCTACCTAGACACCTCTCTTAGTGACATCCCCTTTCTCTCATCAGGTACGACCATCTACTACTCATCAGACTTTTGAGTTCCCTAATGGTAGCTAATTATTCCAAGCAGGGTCAGGCAAGGTTACATCTGATCGGCAGGAGGGGTTTCTACCTTATAAAGGGGTGATAAGCAATGTCGTAGTGAGATGACTCCTTCTAATAGTGCGGTATCGCCTCATCTCAACTTTGAAGTTACTTATTTGAGTGTCACCCGCTCCCAGATACCGAATCCTTTAACCACGATTGATGCTCAGAATGATTCTCTTCTGGCTATTTCTTCTAGGAGGACTTGGATGCGTCGGGCGAGGAATAGTGATTGTAGGGAGGAGCCCGGGTTAGTCCTCTTTCCACCAAACGAAGGAGTCAACTAGTGGTAGACACCATTCTAGTAGTTGGATCGGAGGGGGTTCATAAGAAGCTAAGGGACTCCAGTGGTTTGGGGGATGCTCAAAAAGTTATAGTGGCAGAGGTTGCTCAGCAACCTCGTCAGTCGCCATGAGTCTACTGTATTGGAACTGTCGTGGTTTGGGGGATCCACGGGCAGTTTCCCTTTTGTGCAAACTGATTTAGCTTGAAAATCCTCTTATGTTTTTTCTCTAAAAAACCAGGTTAAAACTTAAAGAGAAGGAACAGATACAACAACGCCTCAGGTGGGAGGGTTTGTTGGTTCGGGATTATGAGGGGGATGGAAAATCTCGGAGTGGGGGTCTAGCTCTACTGTGGAGAGGTGATATTGATGTTACTCTATCCTCACTTAGCCTTCACCATATTGATGTGTTTATTGATGGATGGGGGTAGGGGTTCAACATGGCGCTTCATAGGTTTTTCTGATTGGCTGGAAAACACGGATAAGTGGCGCTCATGAGATCTCCTTCGGCTACTTCATGCGTAGAATGATATTCCTTGGCTCTGTGGAGGGGAATTCAATGAGATATTACACCAGCATGAGAAGCGGGGAGGAGCATTTAGAGACACGGGTGCCATGCAGAACTTTCGGGATGCTCTTGTTGATAGTTAGTTGCATGATCTAGGTTATTTGGGTTGTGAGTTTACTTGGGTCAGAGGGGAGGTTCCGAATGCCTTGGAGGAAAGACTTGATCGGATGGTAGCCACGGATGCATGGCTTCAGCTATTCCCGAATCATGTAGTGAAGCACTCCTAGACAAAAATCAGATCATAACCTGTTAAAGCTGGTTCTTGATCGTCATGATAGTTCGGTTCAACCTCGGCCGAGAATTTTTAGATTTGAAGCCATGTGGATGGGTGAACCGGGGTGTGCGAAGGCTGTTGAAAGGGCTTGGTCTGGACTCACTGATTCCTCACCGGTGGAGACTCTTCACTAAAAAATCTCACGCTGAAGCAGTATGCTTGGTAGCTGGAGTAAGAGTTCCTTTGGTCATATTAATAGTCAATTAAAACAAAAACGTCAAGCTTTGGAGTAGTTGAACTCTCAGGTGCAGTCTCCACAGATTGTGCAGCAGTCAAGGGTCTTGAATTGTGAGATTGATGAGCTAATTCGGAAGGAAGAGATTATGTGGGCCCAAAGATCCCAGGTTTTATGGCTAAAGGAGGGGATAAACACACTAAGTACTTCTTTCATAAGTCGAACCAGCGCTGTAAAACTAATCTGATTCGGAGAATTAAACTTTCTAATGGGGAATGGGAGAGTAATCAAGCTGGAATTGCTTCGACCTTTGTGGAATTCTATTCCAATTTATTTAAGTCAGATGGTACAAGCAATATAGAGGCTATTCTAGGATATGTTTCCCATCAGGTTTTAGAAGCAATGATTAGTCAGCTTCTTAGGCCATATACAAGGGAGGAGGTTTATTGTTCTATAAAGCAGATGCACCCTTCTAAGGCACCTGGGCCTGACGATTTCCCGCCTCGTTTCTTCCAACAGTATTGGCGATGGGTAGGGGATGATGTTTGTCAATTGGTTTTGGATGTTCTCAATAATGTTTTTGATCCATCAAGCTTAAATCACACTTTCGTTACTTTAATTCCGAAAGTGAAGCACCCGGAAGTGTGCAGTCAGTTCTGTCTAATTAGCCTTTGTAATATAGTGTTCAAACTCATTACAAAGACTATAGTTAATCGATTGAGGGAGATATTGCCTGAGCTTATTGGGCGGGAACAGAGTGCATTTGTTCCCAGCAGACATATCACTGATAATGCTCTCATAGCGTTTGAGACTTTCCATTACATGAAGTGGCGATGTCAAGGGAACAAAGGGTATATGGGATTGAAGCTTGATATGAGTAAAGCCTATGACCGGGTTGAATGGAGCTTCTTGGAGGTGATCCTTACCAAAATAGGTTTCTCTGTGCAGTGGACACAACTGATTATGCGGTGTGTTACCACTGTTACCTATTCCTTATTGATTAATCGGGTTCCACAAGCCAGC
Organism: Turnera subulata; assembly: GCA_028386065.3. Lineage (NCBI taxonomy): Eukaryota > Viridiplantae > Streptophyta > Magnoliopsida > Malpighiales > Passifloraceae > Turnera > Turnera subulata. Next base: position 413,621 of record JAKUCV010007482.1, on the reverse strand, counting down.
TTTAGCCCTCATTGTGGACTGAGACAGGGAGACTTTTTGTCTCCGTATTTATTCTTATTTTGTACTGAAGGTCTTTCTGTATTAATCAATAAGGAGAACGCCTCAGGTCAGCTACATGGTATACGTACAGGTGTGTCGTCGTGCTCCCCATGTGTCTCACTTATTTTTTTGCTAATGACAATATTCTTTTTGCCCAAGCTAATAGGAGGGAAGCAGGTACAATTTCATCTATTCTTGCTTGATATGAAGCTGCTTCCCGTTAGAAAATTAACCTAGAGAAGTCAGAGGTATTCTTTAGCTGAAACGTACATGATGAGTCTAACTCTTGAATCTAAGGGGATCTGGGTGTTAAGCCGGTATATACCTTAGACAAATATCTTGGATTGCCGGCTCTTGTTGGTAGATCTAAGAAGGTTATTTTTTCTGCGGTTTGTGATAGGGTGGCTAAAAGGATGGGTTAATGGAAGGAGCGGTTTTTAATTGACTCAAGGAGGGAGATTTTTGTCAATTCCATTGCTCAATCCATCCCCAACTATCTTATGAGTTGTTTTCAGCTACCTCAAGTGATATGCTCCCAGCTGGAATCGATGGTGAGACAGTTTTGGTGGGGCATGAGGAATGGACGAAGTTGGATTCATTGGGTCTCGTGGGAGAAACTCTATTGCTCGAAATCCGTTGGTGGTATGGGTTTTAGGATTTTCGAGGCAACTAATCTGGCTCTCCTAGGGAAACAAGGTACCCGGTTGCCCATGATGAGAGTAGCCTTCTTGCCAGGATTCTTAAGGCTCAATATACCCTAATTCTACCTTTTGGGAAGCACAAATGGGGTATACACCCAGTTACACTTGGCGGAGTCTTCTCGACTCCCATTTTATCTTAAAGAAGGGGATGAGGTACTCCATTGTCAATGGTTCCACGATTCGTATATGGAGGGACAAATGGCTGCCATGCGATGGTCACTTTCTTGTGGAACCACTTATGTCTATCCTAGATAAATATGCAACGGTTAGTTTGTTGCTTGATGAGTCTTCTAGGGACTAGAATAGGCAGTTGATGGATTCAATCTTTAATACGGAGGAATCTGTGATTATCAAGAGCATCTTTATTGTGTTGGAGGACCAGCCGGATTGCCCACGTTGGCACTACACCTCATCGGGTTCCTATATGGTAAAAATTGGTTACCATTTAGCTCTGGATGTATTGCACCCACAAATTTCTGGATGGGAGCTGGCAACGGATGGGGAGTGGAAAGCTTGGTGGCGGGGGTTGTAGAAGATGAATATTCCTCCAAAAATCAGATCTTTTGCCTGAAAGTTATGTACCAGCATTCTTCCTGTTAAGTCCAACCTGGTGAATCGACACGTCCTTGTTTCTGATAAATGTCCATGGTGCCATCTAGCTGTGGAATCTATAGCTCATTTGTTCTTTGAATGTTCATGGGCTTTACGGGTTTGGCAGCAGTGCACATTCGCTTGTCAGCTCCAGTTTGAGGGTGTAAATGATTGTGGTGGGTGGCTTTATCGGCATCTGTCTGACCCTGAAACGAGCCCTCACTGTCAAGCAGGGAATGTGGAAGGATCAAAACTGTGAACACCCAAATTTGACCCATGAAAATTATGTTGAGATTAGACTCCAGACATGTTTGAATCATAAGATTGATGAGTTGGTCTTGGGTTGAAGCATGGATGGGGTTAATTTTAGTAGAATTTATACGTTATAGTAATTAAAACTTTTATATATCTAGGATTAATGAGACGATTTAATCATAGGATATGTTATGGACTAAATTGCTAAAATGTATTTTATCATATTAAATTTGGGCTTGTTTATTTATTAAACCCAATTATATTTATTCTTGGGTTGAAGATGAATGTAAGGGTCCAATTTAATAAGGTATGGACTTTTCTTCAGAGTTGCACAGCCCATTAACACCTTGCTTACAGACAAATTTAGCTCTGATTTTCATGGGAAATCAGAGTTAAATCATTCCTTAATAGCAAGAATATTTTTGCTATGATTTTGGCTTAAAATGAGGAATCAATGTGTAATTAGTCAATTAGGAGATGATTGAGAGGAGTAGTAATCAAGAAAGTAGAGGATTCTGGGCAGTCTAGGGGTTAATTATGTGGTAGGATCAATCAGGGAGGAATTAGAGGAGAATCGGGACCGAAAAAGGAAAGAACGGGTGAGACGCGTAGGTGCGGGCGGTCATCTCGGGATGACCGCCGAGCCTGGGCGGTTTTCCACCCATGATCGCCCGACCTGGCTATCATCCATAGGATGACCGCCGGCCGTGGCGGTCATGCACACCTAGAAACGTATTTTCTCTCCGATTTTCGCTCGTAATCTTATTCTACTCAGTTTTGGCCCATATTTTTGGCCATTACCTTGATCATTAAGTTGGTCCACGCCCTTAGGCTACCCAGAACACTATAAATAGGTCCCTCCTCTCACATTTCAGAGGACACACATTCTATTATACAAACACCCTTCATAAAGCTTTGAAGCTTGGAGAAACTCTATCTCTTCAAGCTTAAGAAATATTTCCATAGGCAAAACTCTGGTAGAATTTCGTGGGTAGCATCATCCATTGAAGGCAGCAAAGGGGAAAATCAAGAAGAACTCCAAGATTGGGTTGAGGAGTGGGAGGAAATTGTGTGGGAGGCACAACTCAAACCAAGGAGCTAGAGGAGGGCTACAAGAGGTAATCCTAATCTCTTTTTGTCTGACCAATTATTGTTGAGATGTTGATGTTGATGATGATGTGACTGTTGTGATGCCATGTTAAGAACTACGTGGGCTTTGAACCCGGTCGCCGGGGTACGTAGGTGGTTTCTAGTGGTGGAAGCTCAAGCCCAATCTTCTTCTTCTCCTCTTTCTTTTTAATATTCAGTTATTATATGTTTTGGTGCTCACACTTGCACACTTGCACAAGGCATACAAAATCCTCTAATTGCACAAAGTTTCGCCCCAACATGGATGGGTGCCTAACACCTTCCCATCCATGACGAATCCCCGGGTCCAGCATCTTTGGTTCGTTGTCCAGTTGCCTAAATGGAGTCACATGAAGGGTTTTTCCCAAGTTTTTGTCCCTTAATAAAATTTGGGTGGCGACTCCAAAAATGTTGGATGATGGTTATGAAGAAGGTGTAAGAGAAAGGTGAATAGGCCCAAGTGATTTTGGGTCTGGTATTCACAACTGGCGACTCCGCTGGGGACTTTTGAGGGTTCAAGAAACTTTGTAAAATTATTAAATTTATGTATGCCTTTTTATGTGTCATCATAAGTGCCATGCATTCATGATAAATGATGTAAAGCCCTTACCGTAAGAGGGCCAAGGGATCCAAGTCCACTACAATGCTTTCTTTAAGCGATAGTGGCTTGTGTGAACCGGTTTCTCGCTGCTCATGCAATGATAGGGATTAATGGGCCTTGGACCTCACGCGATATCTTTTATCACATGTGTGTAGGCCAAACTATTCCTTATCAGCAGTCTTTCAACCCCCAACTAGCTGCATACCCTGAGCATCCCATGCATGATGAATCAATAGGTGTTGCGTGCATTTGAGTGCTTGTTGTTGTGAGTTCAAGTAGAAATACAGGAGGTGCCCCCTCATTCATTCCTCCATATATAAATTCGTAAAGACATGTGTGAGATAGTCCTTGAGGAGTCAAAGACCCTGACACCGGTCCTTTAAATATTAGGACAACATGAGTGAGGAAAGTGGTGCAGAAGTGCCTGAGGAAATTCTGAACTTACTCAAGGATCCGAATATCATGGAAGCACTCCAAGCTCTGAAGAAAGGGAAAATGGTGTCCCCTGGGAGTAATGGGGGACAAAATTGAAAACCGGATGGCGAGCATAATGTGGTGATAGTTTAGGATAGTGATTCTGTGGCGTAAGATTCTAAGGGAGATGGTGAGAGACTTAGAAGACTGGAGGACCTCCTGAAAACCATGAAGAAGAAAGAGGACGATTGGAATTTAGATCGCCTATTTTTGTTCCCCGAGGCCCGTTTTCCTGAAAAAATTTAAGATGCCAGATATCGAGAAGTTCAATGGAATAGGATGTCCCACAACCCACCTAAAGATCTATGTGAGGATGCTATAACCTATGGGGATTGGGCCTGAATTAATGACCCAATTATTCCAAAGAACTTTATCTAGAGGAGCTTTGAGGTGGTTCATGACCTTAGATGAGAGCAAGATAAGCAAATGGGAGGACCTCTGTAAAGAATTCCTGAAGCAGTATAACTATAACACTGAGGTGGATGTGACCAAAAGGGATCTCGAGACAACCAAGCAAGAAGTTCAAGAGACGTTTTTCGCTTACATCTCGAGATGGCGTAATAAAGCATCTTTGATGGTGGACAGGCCCACAGAAAAGAACAAGTGCAGATGGTGATCAAGAACCTATAGTCGACTTACTACGATCGCATGGTTGGCAATTATTATGCCAATTTTAAAGCACTCATTGGGGCGGGAATACAACTAGAAGATGCTATTAGCTTGGGAAGGATCAGGATGCCTACGGAAACCCCCAGAAGGAGTTTCAATGCGCCCCCAGGCACGCCGAAGTGAACCATGTCACTGTTCAGACCCCACTACAGGTTGAGTCGATTAAAAGGGAGTTTACTCCCTTCCCTATGTCTTTAGGAAAGATGCTGCAGAAGTGTGTGGAAAAGAATTTACTGCAGCCCCTGGAACCAAAATCTGGTCTTCCCTTTGGAGGGGACCCTAATAAATTCTGCGGATTCCATCAGGCAGCTGGACATGCTACAGACAACTACGTCCGACTTCGGCATGAGATCCAGGATTTAATAGAAAGGAATGAAATAATTCTGCCCAAAAGGCCGAATACCAAGTCAAATCCCTTGTCCTTACTCGGAGAGGTTAATATGATGGAGGTCGATTCCAAATCTGAGCTGCCATGCTGTGTGCTCGATCTGAGTTGGTATGAAGACTCTGATGAAGAAGTTGATGTCATCACTAGATCGGGAAGAGTGGCGAGAAGGGCTCCCCTTCGCCTAGAAGAACCGGAAGAAATAACGGATCCTGAAGAAGATATGGTGATAAAACAATTGAAGAAGACTCAGGCCAATATCTCTATCTGGGGTTTACTAATGTCATCTCGCCCACATCGAGAAAAGGTACTCCAAACCTTGAGCAAGGCTCATGTCCCCATTGATACCGCACCAGATGCATTGGCCAACATGATAGCTTTAGTAGAAGTTGACAATCAGATATCCTTCTTAGACAAAGACCTCCGCTCGGATAGGAAAGCCCATATTGATGCCCTATACTTAACCGTTCAGGAAAAGAAAATTAGATACCCTTGGTATTAATAGATAATGGATCTGCCCTGAATGCCTATCCATTAAAAACTGCGGGTTCCTTAGGATTTGGAGTTGCGGATTTCTTACCCTCCCGAACTATGGTCAGGGCATATGACAATGCAAGAAGAGAAGTGTTGCGCATGATAAAGATGGAAGTCATCATCGGGCCCGCCCCTTTTTTGGTAGAATTCCAAGTGCTCGATTTCGCATCGAAATTCAATTTGCTCCTTGAAAGACCATGGTTGCACCAAGACCGAGCTATAGCCTCCACCTTACATCAAATGTTGCGATTCCCTTACAAAGGGGGGATAGTCACCATTAAAGGAGAAATGGCTGAAAAGAATATCAAACCGATATATGGGATTGAAGAAGAAGAAGAGGTGTCTTTATACGGTTTTGTTTTTGAATCTATCAGTACCATAATAATAGATAAGCCCATTATGAGAACCCCTTATTGTGACCCATTTGGCAATTCGTCGGTTATGAACATTATGGGAAAGATGAAATATTTTCCGATTATGGGGTTAGGAAGAAGGCAGCAAGGAGTGTTAGAGGTCCCTGAAATTTCTGAGTGTTGTGCCTCCTTTTGGTTTGGGATATGTTCCAACTTCGGCGGAGCTGAAAGAGCAAAAGGTGAAGAACCAAGCTAAGGCAGCAGCCCGCAAGAACAAACGGGAATGGGATTTTCCCATGACTCCATACTTCAAAACACTGAATGGATATTTTGTGAAGGAAGAAGAGGACTTTCCCTTTTGCGGCTTCCCTGAACCATGGATGTGTAGCATCATGAAAACCAGAAAACAGGGATTCGAGCAATTCTTTGACTGTTATCCCGAAGAAATAATGGAGGAAGAAGAAGAAGAAAAGAGGAGAATAGATGAAGACGAGGACTTTGGTTGTAGACATCTCTTTGGGGAAGGTGGGACTGCTTGAGGATTTGTGTGTTAACTTTTGCAGAGTGCTTAGTTGAGAGTTTAATAAGCCAATGAGCAAGTTTATGTTGTGTTTTGTTTCAATAAAATGGGCACTCTTTCTGTTATTTCAATGATGTCTTTTTACATATATGGTTCATATGAATATGGTGTGTTGGACAAACTCCCCAAAAATATCTGGACGTTAATCTAAAGATGGAACATTAATGATAAAAATAATCTTAATCAAAGCCCCAATCAAATAGAGGTCTCTGATCAAGCCATTCGAGCAAGAAAAAAATTCTTATCCGAAGAGACAAAACAACAGACCAAAGAAGAGAACTACGTGAGTCTGATCTCGTGAGCCTAAAGAAAAAAAAAAGAAAAAGAAAAAGGAAAAAGGTCATGGGTACGTAGGAAGCCCAACAAGGGTTCGGTTCCATTATTATCATTGATAATCCAAATATTGACAAAAGATAAAGGGAGTTTGTTCACTCATTCATTCGTATGTATCATAAGTGTAAAGAGATAGTTGTTGGAATGATACTCAATCCTTCTTGTGCCTTTTTTGACTTGGAGCACCATCCCCGCCATTCTTCTCTTCTACTAGATGATTGGGCAATCCAAAGCCTGGGGGCACCCACTCTTCTAAGAATGCTTCTCTCATCAGACGCAAGGACCTCTCAGTATCAGCCACATCCTCTTTCAGCCACTCCAAATATGCCAATGAGGGATGTATCTCGAAATGACCACCAGTACCTACTCTCAAGGCCAGAGCCCAACCTCCTTTGATGACTTTTAGAGCAGCCGCCTCCATGGGTCCTGTGGTAGGAGTTAGGATAGTTGATGGAACTACTTGATTTATGCTGAATTGTCTCAGGATTCTGTTCGGACGATACTATGTGAATTTCTCTAGACCCGGGAGTGGGACCCAATCCTTGGAGAAAGTACGAACGCTACCTCTTGCATCCCTAACCACCTGCAATACCACATGATTTGTGCGCCTGTGAGATCCATCATGAAAACGGTCCAATCCCAAATGGTGTGGAAGAAGACGGAATAACCACGACGAATGTAATTCGGAGGAATGGTTTGAGGTCGTTCAATCAATGTGAGGTGTTCACACAACCACATCTAAAAAAGTATGAAGAATCAGCATGATAACGATGATATTTCAAGAATCAGAGTGGGAGAATTTATACCTGAAGCAAGAGGGGAGAGCCGGACATAGGAGCTGAGGGATCGTCCACTAGTTTGTCTAGACAATGGAGGGTTTCGCCTAAAATCATTGGAGTGAGGCTCTTTTTGTTAAAAAGTTTAGCCACCAAAGCACCGACTCGGAGAGAACAAACACCAGGGGAGCCTACTAAGAGAAATTCATGTGTCATCACAAGGGCAAGGGCATGGTTTCGTTTTTCTCACCATTCGGCATCACACTCCTCCGGATGATGTTCCGAACCACCAAGGAAATATTGGTCAACGATTTTCGATAAGTCAAGACAGTTGTGCTGATCCAGAAGAAAACTAAGTTGCCCATCAGCCAAGAAAAGAAATTTGCTAACCTCTTTCAGGACGGGTTTTGCAAGAGAAACCATGGCAACTTTGCTTATGAATTTTGCACCCATGAACGTGTTGAATTCATCGATGGAAGGACAAAGCTCCATCATGTCTTGACCGAAGCGAAAAAAGCGACGACTCTTGTCCCAGAATTTTACAGCAGCACGAATCAAGTTCTCCTCCACCGCCACTCCACAAAGTTGGAACAATGTAGAGAGTCCCAGCATCGCAAAACTCAGACGGCATATGCGAGGCACGCTCGCCATCCATTGAAGCACCTTGGCATGAAAATTCTCACTCATGTTTGTTTTAGATGTGTGTTGAAGGGATTTCGAGATTTATGAGGTTCTTTAGACATCCCTAGAGCTATATTTATAGTGTTTTAAGATGAGAGGACTCGTGAAAAACCCTAAAGCCCAAACCCAAAGGCCAAAAAAGGAAAAAAGACAAAAAAAAAAGGGAGCTATGACCGCCAGCACGGGCGGTTATGGCGAGAAGACCGCCAGGAAGTGGCGGTCATCTCTCCCCTTGACCGCCCAGCCGACACTGTTCACCCAAAAAATTGTTTTTCCAAAAATTCCAGAAAATTGAGAGAGGAAGGAAAAAAAGGGAAAGAGAGAATATGAAAGAGAGGCGAGGAAAACATGTGTATTTATCACTTAAGGGGCATTTCATGATCTTTTACTTGAATTTACAATGATGTGTGTTTTGATGAGTTAGACGAGTATTTTGCTTTAGAATGACGAGTCTTTTGAAGACATGATGAGCCTATTCTTTGGACGATTGCCTTGAATGAGGGAGGACCCGAAGGGTCCGCGAACATGCTCAATCTAGACCAGCTGAGACCAAAGGCAGGTGCCCCTAAGATAGAAGTAGAACTGATGAGAGTCCTTAGGGGTAGATACCCCTAAAGTAGAGTGGATGAAGATGTTGAGGGATAGATATCCTAGGGACGTTGTGCCGACGTAGAGGAGCACCGAGACGATGTAGATGAACCACGGGATGATTCTCATTAGCTCTTGGGACCAGGAAAATCCCAAGACCCCCGAGATGAGATGAGATCCTCACGGGAGGGCGACAATATCCCTAGTTAACATAGGTGAGATGATCTTAGTTAGCAAAATCCCCACAGGAGGGTGATAATATCCTTAGTTAGCAAAATCCCCACAGGAGGGTGATAATATCCTTAGTTGGCAAAATCCCCACAGGAGGGTGATAATATCCTTAGTTAGCAAAATCCCCACGGGAGGGTGATAATATCCTTAGTTGGCCAAATCCCCACAAGAGGGTGATAATATCCTCAGTTGGCAAAATCCCCACGGGAGGGTGATAATATCCTTAGTTGGCAAAATCCCCACGGGAGGGTGATAATATCCTTTATTAATGACTTTTGTGACCAGGAAAATCCCAAAAGAAACCCGGGGATGAGATGATTCCCGATAGCTCTTGGGACCAGGAAAATCCCAAAAGATGAGATGAGTCAATCACAAACTTCAGGATGAGATGATTCTCGAGGTGGAGCAGGTGATGCTCCAACCATTGGTCCACAACACTCACTTTTGTTATCCAAATTTGGTTGTTCCTTCCTTGCGTTGCTTCGTCTTTAAGTTTTAAAGACTCACCAACGAGGGGCATCTGTGAACACCCAAATTTGATCCATGAAAATTATATTAAGATTAGACTCCAGACATGTTTGAATCATAAGATTGATGAGTTAGTCTTGGGTTGAAGCATGGATGGGGTTTAATTTTAGTAGAATTTATACGTTATAGTAATTAAGACTTTTATCTGCCTAGGATTAATGAGACGATTTAATCATAGGATATGTTAAGGACTTAATTGCTAAAATGTATTTTATCTCATTAAATTTGGGCTTGTTTATTTATTAAACCCAATTATATTCATTTTTGGGTTGAAGAAAAATATAAGGGTCCAATTTAATAAGGTATGGACTTTTGTTCAGAGTTGCACAGCCCATTAACACCTTGCTTGCAGACAAATTTAGCTCTAATTTTCGTAGAAAATCAGACTTAAATCATTCCTTACTATCAAGAATGTTTTTGGTATGATTTTGGCTTAAAATGAAGAATCAATGTATAATTAGTCAATTAGGAGATGATTGAGAGGAGTAGTAATCAAGAAAGCAGAGGATTCTGGGTAGTCTAGGGGTTAATTACGCGGTAGGATCAATCAGGGAGGAATTAGAGGAGAATCGGGACGGAAAAAGGAAATAACGGGTGAGACGCGTAGGCGCGGGCGGTCATTTCGGGATGACCGTCGGGCCTGGGCGGTCTTCCACCCATGACCCCCCTGCCTGGCTATCATCCATAGGATGATACGCCGGCCATGGCAGTCATGCACACTCAGAAACGCGTTTTCTCCCCGATTTTCACCCGTAATCTTATTCTACTCGGTTTTGGCGCAGATTTTTGGCCATTACCTTGATCATTAACTTGGTCCACGCCCCTAGGCTACCCAGAACACTATAAATAGGACCCTCCTCTCACATTTTAGAGGACACACATTCTATTACACAAACACTCTTCATAAAGCTTTGAGGCTTGAAGAAACTCTATCTCTCCAAGCTTAAGAAATAGTTCCATAGGCAAAACTCTGGTAGAATTTCGTGGGTAGCATCATCCATTGAAGGCAGCAAAGTGGAAAATCAAGAAGAACTCTAAGATTGAGTTGAGCAGTGGGAGGAAATTGTGTGGGAGGCACAACCCAAACCAAGGAGCTAGAGGAGGGCTACAAGAGGTAATCCTAATCCCTTTTTATCTGACCAATTATTGTTGACATGTTAATGTTGATGATGATGTGACTGTTGTGATAGCATGTTAAGAACTACGTAGGCTTTGAACCCGGTCGCCGGGGTACGTAGGTGGTTTCTGGTGGTGGAAGCTCAAGCCCAATCTTCTTCTTCTCCTCTTTCTTTTTAATATTCAGTTATTATGTGTTTTGGTGCTCACACTTGCACACTTGTACAAGGCATACAAAATCTTCTAATTGTACAAAGTTTCGCCCCAACATGGATGGGTGCCTAACACTTTCCCATCCATGACGAATCTCCGGGTCCAGGATCTTTGGTTCGTTGTCCAGTTGCCTAAATGGAGTCACATGAAGGGTTTTTCCCAAATTTTTGTTCCTTAATAAAATTTGGGTGGCGAAGCCAAAGATGTTGGATGATGGTTATGAAAAATGTGTAAAGGAAAGGAGAATAGGCCCAAATAATTTTGGATCGAGTATTCACAAAAACCAGTTAGTGTTTCAAGAGCAATGTAAACCTATTGAGATTTTAGTCCTTCAAGCACTGGAGCTTTTATCCAATTCCAACAGGTTCAATGCAGCCCAGGGCCAGCTACTAGCATTGTGCGTCCTGTGCTTTGGATTCCTCCACCGGAGGGCTACGCCCAACTCAACACTGGCATGTCTCTGATGGGGGGCACGAGTTCTGGTTTAGGTGTTGTCTTAAGGGATGCCAATGTTATGGGGATTGCTGCCCAGACGTGCTTCATTCCGTCCAAGTATGATATACCAATTGGCGAAGCCCTTGGTGTGCGAATGGGTTTGGTTCTCGCTCTATCGCTGGCTCCTAACAAACTTATCCTTGAAGCTGACAGTTTGATGGTCTTGCAGGCTATTAAAGTCCATCATAATTCTCCTTCTCGGTTTAGTCTTATTATTAAAGACATTTTGCAGTTAATTTCTTATTTTCAGACTTTAGCTCCTTTTACGTTTCAAGGTCAAATAATAAAGTAGCTGATGCTACTAGTAGATTAGCTAGTCCTTTGAGCCAAAACTTATTTTGGCTGCAAAATTGGCCAGCTGGGATTACTGGACAGGCAAATGACGATCTTCGATTGATTACTTGAATGAAATGAAATCTTCCATTTTCAACAAAAAAAAAAAAAGAAGGAATATAAAGACGAAATGATTTAAATAGTCTCAATAGATGATCATGACTTATAGAAAAAATGAAGAAAAAATAATTGTTATAAACTCTACATAAAAGCGAAAACTAGTTATAGAAAATAACTGTGAACAAATTTAAATTGGAATTGTTGTAAAAATAAGATACGTTATCTCTTTTTTTTGGTTAGTTTACCATTTGGTAACCAGGGAGATTGTCGCTTCAATTAACTAGACACTGTCTCATACAAATACAATCATGCCTCTTAAAGAATAAAATAATATTTAATTTAAAAGCTGATCGTACAATCTTTCCTTTAAATCACAGAAATAATTCAAATGAAAATAATAAAAATATGAGAAGTCTAGTATAAAATTAGGATGAATAATTGATTTAAAGTTAAAGAAAGAATGACCAATACTTCATCTTACTCCATTTATTTATAAATCAACATGTCCGCAAACTTTTATACTTATTTTGCCTCAGAAATTATCAATTTTAGAGAACTATCATACCATTTGGGAAAAAATTATGTGCAGGTTTTTTAAAAATGTATTTGAATATATTACATGACAAATGCCTAGAAATAATTGTTAAAATATTAAATTATTTTTAAAAAAAATTATTAAAATAGCTCGCAGAATCCATGGGTAGTGAACTAGTTATTATTTATAAAACAATCTTGTCTTACATTATTATAATCACGAGAGCTTCTATTTTCTTTTTTTTTTTCCTTCCGCACTAGTGTCCTGGGCCAACTCGTCTTTAAGGGATAACAACGGGCCCAGACTAATCCAGCTCATGACATGATTGTAACCATAAAGGTTGGCGCCACTAATCCCTAACTAGTCTTTAAAGTACTGCGTTCTCAAGACTCGAACTCAAAATCCCCTGATTAAACTAGAACAACTCCAACTAGGGCAGAGCAAATTAACCGAGCCGATCTAACCGAGCCGATACCGACCGAAAACCGACGGTATCGGCTCGAAATTTGGGTGAATCCTAGAGCCATCTATTGAATTTGTACCGTACCGTTAAAAGGGGAAAAAAGATCGGCATGATGAGCTTTGTACCGTCGGTTTTTAGTGTATACCGATACCGACAAAATGAAACATAAAAAGTATTGGCCCACCAAAGAAACACTTCCCCATCTCCACTTCATCTCCCTCTTCGTACTCTTCTTCTTCACCCAGGGCACGACCCCTCTCTCTCCACCACCACCAACCCAACTAACCCTCTAATTTCACACCCACAAAGACTATAATCTCCTAAAACCCAACGAAAACCAAAAATAATCTTCCAAAATCCAACTCAATCCTCCACTTCCCACATCAAAGGCCTCGCCTTCAACTGCCTTGACTCCCTCTCCCGCTACCTTTGCTGCCGACCAAGTCATTTTACAGTTTATGTCTTTTGCTATCGGTTCAATCAATTTCCGACCGTACCGAGGTCGGTGTTTATCGGCATACTACCGATCGGCACAGGGGGAATAATGGCACGGCATCGGTCGGAAAAATGGGCAGTCGGAAAAGTCATACCGAACCCTTATCGGCACGGTATGTGCCATACCGACCGATTGCTCTCCCCTAACTCCAACCTGTTGATCAGTTATCACGAGAGCTTCCGTGCACAAACTGGTATGTAATAATAATAATGATAAAGGACAAGATAAATCATAATGGGCTCCAACAAAATACAATAAGCCCATATGTGATGATGCAGAAGAGAAGCCCGTGTATGACACGGTGTAGTTAATTAAAGCAACTATCTCCCCGGTTACCAAATGGTAAAACCAACACTAAATGCACGAGAGAGATGAAAGTTGAAACTGGATCAGAAAAAAAACAAAAGATGAAAGTTGAAAGACGAAGCGAGTATATGAGGCATACATTTCCCTTCCCTCCTGTACTATTATTATTATTGTTATTATTATTATTAATTTGTTTCACAAAATAAATGTGGGTTTGACTCCGGCCAAAACGGTTACAAGAAACCAGGGACAGAGACCGTTATTAGCTTCCCCCCACAAATACTGGCGCCTTTTGATTTTCTCTCCCAACCTCATACCTCTCTATTCCTTTGCCAAATCCAAATTCAACGAGCGTTAATAGGAACAAACAACAACTTAGACTAGAGAGAGAAATGACCGAAATTTATCAAAACTGAAAACACAAAAAAACACACACACACACACACACACACTCGTTCACCTTAGTCCCCCCACCTAATTAACCTTAAAGCTGTTTTTTTGTTTTTCTTTAGTAACATACGTATGGTCTTCTTCGTGACAGTATCCTAAGAAATGCCATCGAAACCTCACCTTTCTTTCCTTGGCAACCGCGGCTGCCCCGAGTAGAAGAATTTTAACTCTGCAAACCGAGGCACCTTTATGTACGTACACCTTCGTTGAAAGCAAAAGCAACCACCCAACAAGAAAGAAATTTCTTCGCTGAAGAGGTCTTTAATTAATGCTCTTGTTTTATGTTGCTACTACTAGTACTACTAGTACGTTAACACGAAACACTGTTCTGTTCTGCCACTATTTAAGCTAATAAACGTTGCCATTTGAATGAATCATAGCAGGACTGAAACAAAGGAAGAAATAAAAAGAAAGAGACTCTGTGTGCGTGTGCAGTGTGATCGGTGTGATAAGAGAAGAAGAGAATGGAGAGCTTGTTGAGTGAGGAATTCGAGGTGCAAGCGAAGCACGCGCCGTCGGAGGTGTTGCAGAAATGGAGGAAAGTGTGCGGGGTGGTGAAGAACCCCAAGCGACGCTTTCGCTTCACCGCCAACCTCTCCAAGCGTTATGAAGCTGATCAGATGCGCCGTACCAATCAGGTACCAGCTCCTCACTTCGCCACCAAAATTTCCATGCTCTCTTTTGGTTGGATGATGTTACTGTTCTCAGATACTGATCCATGTTATTATGTTCTCTTATTGTTCTTTAATCACCAAAATTTGTGTAGGTGATGTGATTAGATTCTTAATTGTTGTTGATACAGGATCAACTCTGCATATGATTACAGTTTTCTAAACTCAACTCTGTTTCTTAAGGAAACTAATCCCATCATTTGATGTTTTTGCTGTACTTAACTGGTGGAAGAACTCTAGAGGTTGTAACATTAGTTATAGCTAGATGATGTTTGAATTTTGATGTTCCGGGTATGTTCCATTTCTTTGAATAATATTGAGAAACAAAATGAAGTGGCTCTGACTTGTGAGCTTACTCTTCTTGTATGTCGGATATTGTAGGAGAAGTTAAGAATTGCAGTTTTGGTTTCCAAGGCAGCATTTCAATTTATCCAAGGTGAGCTTATTTTCAAATCTGGATAAACTGGCATTTTGTCTTCTAAGCCCTTTCCTGCAATAATCATCGCGGAATGTTTTGCAGGCGTTTCCCCCAGTGATTATACAGTACCAGAAGAAGTCAAGGCTGCAGGTTTTGACATCTGTGCTGAAGAGTTAGGCTCCATCGTTGAAGGACATGATGTGAAGAAACTCAAGTTCCATGGCGGGGTAAAGGGTATTGCAGAAAAGCTGTCGACTTGCACCTCTAATGGGCTACCTACAAATGAGGATCAGCTGAACCGCAGGCAAGAGCTTTTTGGCATAAACAAATTTGCAGAGAGCGAAGTTAAGAGTTTCTGGGTGTTCGTTTGGGAAGCACTCCAGGACATGACTCTTATGATACTTGGGGCATGCTCTTTTGTGTCTTTGGTTGTTGGAATAGCAACGGAAGGATGGCCGAAGGGGGCACATGATGGCCTTGGAATTGTTGCAAGTATTCTTTTGGTTGTGTTTGTGACAGCAACAAGTGATTATCGCCAATCTTTGCAATTCAAAGATTTGGACAAAGAAAAAAAGAAGATATCTGTGCAGGTCACGAGGAACGGATTTAGGCAGAAATTGTCAATATATGATTTGGTTCCAGGTGATATTGTGCATCTTGCCATTGGAGACCAAGTCCCTGCTGACGGGCTCTTTGTTTCAGGATTTTCTGTATTAATTGACGAGTCCAGTTTAACAGGAGAAAGTGAGCCAGTTTTTGTGAATGCGGATAATCCTTACATGCTCTCTGGAACCAAGATCCAAGATGGATCGTGCAAGATGTTGATTACAACTGTTGGGATGAGAACACAATGGGGTAAATTGATGGCAACTCTCAGTGAAGGTGGAGATGATGAAACTCCTTTGCAGGTGAAGTTAAATGGAGTGGCCACAATTATTGGCAAGATAGGCCTTTTCTTTGCTGTGGTCACGTTTGCAGTTCTGGTGCAAGGTTTGCTTTCTCGTAAATGGCAAGAAGGGACTCAGTGGAATTGGAACGCAGATGAGGCACTAGAGATGTTGGAATACTTTGCAGTTGCAGTTACAATTGTGGTCGTTGCAGTTCCTGAAGGGCTGCCACTAGCCGTGACTTTGAGCCTTGCCTTTGCCATGAAGAAGATGATGAATGATAAGGCACTTGTTAGGCATCTGGCAGCCTGCGAGACAATGGGGTCAGCCACAACCATTTGCAGTGACAAAACTGGGACGCTAACAACTAATCATATGACTGTTGTAAAATCGTGCATTTGCATGAATGTGAAGGGAGTTGGTCAGCCGAGCCAGGCTGCTAGCTTGCGCTCGGACATCCCTTCTTTCGCTGCAAAACTTCTGCTGCAATCAATCTTCAACAACACTGGGGGTGAAGTTGTTGTTAATGAAAGTGGGAAATCTGAGATTTTGGGGACACCAACTGAGACTGCTATACTGGAGTTTGGCTTAGCTTTAGGTGGAGACTTCCAGGAAGAGCGGAAAGCAGTTAAGCTCGTTAAAGTTGAGCCTTTCAATTCAACAAAGAAGCGGATGGGCGTGATTGTAGAGCTTCCTGAAGGAGGTTTGCGGGCACACACTAAAGGTGCTTCAGAAATTGTTTTGGCTGCCTGTGACAAGGTGATCAATTCGAATGGTGAAGTTGTTTCCTTTGATCAAGCATCCCTGAACCTTCTTAAGGAGACAATTGATCAGTTCGCTGGTGAGGCCTTAAGAACTCTATGCCTTGCCTATATGGAATTGGACGGTAGTTTCTCCCCTGATGCTGCTATTCCAAGTTCTGGGTTTACTTGCTTAGGAATTGTAGGCATTAAAGATCCTGTTCGCCCTGGTGTCAAGGAGTCTGTTGCAGTTTGTCGTTCTGCTGGTATTGTTGTCCGAATGGTAACTGGAGACAACATAAACACCGCAAAGGCAATAGCTCGCGAATGTGGGATTCTTACTGATGATGGTATAGCCATTGAAGGCCCAGTTTTCCGGGAAAAGAGTCAGGAAGAATTGGAAAATTTGATTCCCAAAATTCAGGTCTTCCCATCTTACTTTTTCGTAGGATATCTAAAAAACTCAAATTTTCTCCCTAATGAGAATAGTTTTTTGCTTCTAAGACTTCAACAATTTCCACTACTTTGTAGGTGATGGCAAGATCTTCACCGCTAGACAAGCATACACTGGTCAAACATCTGCGAACTACATTTGGTGAAGTTGTTGCAGTGACTGGCGATGGGACGAATGACGCCCCAGCACTTCATGAAGCAGATATAGGTCTAGCTATGGGCATTGCTGGAACTGAGGTGAGTGAATTTTACTATTTTGCAGGTTCTACATTGACTTTACTCTTTTGAGATGGCTATGTAGGGATAAAGAGCAATCTTTACACAAACCTGTGAATCTGTTACCCATTTTTTATTAGACATATTTCAGTGGCAATAACCATCTGTTGGCTGCCGCTTCTTGTTGGGATAATGTACCAGTTTTTGTGGCATCAGAAGTACTATGCTTGATTCTTTTACCTTGGTTTTAAGAGTTTGGATCTGGTAAGAATCGGAAAGCAATGCATTGTTCGAAATTGGTTATAAATTATAATGTTTAAAAGGCATTGGTGCTGGGAAAAGACAGGGGAGGCCTAACCTTGTTTTCTCTAGTGTACAATTAACATTGTAGAAACAGGGTTCATTTTTCTGCTCTTACTTCTTTCTTATTTTTGCAGTGTTTTCATTTGAACTGGATTCCAATTTTGTCTAGATGTTCAGTTCTGTTCTGTTAGAGTTTCTTGACTATATATATCAACAATATGTGGAGTTTGAGTTTTGCCTACGGATGTGCAACCAGGTGGCTAAAGAGAGTGCCGATGTCATAATTCTGGATGATAATTTTTCAACTATCGTCACAGTAGCAAAATGGGGGCGCTCGGTCTACATCAATATCCAAAAATTTGTGCAGTTCCAGCTGACAGTTAATGTGGTTGCACTGATTGTTAACTTCTCTTCAGCTTGTGTGACAGGTAACAAAGACCATATTCCCAGTTTGTTCTTTTTTCTTTTTCCCGAAACCATGCTTCTGCTTATTTTCTGCCACAAAAACCTGCTTTTGTTGTTGCTGATGTTTGTGCAACAAACCGTACTTCAGGGAGCGCTCCCCTCACAGCTGTTCAGCTTCTGTGGGTTAACATGATCATGGACACACTGGGAGCATTAGCACTTGCAACTGAGCCTCCAAATGATGAACTGATGAAGCGATCACCGGTTGGAAGGAAAGGAAATTTTATCAGTAATGTGATGTGGAGAAATATCTTAGGCCAGTCCCTCTATCAGTTCATGGTGATATGGTATCTTCAGGCAAAAGGGAAAGAAATGTTGGAGCTGTATGATCAGGACTCTGACCTGGTCCTGAATACACTTATATTCAACTCATTTGTGTTTTGTCAGGTGAGCTTTCCAAGAAAACCAACACTCTTTCTTAAATGTGATGGAGATGTTGATTACTACATTATTTTTCCAACACTCTTCTACATTGCCAAAACATTTTTCCATTGGAATATGATAGTCTTATTGAATAGAAGGTGCCTTTGTCATACTTATAATGAATAAACTTTACCATTAGAGCATAGATACATTGGAAAATAAGAAAAAGAAACACCCTATTAAATATCAATCCACCCACTCTTTTCCCTCACCACTTACATGTCTTTTCTGCATTGCAATTTGCAAGATAGAAGTTACTTTTCTAAAGAATAAAAGAGAGCAAAATCAAAGTTCTGAGTTCCATTTCCGCACATGCAGTTGTGCAGTTCTGACAAGGAATGTCTCTATCTTGTTCTCCAGGTTTTCAATGAGGTAAGTTCTCGGGAGATGGAACAAATCAACGTTTTCAGAGGCATACTGAACAACTATGTTTTCGTTGCTGTCCTTGGTTGCACCCTCTTATTTCAAGTACTAATCGTGGAATTCCTGGGTACATTCGCAAGTACAACTCCTCTAACTTCAGAACAGTGGATGCTTAGTGTGCTCATCGGATTTATAGGCATGCCAATTGCTGCTATTTTAAAACTGATCCCTGTATAGAAAGGCATTTTGGAGGTGCTTCTTTGGAAATGCATGAGGAAACACAAGAAGACAGGAGCTGAAGATTCCGCTTTTGTGCAAATGAACAAACTTATGATGTGCTGCTAGACCCTTGCCTCACCTCATGAAGTTTTTGATTGATTGGTGTTTGTAAGTCTTTTTCAGGGCTTTAATGATCGTAAGTCCTGGTACAGGAAATATTTTCGATCCTTGGACAGTTAGACCAAATACTCTTCTCGAATTTCCACATAATTCTCGCCTCTCGGCATTCCCAAAGATGACCAAAATACTTTCATGCATCTTTAAGATTGCTTGGACCCAGTTTAAGGCTCCCTCTTGCTATGCGGTTACGTTGAGTAAGCAATTTCTACAGAAAGCGCGAGAATGCAGATGAATTGTTGAGACTTGAAAATAGCTCGTTCTATGTAACAGCAAGCTATGCTCAAGCTTGTTGCAGCACTTTGCCTAGCTTCAGCCTGCCACAATACCAGGTTGGAATGTTGGGAACGGAAATGGGATTATTGGGATCCAGGTCAAATCATAGAGGGAAAAGACTTGATCACTATAGATGTGAATTAAGAGAATACACACCTCCCTAGAAGACATAGAAGAAAACCACCTTTACTGTCTTAATGGGAACATAATTCATAACTAGACATAAAGGGCGGCAGAAGTTGAGGTAAGAGAGAATGAAACAACGCGAGAGAAAAAGTTTCAATATATGGTGGCAGAAATGCATTTCGGGGTGAGAGGCTTCAGATTCCAAACATCATCAACAAATTTGAATGCTGATAAATTAAGGGATACATATAGCATCTTCTTTTTAAACAACATTCAGAAATTAAACAAAACGGGGGTTCAAAATAATCAGATAAACACGAGTTCTTTGGCTAATGTAGCCATTGGTCAGCATTAATGAAAGACAAGCTAGCTAGTTGCCCAACTTCCTGGCTGCTTAATTTCTTTTCCCAGTACACCCGATTAGAAGTGTCTGCTCCCGGTCCGTAGTTCCCATATTCTGCATAGGTTATGTCGTACCTGGATGTGAAAAGCAACCATAATTGCGTAGTGGATCCACGAAACCACAAATTAAGGAAGCACATCCATAGAATTCCAATAATTCAGCAGAATCGTAAACTTACTCGTGCCCAGAAAAATCCCAGGAATTCCAACCTCTTGGATCTATAATATTCGAAAAACTTGACCTGTAGAATAGCACCCTAGAATATTGTCTCCACGCCCTTCCCAAATAAACTGGACCAACGCCAGTAACATTGCATCCAATGAAAACAAACCCACTTGGATCATCTGGTCCGTCCCTTGCCTGGGCTGTAATAAAACCTCCATCAAGCGTTACTAAATTGCAACTCTGCACAAAGAAAAATAGTATATATAAGACCCCAGAAAGCAACCCACATCACTCTCACTACACAAAATAAGCAATTAAGAAACAAAATCTTTTAGCTGGAGTAATAGTAAAAGAAGAGCTGGGTGAGGATGAAAGTAGAGCATACTTCATAAATAGACTGCCCGCCACCAAAAATATAATCGACAGAACCCACAATGGTGCAATGGTTAAAATAATGTCGCCCTTTATCATCCCATAAAGTGTCTTGCACCCCTAGAAAGGTACATCGGTGAAATGCAGATTGGTCCCCGGAGATTTTAACAGCCACTGCCGGTACCCAAGGATTTCGGTTCGCACCAAGTGGAAAGTTGTAAGTATTCTGTTCGACAATGACATAGAAAAAAAATAAAAAATGATTGTATTATTTTATACGCTTTGAGCGTGTAAAGAGATTAATCGAACACATCAAGAAATTGTTTCACAACTTAACCACATATTTTTTTAGAAGACGAAAACTTATAAACCAAATGGCAAATGGTATATAGATGCATGCATAGATTATTGCCATTCGTTGAATTTGAAAAAGGAGCAAGGTTAGAAGAGGAGGAAACAAAACACTTTGGTGCTTATGTACGAATAATTAAGAAGAAAATGATGCCATACCCAAAAAGTAATGCCTTTAGCAATAGTGTTATTTGCCGAAGACTCGAAAGTGGGACTCTGAGATGTAGTTGAATGGTCACCCCATGCAATCTTAGTCTTCTTTCTGCCCTCTCCTCTAAGAATAATGTATGGTTTCTCGGCCGGAATATAAACTTTCTCCCTGCAAACATAAAAATTCATTCTAACTAGTAGTGTTGAATTGCCTTCCCATATTTGCATATATATATATATATATATATATATATATATATATATATATATATCTTCCAGATAAGTATTAGAAAATGCAGGAACCCAAAATATGTTATATCTCAGGCAAAACATTCAACAAACGTAACACTATTCGACCAATTCAAATATTGCTCAAAAACCCTTCTGTAATTGACGCTTTGACAAGTTTAAGCCATTTATAATTTCCGCATTTTTATGGAATATTTTCCACGTATTAAACTTCAGCCCAAGTTTAAGCTTTTCTGTTCTAACTAGTATTGTGGCTTTCTGCGCACAGTAGTCATTTAGGCAGATCTTCCTGGCCGAGAAGCGAAGTATACGGTTGTCGATAACATTTTTGGTCGATAACCTAAGTAAACTTGTAAATAGCATATTTCTTTGATGCCCCGGAGTAGGAATACCATTTTCTTTGTGTGTTAAGATGCAGTTCTTGAAACAGAATTCTAATGGTCTAAAGACAAGAAGCATAATTAAATACATCTGTTGTAGCTGTGACCCGTTAAGGTTGCAATAACAATTTTGCAAGATTTTACCCTATTAGGTCAACTATAGAAAAGATCTAAACCTTTATTTTTTGCTTTAGCAAATTTTTGGAAATGTTTACCCTAAGCAATTCAGTATCTGCTATATCAGGCATAAAATATCCGGGAATCCATTAAGTTGTCGCAACTAACAGGCACCAGCGAAAAATGGAAAGGTAAACATGTCAAATCGTAAACTACAAAAGTTTTACAAGGGAGTCAAAATGCTACTACAATAGGAACAAAGCAATAAATTACGATATCGTGTGCATGTCCAAACATGTACTAAAATAACAAGGCGCGAAAAGTAACAGGCAACCAATGAAAATAGTCTTTAGAGAAAACGAATGAAAATGGTAATCAGCTTGTCCATTGACTTCTTTGCATTACAATGTTTGAATGTCGAGTATTGTCTTGTAGATCTTAAAAGGTAAACTAGAAAGTAAAGGAGAGCAATCAATTATAAACATGTAATAAGCACAATTTGATGAAGTAATTAGTGTTCGACATGACCAAAATACAGACTCTATACGTATTCTTCAAGACCAAACAATCAGTAGGGGTTCATCTCTTTCGCCTGATGGACAGACGTAACGGATGCCTAATCAATTGTTGAAAACATTTTGTTTTGAACAAGTATAACAAAGGCAACTTAGAGTTTCAGCTTTCAATGAAGAAATTGTGATGGGCGAGATGCAAGGTGTAACAAGCAATCGTTAGCCAGAAAACCATAACTGTAAACCAAAAGAAAAAAAAAAAAAAGAATGCAATACGCGAATTTTCTACATTTCAAGATCCATTATAAAGAATGAAGGAGAAAAGGCAAAAAATAACATACCAATAAATCCCAGCCTTGATGTCGATAATAACCCAATTATTGTTGTATGATGGAATGGAATCTACAGCCTTTTGTATGCTATAGAAGTGGCCATGCCCTGACTGATCAACCACTATAGTTCTGTAATTCTGTATCTTCCTATAGTTTCTTAGCTTTGCAGCATAGGCCAGTCTATTTGGAGTGGAATTCATCATGTGAGGAATGAGTAAAAATAAAAACCAAGGAAACAACATCTTCAAAAACAAAAGAAAAAGAAAACCTCAAAGATGATCCACAAATAGCTCTGCCTATGCAATGAGAAGACTAAGATAACATAGAGGAAGAGTTGAATATTGATGGAGCAAACTGAAGTTCATATGGCTCGCGCTTGAATCATATAAAGCAACGGTTTCATAAAGAATGGAAAGTCAAAAGTTGATTATATTTATGGAATTAGATCAATTGATTGATTCTTGAATAATTTCAGCATGTAAATGCCCCCACATAATTAGCTTCGGCCCTGGAACTTCTGCCTATTTCTATTTGTGTGCATAATTATCTAGGGAAACTTACTAAAATCGTTGATATCACAGAGCAATAAATTCGTCTCATCACATATGAAATTATTTTGTTCCGCTTCAATCAAGCATACGGAAATCTATTGTTTCCTTTTCTACCAGTCGTCTAGGCGGGAGGGTATAATTTCGCGATCCTGTATTATGTAGTTATGGTATATAAATTAATTTTTTAACATAGTAGCAAATTTGCTTAAAATCGAAAAGTATTTTTAGGTTGATAATCTAGAAGTAATTCATTCACTGGATTGCCAAATATGGCTATAGATGTTGTTTTTTTTTTCTTTTTGCCATTTTTAAAAAGATTATTTACTTAAATATATATATAATTTTTTCAAACTTATTTATTAATAGGACAACGTGATTTATGGCTATCCCACTTAAGGTCCAAGTCATGCTATATGAATTTTTTTAATTATTATTATTTACTGGGCTAGAATTAATTCAAACAAAAATATAGTAAAGGGTAGAGCTCTCCCTACACTTAGTTTTAGTGAAAAGTCAAACACTCCTTGTAAATGGAGTTTAATCCTAACCAGCTCTTTGTGTTCTATGACATCTAATCCTCAAAATTTTATGGAAGATGTTCGAAATGCAAGCTGCTTCAAAGTTTCAAGAGTCAAATTTCCCATGATGATAGCGTCAAATCCCATACAATTTCTACTCAACTTTTTTTTTTTAGGAAATTTTTCCTCAACTTCTTTTTTTTTTTTTAGAAACCGACCATTTCAATTAATTGCATGAGGAAAAATTTCTCCTCAACTTTGAGAAGTCGTCATATGGCAAAGAAAGTAGCAAAAGGATTTTATATTTTTGGAATATGGCTTGCTCTTTTCATACACAAATTATGGACACTAATTTGGATATTAGGGAACATGTTGAAATTATATTAACTTCCATAAACTACTTTTATGATGAGAGAGTGTATTTACAAAATTATTTAACTTTTGACTCCTTCCACTAAGTTAAGCAATGAAATTTTTCTTAACAAAGTATATTCAGCTCAAACAACAATTAGAGGTGAAAAGAGAAAAATAACTTCCATAAACTTTTATGAGGATAGACCGGAGCCTTGAAAAAATTATTTAATTTTGGACTTTTCTATCTTGTGCCCTGGTGAATTCCAACAATTGATGAGTATTATTTTCTTGGTTATTAGAATTCAAAAAAATACCCGATTTGAGTTAAAAAAAAATACACAGTTTGGAGCCAATACTCCCAAATCCCTCAATTCAATTACTAGCTTTGGATTTTTTTAAAAAAAAAAACACGCGCGTGACTTGTGTGAAGGAAAAAAGGAAGCCCTAATGCTTCTTCTCTTTCTTCAGCACACAAGAGGCGCCGCCGCCATGAAAGAAGCTCCCATCGGGGCTGCACATGCCGAGCAGAAGAAGAGGAGGGATACGGCCTTAGATTCTTCCAACACTACAATACTGTCCATCTTTTGGATCACACCCCAGTTCTTAATCTTTGGATTATCCGAAATGCTCACCGCAGTTGGTCTCATCGAGTTCTTTTACAAGCAGTCCTTGAGAGGAATGCAAGCATTCTTGACAGCCATCACCTACACCTACTACTCCTATTCTGTTGGGTTTTATCTGAGTTCTTTGCTGGTGTCTTTTGGCAAGATGGTATACATATCATCCCTCCTCCCTCTCAACAGCGCTCCAAAAGCAAGACACCAAACATACAAACCACTACCGCTCCTTTGATTTCAATCCTTCAAAAGACATTGCACATAAAACCATACCTTAATTAGTACCATACTTTATGGCACCTGTCTCGTAGGGTTTTTTCTTTTTTTTCTTTTTTAAAATATATGAAAAATATATGATAGTTGGTGCTCGGCGTGCAGCCCCACTAGCCACTAGGAGCTTCTTCCATGGCGGCGGCGACTCTTGTATGCTGAAGAAAGAGAAGTAGCATTAGGACTTCCTTTTTTCCTTCTCACAAGTCACGCCCACTAGGAGCTTCTTCCATGGCGGCGACGACTCTTGTGTGCTAAGAAGGAGATTGTAGGCCCGAAATGGCTAAGAAGAGGGGGTTGAATTAGCCTCTAATAAAAAATTTTGTACTTCAGCTCAAACCAAAATTTTTACATCAAACTAGACAGATTTTGTATATGAGCAGAAACCAAAATCTGGATAAGTAAAAGAAATTGGACGAAAATTGAGAGAGGCAAGCACACAAGAATCAACATCATAATTTAGAGTGGTTCTCTTAAATCCTATGGGTACATCCACTACTCAAGGCTCCCCCTTGAGATTTCCAAAATCCACTAAATGACTTCTTCCAAGGTGAAGTCCAACCTTTACAACCAAGCTTTTTCAAGGATCAAGCTCAAACCTTTACAAGAGTTTTCCCAAGACTCACTCTCCAACCTATACAAGAGTTTTCAAAGGCTCACTCTCTAACCTATACCCAAAGCTTTTCAAAGGCTCAAGCTTCAAACCTATTCCCCTTAAGTAAAATTTCCCTAATCCTACTCAAGGTGTAGTTTTCAAACAACCCAAAGAGTGACTCACTCTTTGTTAATACAATTTAAGCCCAAAGATATCTCAAGGTACTAAGCTCAAGAAGAAGGAATTAAAACCCCAACAATGATTTCAACAAGCAAGCTTTAATCTCTCAATGGTGTAAGCACTTAAGCAAGCTTCAAAGAGGATGTCAAATAATATTGTAATGGCTTGCCTTGAGTCTGATTTGATGAAAGGAGAGGCCTTTTATACTTGCTGAGTAGGTGTCTCCAACGGTCAAAAAAATAAAAGGCCAAATCTTGATTTCCAGAAAAATTATGGTGTGAGCACACCTACGAAATTTTTCCTGCACCTCTTCTTCAAAGTCGTGGCTCCCATCTTGTCCTCTACTTGATTCTACAACCTTCTAAAACACACCTCCCTTCACAAATAGACAAGGTAACGGATCCTTACACCTTTCTTGGTGGGTTTTTGGGTTGTTTTGATACCCACTCATAATCCTCCACATATATCCTCTTTTTTGAAACCATCTTCAAACACACCAAAGGACAAGCTTGTATCTTTGTATGGGACAAAAGCAACGGTACATGGCCTTGCTGATTCACATGGACATACTTTTGGAAAGCAAGGAAACCAATTTGAAGATAAGGAAGAGAAGAGGAAGAAGAAGAATGAAGCAAACAAGTAAAGGACCGTTATTCTTGTCTTTAGCCAAGCTTCAATATATACTGCCACATTTCAATTCATCTAAATGGGACGCAGCGTTTCATTACTGATAGGCTTGAAGAGAAAAAGAATCATGGGCTTTGTAAAGATACTAAAGACTTAAGCCCAAGCAGAAAAACCCAAAACAGTTTAGAAACATTTCAGCCCAATAAGTTTAAATGGACTCGTAAAAACATTTCAGCCCAAGAATTTAGATGGACTCATCAAAAAATCAATTTAGCCCACTAGACATCAATAAAGTAGCATTAGGACTTCCTTTTTTCCTTAACACAAGTCACGCATGTGTGACTTTTTTTTTAATCCAAAGCTGATAATTGAATTGAGGGAATTGGGGAAATTGCTCCAACCCAAGTATTTATTTCAACTCAAACCGAATTGGGAATCGGGAGTAAAATCGGCCCAACCAGCTGGTATTTCAATTAAAAATCAGAAAATAATTTTTGTAATTACGGAAATTAAAATTATAGAAAGAAAAGGTGAGTCCCACTATTTTTACCACGTGGATCCAATAAAACTCTGACACGTGTTAAGTAGATTCGGGCATATGGCCACGTCATTATCCGAGCTGCCCGAGGTACATAAAAGAGACTAATTCTGAAATTCAGGGTATATAAAAGGAAAACAGAAACTCTCGGGTACACAAACGGGACTAATGAGAAACTCTAGGTATCAAAAAGGTGTTTGACCCAACAAATAAACTAATGTGCAGTGCACGTGTGCAAAGTGTACAAGTTATATGAATGCAGTGCGAAAAAGTAAAACCTTTGAGCTTATGTCTCGTCCGCTTGAGACTGCCTACGCACCCCCTATTAATGGGTTCAAACTCTCGTAGTTCATCTAAATAGGGATCCCTGAGGCTAACCTAGGTCTTCCTCTAGGAATTGGCCCAATCCATATGAACGAACTTTTGTGTCATATGCTAAGGTTAAGGACTTAGTTTCTCAAAAATATTTTACTAAGTGCAAGTAATCACATTTTCTTAGATAGTGTCATCATTCCTTAGGAACAAAATGCATTTGAGAAACTACATGTGGGCAATAAAAAGAGGTTTTCAATGTAAACTTAAGTCATTTCCATGAAAAGATAGAATTTTGTGCATAAAACTCATGCATGCAATGTAACGCCCCCATTTTTCATAAATAAATTAATAGAAATTTTAGAATTTTTAATTCCAATTTTACCCTCGAGATATTTCTGAGTTTTCGGACAAGAAATGAATTCTTCTTCCTTGGAATGATCTCTCTATGATGGTTTCATTCCTAAGTTGGGAGTTCGTTTAATTTAATCCGGGTTTGGTAATGCTTTTAGTGTTTGGTGTAGTCTTGGCTCAAAACTACGTCGTTTTGTTTAAGAGAGAAAAAAAAAACCAAACAAAGAGGGCGTGTTGACTGTTTAAGGCGGGTTGACCGCGCCTCAGTCCAAAACAACGACGTTTCGGATTGAGGCCCGCTCAAACCCTAAAGTCCCCTTCTTTTTCCTTTTTCCTTCCATCTTTTCTTTTCTTCTCTTTCTTTTCTTCCTACCTAGCCGCCGCACCCCATCCCTTCCTTATCTCTCTCTCTTTCTCTCCGATCTCTCCTTCTCAAAACCACCGCTGCCATCATCTTTGTCGTCACCGTCCCTCTCTTCCTTCGCCGTGTCATCTGCGTCTGCTTGAGGGGTGGCGCTGCTCGTGGTGGACTTGAGGCGGAGAACCCGAAGCTCTTCTCGGGTGGCACAGGCGAGACGAGCTCGATGTGGGGAACAGAGCGACACGTCGGGAACCTCGAGGTGTAGTTCGAGCTCGTCGCTGCCGACCACGGGTAAGCCATAGACTTCTTCTTCTTCTTCTTCTTCTTCTTCTTCTTCTTCTTCTTCTTCTTCTTCTTCTTCTTCTTCTTCTTCTTCTTCTTCTTCTTCTTCTTCTTCTTCTTCTTCTTCTTCTGTTATTCCTCGTTTCCTGTGGGTCCGTTTTGCTTATCGGGTTTGTTTGTTGTTTGCTCGGCGCGTTGGTGTGTTGCTCGGGTCGGTGCTGTGTTGTGTTGTTTTCGGTAGAGGATTTGTAGTGGTTGACGGGTCCGAGGCTGTGGTGAACGGATCTGTTCTGCCGGCGAGTTTTTGCGGTCGGCTTGGGGTTTCCGGCGCGTGGTCCTCCTGGTAGTGTTGGCGGTTTTGGTTCCTCGTTTTTTGTAAGACCCCAGCCCTCAATCTCCCTTTTCAGTTTCTATTTTGGTGTTTCTATGATGGATGTGTGGATTGAGTGCTGTTTTTCCATCAATGTGGACTGGGGGAATTCTTAGAGGTTGTTTTTGGGTGTTATGATATTTCTCCAGCGAGGTCGGGTGCAGTTCCGGCGAGACGTGACCGAAATCCGGCGAGATGGGTACTCTTCCGGCGAGGCGGAATATTCTTCGGCATTCAACGGTACTCCCGATGATGTTGTGTAATTATTCATTCATTTATGGCATGTACTACTTAAACGAGAATTATTGTTGTATCAGGAATAACGGGGTATAGTGGAAATCGTGAGCGGGGAAAGAGTCGCACGTAGCCGGAATACTTCCGATGTGCGTAGTCTTCTAGGACGGTAAAACTTGGGCTCGGATATAACCTTAGAGCGGGAATTAGGGGAACCGGGCCTAGGCTCAATAATGTATGCTCTATAACCCTGAGTTTTAGGCCCAAATAAAGGATTTGGACTTAGTTGGGCTATAAGCCTATAAACCTTAGGCCCGTGACATGATGGGGATGTAGACTAAAGTAAGAATAGACCTTTGGGCTTAGGCCCTGACTCTTGTAGTGACGTGTCTAGAACTCACGGTTAATAAACATAATCGGGCTAGAATGCTTAAGTCGTAACAGTGATATACGCATATTTAGCATGCATCAACCATGTCCTACGTTTGACAAGTACGTGACCTTGTTGTGTTAAATTATAGGATACGTCGAGGCAAGACAGTGTACCAAGTTTTCCGAGACAATCTTAATAGCTCAGGTGAGGACATATAAACCTTTATATGCTTTACTGCCTGCGGTACTCGGGTTGATGGTCTTGGTTTATCGTGTGATAAATGGATAAATGTTGCAACAATTATATGTCTGGTTTAGCTTGTTGTGATACATGCTTTGGCTGTGTTGTGTGCCTGTTTATATATGTACTTTGTTGCTGTGTTAATTATTTATGGGCTGGTAATGCCATGTTAAATATTTATGGGCTGGTATTGCCTTATTTTATGGTACGTGCTTTCATGCCAATATCATGTGTTCTTGTAAGCCTTAGGCTTGGTTTAGAGACTCTCTCTGGTGGCACACCACCTGTAAACACACTTTGAGAATCACTCTATACATAAGTTATGACTGATAATAAATAATTCTGAATAATATATGTTCTACTGTGGGGCTGTTGACCGGTAGCACCGAGAGGGAGAGAGGGTACCCCGCGGGTCCTATTATGTTAGTGAGTAGTACTCACAGAGACGGCGACGAGGGGATTGATGGGTACGACCCTCGATTAGTATATTAGTGAGAATACCCCTCAAAGAGCTGGCGCCTTGGGGATTGTCGGGTGTTCCCCTTGGTCATTTGTTACTTCCTATTCTTTTTTGTGAGAGCACCCCTCACAGAGCTGGCGCTTGGGGACTGACGGGTGTGCCCCATGATTCTTGTTTATGTATTCCTTTGAGGAGAGCACCTCTCCTAGAGCTGTCGGCCACTTGGTTATTAGTGGTTTTCTTTTGTCGGAACTTACCCATTCCGATGTATTGATATATGCATGTGTGTATATATATATATATATATGTTTTATGTTGGGCATACACCCTATGGAGCTGGCCAGTCGCTACCGTGCCCGACGCACACAGTAAAGGGCCCTAATAAATTACCCAACGCTAATGATATAATTAAACATAACTCTAATAAGTTGATTAATGATAAGTATGGGAATAAAGTCTGATATTGACTTTGTGTTGTGCACTGTGTCTTGTTTGTGCACTGTGGTTGTTATTGCCAGATACTGATGTATTCGTGGTTGATTTGTACTAGTATATCCTGGTTTATTTATTTGTGGTGAGACAGTGGTTGGTCTCAACCCCTCACAGTTTTTATATAGGTTAACCGATCGTGGATCAGGGATGCATTCAGGTAACTGTGCCTACTTTCCTTCGTTGACGGATCCATAGGTTGACACTTCATATGTATGTATTTGTCACTAAACTCGTTATTGATTTCCGCTGCATAACTTATCGGGATGCTGTTTTGTTATATTTGGATTGATTATTTGTTATCCCGGTTGGTTTGCTGGTGTTTACTTGGCTTGTTGAACCTGATTTATTTTTTAGTATTTTAGTATCTCGATGTTTATTTTGCTATTGTGTAATATTGATGAGTCATTTTACTCGGAGGTTTTTGGCATCCCTAGACTCAAGGGAATTTTTGTCTTTCCTTGTTATTTATGTTTTGTATATTTGGTTTTGGGATGCGGTCGTTTCAGCTTAGTAGAGGAGCAAGCTTTTGGTCCTCGGTTTTTAACTAGTGTCTTGTTGTGATTTGTTTGTGCATTAGCCTGTTCCTTATTTTGTGTCGTTTTAAAACTGTTTTGGGACAAGTTGCATTCATATAGGTGTCAACATGGAACCAATAGGCCAGTACTTATTTGTTAAGGGTCGGAATGACCCGAAAACAATAGTTTCGACCATTGTTGTCGATGTGGGTTTAAGTGGTGTTACCATTGTTTCCTAGAATATACGTAATTCTTTAAGCTTCGGATTGTATTTCTCTTCGGTGTATCAAGTGATTATACCTTTTAGGGTCTTGAGAGGCTAACTCGTATCGCGAGTGGATTGACCGGCATGGTTAATGAATCACTGTGTTGTTGACATTGATACTGTTACTTTATGTTCTTGGAACCAGTTCGAGATGGTCTTTATGCACCATGTGAAAAGTGGTTTCCTCAGTGGATAGGTACATCGTTCATGTGGTGTGTTGTTGCAGTGGTGTCACTCCATGTTGGACCACTAAAATATGGTGTTAACGAGTCTTAATACCCGGTTTGGGTAGCGTTGATGGTAAGCTACATTGTTATGCCTCATCTAGTTTCGAAATCAGATGAATGATGTTTATGTGGCTATTATGCCGGTGTGGTTGTTGACACCAAAAGGATGTCTTTATGACTCTTGAGTTTCTAGTAATATTATAGCTGTTGATTGGGTTTGTGGAGATGCCTTGATTGAGTTGTTGATCAGTTTACTTATGATCTTATTGTGATGAACTCGAGTGAGTTCGATGTATACTGGCATGGATCGGTTGTCAGGACACCAGATATGGGAGGATTGTCGGGGTATGAATGTAACCTTGTCTTCTCTTTAGGACGTAGGTGGGTGTTTGTTGGGGAGCGGAGAGCTCTATCTACGAGTTGCATTTCAGCCATGCAGGCTTCCAGGATGATTCGGGAAGGATATGATACGTTCCTTGCCCATGTGGTGGACTCTACGGTACCAATGCCAGGTTTGGAGGATATCCCAATAGTGAGGGAGTTTCCAGATGTTTTCTTGACGAGTTACCAGGTTTACCTCCGGAGCGAGAGGTTGAGTACACAGTGGACTTGGTACCGGGAGTTCTCCTATCTCTATTCCACCCTACAGGAAGGCTCCGACTGAACTTCAGGAGTTGAAGAAGCAGTTGGAGGAGTTGCTAAAAAAGGGTTTCATTAGGCCGAGCACTTCACCTTGGGGTGCCCCGGTCTTGTTTGTTAAGAAGTAGGATGGTAGTATGCGGATGTCTGTGGACTACAGGCAGTTGAACAAGGTGACTGTGAAGAACAAGTATCCGTTGCCTAGGATTGATGACTTGTTTGATCAGTTGCATGGAGCATTTGTGTTCTCAAAGATCGACTTGCGATCCGGATACCATCAGGTCAGGATTGCAGAATAGGACATACCAAAGACTGCTTTTTGCACTCGGTATGGACACTATGAATTTGTTGTGGTTCCTTTCGGGTTGACAAATGCTCCTGCAGTGTTCATGTGTGATGCATGAGGTGTTCCATGAGTTCCTAGATCGGTTTGTGGTTGTGTTCATTGATGATATTTCGGTTTACTCGAGGAGTAAGGCAGAGCATAAGGAGCATTTAAGGTTGGTATTGTAGAGGCTGCGGGAGAAGCAGCTTTATGCCAAACTCAGCAAATGCGAGTTTTGGTTGGATGAAGTGGCTTTCCTCGGGCATATAGTGTCGGAAGAAGGTATTAAGGTGGACCCGGCCAAGGTTAAGATAGTTATGGAGTGGGAACCACCGAAGAATGCATCTGAGGTGCGAAGTTTCCTTGGACTTGGTGGTTACTATCGCAGGTTCATTGAGGGTTTTTCCCTGATAGCGGGTCCTATGACTAAGCTATTGAGGAAAGATTGCTCTTACGTATGGGATGATCATTGCCAGCAGAGTTTTGAGGAGCTGAAGAGTCGGTTGACTTCTACACCATTTTTTATAGTTCCTAGACCCGGTGTGGAGTACACGGTGTTTAGTGATGCTTCTGGTTTGGGTTTGGGTTGTGTGTTGATGTAGGAAAGTTGGGTGATTGCCTATGCTTCTAGATAATTGAGGACTCATGAGAAGAATTATCCGACCCATGATTTAGAGTTAGCTGTTATGGTCTTTGCTTTGAAGATCTGGAGACACCATCTTTTTGGGGAGAAGTGTCGGATTTTCACGGATCTCAAGAGCTTGAAGTACATCATGACTCAGAAGGAGCTCAATATGAGGCAGAGTCATTGGATCAAGCTCCTGAAGGATTACGATTGTACTATTGAGTACCATCCGGGAAAGGCTATTGTGGTTGCAGACACTTTGAGCCAGAAGAGAGTTTCATCTGCAGATGAGGAGCTGGTTTCCTTTGATTTGCCATCGTTGTTGGAGTTGAAGTCTTTGTATGCCTAGTTGGAGGTTGATGATACCGGGGCCTTGATGGCCAGTTTGAGCATCTGACCGACCTTGCGGGATAAGATTATGGAGTTGCAGTTGGTGACCCTCATCTAGCAGAGTTGCGGGATAAGGCTCTCGGTGGAGAGAGTTCTAGTTTTTACATCCGAAATGATGGAGCTTTGATGACGGGTGATCGTCTTTGTGTTCCGAACGTGGATGACCTGAGGAGGTGGATTATGGATGAGGCGCACAACGCACCTTATGCCATGCATCCGGGTAGCACAAAGATGTACCTGAACCTGAAGAGTCACTATTGGTTGCCTGGGATGAAGAAGGATGTTGCGGAGTTTGTGGCTTGTTGCATGACTTGTCAGCAGGTGAAAGCCGAGCATCAGGCTCCTGCCGACAAGATGAGATTTTTGTCTATTCCGCAGTGGAAGTGGGAGCACATCACTATGGATTTTGTGATTGGATTACCGAGGACCAGGGGTCAGCATGACGCCATTTGGGTCACTGTCGATAGGTTGACTAAGTCAACTCACTTCCTACCTATCCAGCAGATGGATACGATGGATAACCTGGCAAGATTGTATGCCTCAGGTGTTGTCAGATTACATGGAGTTCCTCTATCCATTGTGTCGGATAGGGATCCGAGGTTCACATCCCACTTTTGGAAGAGTTTGCAGTCAGCTTTGGGTACTAAGCTGAATTTCAGTACAACTTTTCATCCACAGACAGATGGACAGTCGGAGAGGACTATTCAGACTTTGGAGGATATGCTTAGAGCCTGTGTGCTTAACTTCAGTGGTTCTTGGGATGAGACATTACTGTTGGTTGAGTTTGCTTATAACAACGGTTATCACTTCAGTATCGGTATGGCGCCTTATGAGGCTTTGTATGGGCGGAAGTGTCGTAGTCCGATCTGTTGGGATGAGGAGGGTCTGACACAGGTGATTGGTCCAGATCTTGTCCAGGAGACTGTGGATCAGATTGAAGTGGTCAAGCAGTGCATGAGAGCTGCTCAGGACCGACAGAGGAGTTATGCTGATAAGCATCGTCGGGAGAAAGAGTACAGTGTAGGTGATAGAGTTTTCCTCCGTGTTGCTCCCTGGAGAGGTGTTATCCGATTTGGGAGGAAGGGCAAGTTGAGCCCTTGTTATATCGGTCCTTATGAGATCGTGGAGCGGATTGGTCCGCTGGCTTATAGATTGGCTTTACCGGAGAAGCTGTCTCGCATATACGATGTATTCCATGTCTCGATGTTGAGGCGTTATCGATCTGATCCGAGTCATGTGGTATCACTTGTGGAATTGGAGGTTGCTGATGATTTGACTTATGTCGAGGAGCCGGTTGAGATTTTAGCCCGGGAAGTACGGCAGTTAAGGAGTCATACTATCCTTATGGTTAGAGTTAGATGGAGTCGTCATTCTCCGAATGAGGCTACTTGGGAGGTGGAGGCCCATATGAGGGAGCAGTATCCACATCTGTTTTGATTCTTATCATGTAATTTCGAGGACGAAATTTTCATAAGTGGGGTAGAACTGTAACACCCCGATTTTTCATAATTAAATTTATGGAAATTTTTAGAATTTTTAATTTCAATTTTACCCTCGAGATATTTCCAAATTTTCGGACAAGAAACGAATTCTTCTTCCTTGGAAAAATCTCTGTGTGATGGTTTCATTCCTAAGTTGGGAGTTCGTTTAATTTAACCCGGGTTTGGTAATGCTTTTAGTGTTTGGTGTAGTCTTGGCTCAAAACTACGTCATTTTGTTTAAGAGAGAGAAAAAAAAACCAAACAAAGAGGGCGTGTTGACTGTTTAAGGCGGGTTGACCGCGCCTCAATCCAAAACGACGACGTTTTGGATTGAGGCCGGCTCAAACCCTAAAGTCCCCTTCTTCTTCCTTTTTCCTTCCATCTTTTCTTTTCTTCTCTTTCTTTTCTTCAAACCTAGCCGCCGCACCCCATCCCTTCCTTTTCTCTCTCTCTTTCTCTCCGATCTCTCCTTCTCAAAACCGCCGCTGCCATCATCTTTGTCGTCACCGTCCCTCTCTTCCTTCGCTGTGTCGTCTGCGTCTGCTTGAGGGGTGGCGCTGCTCGTGGTTGACTTGAGGCGGAGAACCCAAAGCTCTTCTCGGGTGGCACAGGCGAGACGGAGCTCGATGCAGGAACTGAGCGACACTTTGGGAACCTCGAGGTGTAGTTCGGCTCGTCACTGTCGACCACGGGTAAGCCTCAAACTTCTTCTTCTTCTTCTTCCTCTGTTATTCCTCGTTTCCTATGGGTCCGTTTTGCTTATTGGGTTTGTTTGTTGTTTGCTCGGTGCGGTGGTGTGTTGCTCGGGTCGATGCTGTGTTGTGTTGTTTTCGGTAGAGGATTTGTAGTGGTTGACGGGTCCGAGGCTGTGGGGAACGGATCTGTTCTGTCGTCTTGGGGTTTCCGGCTCATGGTCCTCCTGGTAGTGTTGGCGGTTTTTGTTCCTCATTTTTGGGAAGACCCCAACCCTCAATCTCCCTTTTCAGTTTCTATTTTGGTGTTTCTATGATGGATGTGTGAATTAAGTGCTGTTTTTGCATCAGTGTGGACTGGGGGAATTCTTGGAGGTTGTTTTTGGGTGTTGTGGTATTTCTCCGGCGAGATCGGGTGCAGTTCCGACGAGGCATGACCGGAATCCGGCGAGATGGGTACTATTCCGACGAGGCGGAATATTCTTCGGCATTCAACGGTACTCCCGCTGATGTTGTGTAATTATTCATTCATTTATGGCATGCACTACTTAAACGAGAATTATTGTTGTATCAGGAATAACGGGGTATAGTGGAAATCGTGAGCGGGGAAAGAGTCGCACGTAGCCGGAATACTTCCGATGTGCGTAGTCTTCTAGGACGGTAAAACTTGGGCTCGGATATAACCTTAGAGCGGGAATTAGGGGAACCGGGCCTAGGCTCAATAATGTATGCTCTATAACCCTGAGTTTTAGGCCCAAATAAAGGATTTGGACTTAGTTGGGCTATAAGCCTATAAACCTTAGGCCCGTGACATGATGGGGATGTAGACTAAAGTAAGAATAGACCTTTGGGCTTAGGCCCTGACTCTTGTAGTGACGTGTCTAGAACTCACGGTTAATAAACATAATCGGGCTAGAATGCTTAAGTCGTAACAGTGATATAATTGCATAATTAGCATGCATCGACCATGTCCTATGTTTGACAAGTATGTGACCTTGTTGTGTTAAATTATAGGATATGTCGAGGCAAGACAGTGTACCAAGTTTTTCGAGACAATCTTAATAGCTCAGGTGAGGACATATAAACCTTTATATGCTTTACTGCCTGCGGTACTCAGGTTGATGGTCTTGGTTTTTCGTGTGATAAGTGGATAAATGTTGCAACAATTATATGTCTGGTTCAGCTTGTTGTGATACATGCTTTGGCTGTGTTGTATGCCTTTTTATATATGTACTTCGTTGTTGTGTTAATTATTTATGGGTTGGTAATGCCATGTTAAATATTTATGGGCTGGTATTGCCTTGTTTTATGATACGTGCTGTCATGCCAATATCATGTGTTCTTGTGAGCCTTAGGCTTGGTTTAGAGACTCTCTCTGGTGGCACACCACCTGTAAACACACTTTGAGAATCACTCTATACATAAGTTATAACTGATAATAAATAATTCTGAATAATATATGTTCTACTGTGGGGCTGTTGACCGGTAGCACCGAGAGGGAGAGAGGGTACCCCTCGGGTCCTGTTTTGTTAGTGAGTAGTACTCACAGAGACGGCGAAGAGGGGATTGATGGGTACACCCCTCGATTAGTATATTAGTGAGAGTACCCCTCACAGAGCTGGCGCCTTGGGGATTGTCAGGTGTACCCCTTGGTCATTTGTTACTTCCTATTCTTTTTTGTGAGAGCATCCCTCACAGAGCTGGCGACTTGGGGACTGACGGGTGTGCCCTAAGATTCTTGTTTATGTATTCCTTTGAGGAGAGCACCCCTCCTAGAGCTGTCGGCCACTTGGTTGTTAGTGGTTTTCTTTTGTCAGAACTTACCCATTCCGGTGTATTGATATATGTATATATATATGTTTTATGGTTGGCATACGCCCTAGGGAGCTGGCCAGTCGCTACCATGCCCGACGCACACAGTAGAGGGCCCTAATAAGTTACCCAACGCTAATGATATAATTAAACATAACTCTAATAAGTTGATTAATGATAAGTATGGGAATAAAGTCTGATCTTGACTCTGTGTTGTGCACTGTGTCTTATTTGTGCACTGTGGCTGTTATTGCCAGATACTGATGTATTTGTGGTTGATCTGTACTAGTATATCCTGGTTTATTTGTTTGTGGTGAAACAGTGGTTGGTCTCACCCCCTCACAGTTTTTACACAGGTTAACCGATCGTGGATCAGGGATGCATTCAGGTAACTGTGCCTACTTTCCTTCGGGGACGGATCTATAGGTTGACACTTCATATGTATGTATTTGTCACTGAACTCGTTATTGATTTCTGTTGCATAACTTATCGGGATGCTGTTTTGTTATATTTGGATTGATTATTTGTTATCCCGGTTGGTTTGCTGGTGTTTACTTGGTTTGTTGAACCTTATTTATTTTTGAGTCTTTTAGTATCCCGATGTTTATTTTGCTATTGTGTAATATTGACGAGTCATTTTACTCGGAGGTTTTTGGCATCCCTAGACTCAAGGGCATTTTTGTCTTTCCGTGTTATTTATGTTTTGTATAATTGGTTTTGGGATGCGGTCATTTCATGCAATTTTCAAAGTATATGAATGAGAAAGTTTTAAAACATATAATGCAATAATTGAAAACCATTTTATGTGTCTAAACTTAGACAAATGCTTGACTAGTGATATTTTGCTTTATAAAGGTCACTTTCTAACACCGAACATCGATAACAAAAAGAGTGATTGGCATAAAAACTTTCATTTTTGCTCTTTCACGTTACTTTAAGACTAGCATGGTCTTTACTAAAAGCATTTAGCATTGTGAAAACAAAACTTTAGTGATCTTTCTTTGAAAACATGCAAGTTGGAAAAATTGGGTTATTTATGCATCAAAACTCGTTTTTGAAAAAAGATAGGTGGAATTTACAAAAGAATGCATCTTTAAAAATGTTCATGTCCAAATGGGTTTTGCAAAAAAGCATTGGAAATCATTTTAGTATCATTGTAAAAATCGGATGCATTTATCATCATTGGAGGGCGCTTAATATCATCATTGAAATCGTTATTTCTTACACTTAGAAAGCATTTTTATCAAAAAACGTTTAATGATTTTCACATAGAACACAGAAATTAGCTTAGCGCCTATCCTAGTAGACATATCCATTTCATCCTCAAGGACCCTCTAACATGCAATATTAACAAGCAAGCAAACAAGCGTGTAAACAAATAAGCAAGTAAACACAATATAACAATATAATCAAACAATGCAAACATGTAGGAATGATAAATCTAGCAACCTAGATTATGAATGCAACACAAACAATCAATAATAGGCATAAAAGTAAATGGGTTTCCATATGGTACCTTAGCGATAACTGACATTATTTCGGCATTATAACGGTATACCGATAATGACACATGGATATAAATCCGGATATTATAACGGCATAGCGGTTGGTTAAATAACCAAAAATAATTTTGGAATTGTAACGTTATGATAGAAACCCGAAACCAAACCTTAAACGGAGAAAGAGATAGAAGCTCTAACCTACAAAAGGATGCTTGGGAAAATGACGACTCCACGCCCGAATTCCGGTCTTAAAGGGGGACAAGAGAGGTAGAAGAGGGCCAAAATTCGAACCCTTTATTATCAACATAGAGTGGGACTGGAGGGAGATAGAAAAGTGAAAAAACATGCACTGGAGAGTGCAGCTCTCAAGGCAAAGAAAAATGAAGGGAGTAGACCTCTATTTATTGTTTTTACAAAGAGTGGCATAGGCGTAAATACGAGCCCAATTGGTTGCTCATGGCTTCACTTATTGGTCATATTCTCATGGCTTCAGTTGAAAAATGATGACCGACCGATCATCTATCCATGGATTTAGTTCAAAATTGATGATCGTTCGAGTCATAGCCAAGAATTTTGGAAAGCACAAAGTGGCCCACCTAGACCTTAGAAAAATGTTGGAGATACGTCTTCGCGTCTAGAACATGTTCGTAAAATGGCTCTAAATTCCAACGAAAACTTAAATTTTCACGGACGGTGAAAAATCGGACACCTAAGACTGAGGGGAACTGTTCCCAGGTCATGGGTGGCCGTGGAGGCTGGCCGACCGACCATGCATGGCCCACCCCATTCTCAGGCATTTTTTTCGCAAACTGTGACCGATATTTCTTCTCCTATGACCGTACTGTGATGTACATGGTCGGTCAGTCACGATGATGGCTAGAAAGTCATGGTATGGGGCCGGTCGGTCATGGTGATGACCGCTACGTTCTTAGACAAAAATATGAAAATTTTAGCCATGCTCTCGGAAAATTTTAAGAAAATTCCGAGGAGTCCCGAAATATTTTTGGCACGATATAATGACGGATATGCGGTCCACAAAACCCCCAAAAAATATTTTTGGATTTTTATAGACTCTAAATGTGACGGAATGCAAACAAATACAAGAAGAATACACAGAACTGGACGAACAAAATTTGGGGCTAACAGTATTAGATGCACTTTATTTTAACAAAATTCAAGTTACCCAAATATTCTCAAATTTTAAAATTTCTTATGTATAGCGTATTCATTTTAATACTTAATATATTACAATCTTATCATAATTTTAAAAATTCATTATATTAAGTAATTATTGTATTACTTATTTTTACTTTATAACTTGTAAATTGTAATATGAAGCTTTCACCTAATTAAAAAAATACTTTTTTGGATACACAATTTTTAAAAAATTTAATTGATTATTTTGCTTATTATCTTACAGTTATTTTTTAAAATAACAAAATTGATTCTCATGCACAAAAACTAGTATAACCAAACGTGTTAAAAATTAAAACATTTCTTTCACTAACAAATACCCGAAAGAATGACATAGTTGTGAGATTTCGACTAATGGGCCCAAGATGAATCGGACACAAGCCCAACTGAAACCCATTAGAAATACCATCCAGTAGCCCAAATCTATTATAGAAACCAGCCCGTTTCACAAACCAAAACCCTAGTCCTCTTCTCCTGCTCCTCTCTCTCTATATATATATACTTCACCAACACAATAGCACCCCCAGACGGCCATTTCTCCCCAAAAACCCTAGCCGCAAGCACACACCACACACCCCTCACGATGAAGTACAACCCCAGAGTTACTTCTTCCAGGAGGAAGAACCGGAAGGCGCATTTCACGGCGCCGTCTTCGGTGCGCCGCGTGTTGATGAGCGCCCCCCTCTCGGCTGATCTCCGCCAGAAATACAACGTCCGGTCCATGCCGGTCCGCAAGGACGACGAGGTGCAGGTGGTGCGCGGTACCTACAAGGGGCGCGAGGGCAAGGTGGTGCAGGTCTACCGCCGCAAGTGGGTCATCCACATCGAGCGTATCACCAGGGAGAAGGTCAATGGATCCACCGTCAACGTCGGCATCAACCCCTCCAAGGTCGTCATCACCAAGCTCCGCCTCGACAAGGACCGCAAGTCGCTGCTCGATCGCAAGGCCAAGGGTCGCGCAGCCGCCGACAAGGACAAGGGCACCAAGTTCACCGCCGAGGATATCATGCAGACCGTTGATTGATTTAATCGGGTCTGATCTTTTTTTTTTTCGCGGTGAAAGAGACTCGACGTGTCTTTTATATTCTGTTTTTAAGGTTATTTTGAATTAAATCGAGGATGATAGTATGTTTGAGGACCCTGTGGCTTCGTTATCGTTAGTATGTTTTTGGATCTATGGATATTCTTATGACTTTTCAAGTAACATGCGACATGGATTTATGTTGAGCTTCTTTTTTTTTTTGTTTTTTTTGTTTGTGTTATTGTGTTATTGAGCTGCTTCTCTGTGCTTGTATGCGTTTAATCTTTTTTCGATGTTGCGATGTTACAATTTTTAGCTGCTAACTCAGGTGGAAGACAACATGTGTGTTTGGTTTGATCCGTAGGTTCCACTACAGTGTTGATAGTGGATTTGTGGCTGCATACTAGTCAAATATGTCTAATATCACATACTAAGATGAAAATGGGAATGACTGAGCTGTTGATTCCTGTTGAGATTTAATTTTAATTGACATCTTTGATGCGCAAATCATTATCAGTGATGAAAATGGGTTAGCAATGTAGTTATTTATCTACGGTGACCAATTTTGCAAAGCATTTTGTTACTGTTTTGCTCTTTCTTGGAAAGAAATCATTGTTTTGGATTGTTCGGCCCAGTTTCCAGTTTGTAACTGGAGTTTGATTTCAGCTTGTTCATTGTTGCATTTTGGTTAACAACAGAATGCAATGGTTGGTCACTTCTTAGTGGCTATTGATTCAATGCATCTAGTGCATATTTTTGTATTGATGGTGTATTAAAGCTTGCACATTGGCATATGGGGTCCATGTTATATAGTATATACCTTTCCCTTTTCATTAGGGTGTTGCAAGTAGAACTAATTGTTTCTTATGGGGCATATGTGCTATGGATTGTTACTGAGAAATTGTTATCCACAGAAATGCAGTTCTGTGCCATGCGTTTTCTATTCGTCTTCTTGTTGCGTTTTGAATTTATCTTTTTTAATGGCCATTTCAGTTTTCCTTTCCTATTGTCCCCCCCTACAATCGGTGGTTCTTGAATACTGTTATCAACCCTGGGTTTTTATCTTATCTTTTGTGTGCGCTATACTCAGTCTTTTGTTTGGTGCTTGGTCTTCTTTAGTGCTCATTAGAAACGGGATGAAAATTTTATTGACATGCTATACTGCTAAATCGTTGTCTTCAATAGTCATAGGCTTCTGGATTTATCCTGCTGCGCTACATCTATTGTCAAGCTACTCAGAGTTAAGGTTAACACGATGGTTACCCGAGCTTCACTTTACCAATATAGGGATGTAAACGATAAGAGTTGAGGTGAGACTCCACCTTGCCTTGTCGAGCTTGAGCTTCTTGGTCAGAGCTTCAACTTGAGCATTGCAATTGAATACTTGATTTTAATTGAGCTTCACCACAGCATCACTAATTTTATTAGGTTTGAATTTATTGTTCAATGATGTGAATTAGGCTTATTGTTTATAATCTGGGTTAGGTCCATTAGGAAATAATTTGGGCTGTTTCGGTTATTTGTTTCTTGAGCCCAAGTTTAATCATTTTGATAAACTTATTCTCTAAAAATATGGTGCAGAATGCAAATTCGTTCCATTCCTTGCTTTCCGCTGCTCCACCAGCTCTCCCTCCCTTGTTACCCATTTTCTCAGCTGCTCTGTTGTGAGTCTACCTAATCCCGCTTTCGTTGTCTGTGCTAGTGTGAGAGACTTGAGGTAGAGCAAGTGGAGGAGATTCTATTGGAGAAGGATTTTAGGCATGATTATCCATCGAGTTCAAACGCAGTTTTCAATACCAAAACTCGCGCGAACTTGAGCTTGGTTTTCTCCAAACGAGCTGGAGTCAATCTCACATGTATTTGGCGCTAAACCAAGCCTGGTCTATAAGTTGGCTATTTGTTCGCTGGTCCATTAAAAATGCTAACGAAGCTAGGGTGCAGGACATAAGACTTAAGAACACGCTGCCTAATCATAGTATTGCGGTTTGTCATGCTTAGTGACTCTCCTGTGCATCGCACATCTAAATTAACTCAATTGAACAATACTGTTCTGAAAACCATAATTAGGCTGGGGACGAGAATGTTCCACGAAATCATTGTTTAAGCTAGGACGACTTGATATGGGTTCAAAAATAGAAATGCTATCATGAGGGGTGTAAACGAGCTGAGCTACTCGAGATTGACTCGGTGATTATTCGCGTTCGACTATACTTTATTGAGCTGGAGTCTAGCTTTATGCTCAATCGAGTCGAGCTCGAGCTCGACAGTATTCGGCTCGATAAGCTCACGAGCGTTAACGAGCTTTTGACCTTTATAAGGCTAAGACCCATTATCTTTTTAGTTGCATAGGCTATTTAGGCTAAGGCCCATCACCTTTCTTAGTGTATAACTTGGACTAGATAAATCATTTGGGCCAAATCTTTTGTAATTTTTTTCCGTTAAGCCCAATCTTCTATGCCTAGATTAAAAAAAAGGTTAAAAGCAATTAATTTTAATGAATTTTGGTCACTATACCTAGCCTTGCATTAGATTTTGGTCTCTGTATCCAATTTCAATGAATTTTGATCACTGTACTCA
Source organism: Turnera subulata (assembly GCA_028386065.3). Lineage (NCBI taxonomy): Eukaryota > Viridiplantae > Streptophyta > Magnoliopsida > Malpighiales > Passifloraceae > Turnera > Turnera subulata. The sequence continues at coordinate 369,946 of JAKUCV010007482.1, read as the reverse complement.
ATAAAAATAATGGATTTCGGTTCGCGGGTTGACCCGATAAAGTGACGCACCACGTGTCTGTTTGTGAGCATGACATTTTCATCAGGTGGACCCCCTCAGGAAGTGGGTGTACCCTGTTTCGTCCGGAATTGTTAGAAAGCAATCCTGCCTGCGCCTAGAACTGATTAAACTTCGAATTAAAATAATATTCCATAATACCCAAACACACTCAAATCCTGAATTCTTAAATAAATTAAAATACCCAAATCCTGGAACATAATTTTTTTAGAAGTGGGAATACTGTAAAAGTTAAAAAAATGGCAACACGGAAAAAGTTACAAAAATCAATTGAGAGATTTTTAGGTTGGATATTTCAATTTATTGGGAATTTAGGATTTGGGTGAGTTTGGGTGATGTGGAATACTGTTTCATTTGTGGTTTAACCTGTTTCAGGCTTAGACGGGTTCGCTTTCTAACGGATCCGGATGAAATGAATATATCCATTTTTGTGGGGTCCATCTAATGACGTATCATACCCATAAACGGACATGCGGTGCCTCTCTTTACTGGGTTGACCTGCGAACCGAAATCCATGATTTGTATCGAGTATAGTGACCAAAATCCACTGTAGGGTACAACGACCAGTGCAAGGCTGAGTACAGTAACCAAAATCCATTAAAATTGGGTATAGTGGCCAAAATTCAATGTAAAGTTGAGTTGAGTGGCCAAAAATTGCTTCTGACCACTAAAAAATGGTTATTCAACAAAACAAATCCCTAATCTAAATCAATTATAGCCTTTCAAACTCTATCTCCTTTCTTTTGCTACTATCGCCTTTTCTGAAGCAAGAATAAAAATCATTCATGGTGATGGAGAGACAACATTGTGTTGTCCTCTCTTGTAACTTTCCATAGCCCTCTCTTATAATTCACTTCCTCTGCACCCCCGTCCTCCATTTGCTTTTCACCAACTGACCTTACTGTCCTGTACCTCAAGAACTCCAATATAGGGCACTTAGTTTATACTTTCTTTCTCACCAAATAGATACTTCAACTGCAAGTGTGTTTGTCTTCCAATTGGATGAATTTTTGGTTGCTGTAAGTTTGTGTTACAGAGCGTGCTTTTGTATTTCAATGAGATGAACTTTAGGTTGCTGTGAGTTTGTGTTATGGAGCTTTATCGAGCCGAGCTTGAGTTGTTGCATGACCTATCTAGCTCAAGCTCAAAACTTGAAGCTCGATCGATCTCGAGCTCGAGCTCGAACTTGAGATTTTGTCTAACGAGTTGAGTCGAGCTTGGCAATACTCGGCTCGCTTACACGCCTAGCTATCATGGATTTACTCGGCAAGCTTGGTTATGACTTATATGTGTCATGTGCAACTCATTAATCCATCAGTTTTTTCTTTTACGCTATTTAATCTGTCGATGCTAAAAATCGGGACTAATTCGATTTTTTTTTTCGGCTAGAAAAGGGAAGAAAGGCAAACATCACATAGATATTTCTCGCCAGACCCACCTGCGTCAAGCCGTTCTACTCAAGGCCGGATCATCTGCCTCTTAATAAGCAAGTGCACACTAAAAAGTGGTCAATTCAATTTCAACTGGGATAATGCTACATTGCTTGAGCTTTACAAGAGAATGGGCCTCTATCTAAAGTCCACTTTCGATCTATTATCCACAACCCTGTCGAGTGGTAATTTCTATCCCTTCCAACGCGCAGGTCCACAAGCATCCCAAGCTTGTCTACTGCCAGTTAGAATGAGGGGGAGCTTGTTGTCAAGATTTCTAATTTTATCTTACTTGGAAAGAGAGAAACTCAGGGCATCATATATACTAGCAAAAAGGTACAGTTATGTCCAGTATGGATTACAAACAGCCATAACTAATTAAATCTCATCATCACAAAAATAGCTAGCTACTAATTATATCAGTCTTTTGGAGCAAGATATATATATATATACATACTTGGTGGTCACAGATCACTAAAAGAGAGCTACCTTGTTTTCTTTTCTTTTTTTTTCTTTCTTTGTTCTTTTGGATGCCTTATTGTCTTTTTTGTTTTGAACGGCCAGAAATCACTTAAACCTTCTAAAGTAGCCAATTCTCTAAATTAAGACATCAGTCACTTCCACACCGTTATACGTTCTCCAATCTAAAATGATTAGCTACATGCAGGCTTCCAATACTTCGTTTTCTCACGGTTTTAACTCTTTCAAGTTTCCACTGAGAAGACTGACGTGCTATATTATATTGCTATTGTTTATGAACCTAAGAAACAAACCATGCCTTTTTTTTTTCTTCGACAAAAAAAAAATATATTATATATATATATATATATGTATATCCTTTCGACAAAAAAAAAAACAAAAAGAAAAACCAACGCCATACGCATTAAACAATCATGATATCTATCGATCTTCCTTTTGTCTTCTTTCTTATCAGCAACGACTGTTATAGCGGTTCTCTCATAATTAAAAAGAAGGATAATGTACATCTCAGTTTTGACCCCAAAAATGAAAAAGGAAATATATAAAAATGACTACTCACCTATGCCGATGTTCCAAGTCTAACAGACTTGTGAAACAAAGACGAAAAGTCATTAATATGCCATCCCAAGATATTCCTCTGTCCAGGTCTAATTTGTGTCACTTTTTTTTAATCGAAATTTTGTGCCCATTATTTATAGAAAGTAGATAGTAGTAATAATATCTTTGGCAAGTATATAAATATATATATTGAGATGTTTTGTATCCTTCTGGAAAACTAGTGGCAACTGGCAATAATACAGAGCTACTACATGATTAAGAGACAAAATTCAAACACAGGTCTCATACAGGTATGTGGTGATCCCTAATAATTTTAGGTTGTTCGCAAATCGCAGTCTACCAGAATTTACTTGTTAACCTAAAACTCTGGAAGTCCTTGTCCTATTACTCAGATCATCCCCGCCATGGAGTTTTGGGGCAGACCCAAGTTATAAAAGGCAAGTTTATTACAAGAGGAGTTAAGGCCAGCATTTATGAGTCATCACATGCACCATAAATACCACCATCAATTTTGTACCCAGACACAGGATTTCTCCCCTCTCCCAAAACCCTAGCTGGTGCCAATTACCAGATAGCGGTTCAAAATCAAAAGCCGCTTTGGAAACAGTGATCCACAAAAAATCAAGAAGAATCCAAAGCGGAACCACCACAATAAACAATGAGTAGGTGGGGAGGGTTGGGGGTGGTTGACACCATATATGAAGAAGAATATGAGCATTCTTCTTCCTCTTCTTCCCCTCTCTCTCCATCTCCTTCTTCTTCTCCCACACCTCTTCACTCTAGAGTGCAGTCATGGTACCCAATTCTCTTCCATTATGATTTTTTTGTTTAATATCGATCTGATCAGCAAATTAATTATAACCACTTCTTTTTCTGCTGATAAGTTCTTCTAATTAAAATTTTGTGTTTTTCTTTTCTTTTGTTGCGACATATAATATTACTCTTATTATTAATTACGCAGGTCACTGGCGACAGGGCGCAAACCAGATGCTTTGATATATGTCGTTGGAACATGTTTCCGTCTGCACAAGGTCAGATCATCAATTCACCAAGTCAATTAGGTTTTGTTTAACGTTTGTATTATAATAATGTCGTTTGTTTGCGCAAAAAAATTGCATTGTTTTTATATATTTATCATCATTGCCCAGCTGGCTTCTCTATTTCTTTTTCTTATTTTGTCAGTTAGTTCCCAATAATATAATGTAAATAATTCCTAATGAGTGTGATATACATTTAAAATCATGACTTATAAGTAAAGTCTAAGTTGTTAATTACTTACTGTTCTCTAAGATTTGTTAATTGTTAGGGGATGTAGTTTTATCTTACTTAGAATTGAGAAGTCATCCTCAAGCTCGTTATTTCTTCGAAATTCGAGTGGGAAAAGGCACTGCTTGCCAGACTTTTGCAATTATTACAGTTACCAAAATCTGATTAAAGGTTCCCATATAATTCCATGTCCTTGTGACTAGGAAGAAATTAGGCCCTTGGCTCATGAAGATGAGAAGAATAAATATTGAGCCTGGCGGAAAATATGTAATTTTTCCTGGTTACCTAGCAGAGAATTGATTATTGATCAAACAACTTCTGTTGTTTGTCTTTAGTCTTATCATAGTGTCTTTAGACTGCATGGATACCGATGATTAAATCGTTTTACCATTAAACTTGATATGTTTCTCTCTTCCGATGAACTTGTCCTTCTTTATGAATTAGTGTGACTTAATTAGTTGTGTGACAAAAAAGCTGGTGATTTCGTTGAATTTTATTGTAAGTCATGTCAACATTTAAATAGATATCTGGCTGGTTTATAGGAGCTAGCATTGCCCTGTAACTGTAATCATACTTAATTCTCTTTTGTGTCCTTTGTCTTATGCACATTTTGTTAGTTATGAATCCTTGCGTAATCTCTGAAAGGATAGTCTGTCAAGGTGGTGGCATATAATTAACATTTGTCGTGGTACATTGGTGAAACCTACATCTGCTGGAAATATCGTCCCCATAGTCATAAGGAAATTTGTGGAATCTATTTGTTGCGCAGGGCATGATTGGAACTTGTCTGTTCTGTTTGCCCTGCGTGAAGTGAATCAGGTTGCTGATGTTTTAGCGCATTAGGCGCATTCTTTACCAGTTAGGTCTGCATATCTTGCATACCCTTTCATTATCCGCCTAATGTTGTGTCTCAATTTCTTTCGCATGATGTAATTGGGGCTTCAACCCCACGAACTGCTGTGTCTAGTTTGAGATAGTATTTTAAGGGCTGCGGCCCTCCTTATTTACCCAAAAGAAAAAAAAAAGAATAAAAAAAAAAGAGAGCAACCTGTTTATTGGTGAACCAAATGGGCTTAATAATTTATTGGCATTCTTGTATGAAAGGGTTGAGGTTTCATTGACTGGTATAAAAAAAGAAAAGAGTATGTGGGATTTCCTGTTGCCAAAAAAATGTCCCATCACCCTAGTACCTATTGATTATTAAGTATCTGATGCTTGTGTGTCATGTTACACTTCTCCCTTCTCCTTCTTATTGATGCAAATCACAAGGGGAGAAAAGCTCCTTTTGACATCTATTGTTAAGGCAAAAAATGATCAGCGCACCAATGCTATGCACTTTTTAATATTTAATTATATAGTCAATAAATTTCTTCCCTCACGTATTGATCTTCTTGTCATCCTAAACTCTATTACCCACTATTTGTCTTCCCCAAAAATTTCCACGAGGCTTCTCCGTGACACTCGTTATTGAAAATCAGCTCACTCGGTGAAAAAATGGTTTTTTTTTTTTGTTTTTTTCTTTGGCGAAAGGTCGGTGAAGAAATGACTATAATTTTGCTTTTAGTGGCTTAACATTCTGGGAATCCTCTCTTTAACTATTGTGCTCTTTATGTAATAAGATGTTAGTTTTAATGATTGTATTCCGTGTGGTTGATGTTAGGAACTACTAGTAAGGTCTTAGTTTTGTAGGACCATAAATATTAATAGTACTGTCATGGCTCACTTATTGCGTTTTCCAATCTTTTTCATAGGATCCGCTGACCTCAAGGAGCACCTACTTAAAACGCCAACTAACGGAACTCTCCGAAATAACTCTGCCTTTGAACATAACGGCCGAGACGTTCTCTCTCATCGTGGACTTCTGTTACGGCAGCCACGTGGTCATATCGCCGTACAACGTCGCCGCCTTGAGGACCGCAGCCGAGTTACTGGAGATGACGCAGACCAACGGCAAGCGCGACGAGAACTTGACGCACATAACCGAAAAGTACTTCCGCCGGGTTATCACCGTTAGCCGGGAGCTGCTGTGGATCGTGTTCCGCTCCAGTCTGGGTTTGCTACCCGAGTCCGAAACGACAGCGTTGCTTCTGAGTAGATGTATTGAAGCGTTAGGCTTAACGGGGCTCAGCGACGAGCTGGAGAACTATTTTGATGACGTTATAGATTTACCAAATGACTCGTTTCAAGTCGCCACGGAATCCATGCAGCGGATGTTTGCTAGCCACGACTCCCTCTATAGGATCGTTGACCGTTATATCAAGGTAACGTGTTTATATTTTACCCTCAAAATATTTCTTTTCACATTGTTTACTTGCAAACAGGTCCTACCATTCAAATGCAAAAAAGATATGCACTAATCATATCTTTTATCTTTGTTTTCCCTTTAGGATATCCCTCTATTACAAAACGTAAACGTACGTTTTTTTTTTTTTAATCTTTGTGTTCAATTTTGGAGACTTTTTACATTTTTTTTCCATTTATCGCACTGTTAATTTTTAAATGACATATGGCCCCACGTTGAAGCAATACCTCCTATCGGAATCAAAGAAATGAAACTCTCCATGGATGTTTTTTAAAAAATTATTTTCAATGGGTCCATATGCTGAGGTGTCAATATAAAAAATTAATTTTTTGGTGCAAAAAATTGGAGAAAAATGTCATCAAAATTCAACACATAGATGAAAAATGTGCAATTTTGTCACGGGGATGGAAAATGTCAAGAAATGAAAATTTTGATTAGTCCAAAAAAAATATAGACCTATCTTCTTAAACTATTAGTGCATCTTAGATTACCTGGGATTCACAAAAAGTTCCTGAATTTATGTATTTAAGATTATCCCACATTTTATAACGTCATCTAATTCTGCTACATTGTTTTTGGCAAAAATTTATACAGAATTCTTGTTTAGTTGGGAACATTTGTTTGTTATTGTTGGCTCAGGTACACAGTGGCATGTTAACAGAAGAACAGAAGAACGAGCTGTGCAATTTCATAGACTGCAACAAGCTGTCACCACATTTCCTGATACATGCAGTACAAAACCCTAGACTTCCATTGCGGTTCATTGTCCGGGCAATGTTCATGGAACAATTAAACACCCGCCGCGCACTGCTAAACAGCACCAGCAACGGCATTAACTTTCAGTCTTCACGTTGCGGTGTTGAAACCGTCACTCTAGGGGCAATCCTCAAACATGACGCAGCAGTGCGTGAGGCAGCTCAACTCAAAGGGGAAATGGACGCCACCAATTCTCGTATTGAGAGCTTAGAGAAAGAGCTTGCCAGCATGAAGGATCTCTTGCAGAGATCCGAAGAGGAAAGATGCATGATGGAGAAGAAGCTATGGGAAAAATCTAACAAGAAGAAGGGAACAAGTGGAAAAGAGGACAATTTGTTGGATTATCCAAAGAAAATTTCCTTTGATTTGGAGATTGAAAGAAATGTCACGGATTCGAGTGCTGACAACATTGTGAGTTACGAATCCGAAATGGAAGAAAGCAGTGCGCTGGATCAGTCAGCAGCAAGGTCTGCAAGTTTCCATTATGGGTCGAGGGAAGGAAAGATACAAAGAGGAGAAAGAGGGTCAACTTCTTTTGCTGGTTTTCAGTTGCGTTCTGTAATTGGAGAAAGTAGCGAAGAATCTTCACTTTCACAGCATTCGGTGAGTGGAAATCCAGGAGCCAAGAAGAAGGGATTGATTACTAGGCTAAAACGTAGATTGTGGGTGTCAAAATCTACTTTGCAATCCAACTCTAAGAGGGCCACTGCAAATGACAAAGGGATGGATATAAAGTGGGAGAATGGGGAGTATTGCGATCAAAGGGGACGAGGATGCACGTAATCAGTGGACGAGTAGCTCCTAGGCTAGACACTAGCTAGTTCACATTTTTCCTTAAGTTTTGGAGATCTGTCTACCTTCCTCAAAAGTAGCAGCTATTTACTCTCTTTTTTTAGATGATTCATTTAGTTTTGGAGATTTGTCTATTTACATCTTCATCATGCCAGATTTGCATATATAAACCTTGATGAACTTGTTTTTATGCATACAATAACAAACCAGAATATTTCATTCACCCAGCTGTACGGGTGATCCTAATTTCTGTGCAATTTGATCGCATGTTTGAGCCTTGGCAGAAAAAAAAAACTCCCCGTCTCTATCACCCTTTTTTTTTTGTTGAAAACATAGGAACTAATATATATATAAAACGTAGCAGCACATGGAACATAACAGAACCAGTTCAAAGTGGTGTTCAAGTCTCAAGATGTTGATTGGGGGGAGGAATGCTGGAACAAATACTACTCAAATCCTATCTTTGGTTCAAAGCAAAACAACCAAGCTTTCCTTACGATTTTCCAGCCTTGCTAATCCGGGCGGCGAGCATTGCAGCTTGGAATGGTCCTATCTGTAGACCTCGGATTGTTTAGTTGTCAAGTGTTGTATTGGGTTGGTGCAATTACCGCATGGTATACTCTGTTTTTTGATCCTGGTTGAACTTTTCAGTCATTTTTTATGACTGTGTACAAATGGCAGTTACAGTAATTATTAATAAATTCTTCTTTTCATCAAAAAAACAGAACCAGTTCAAAGTTAAGGTGGTAAATTTGGGATTGAGTTGGCGACAGAGTCCACCAATTCAATCCCCAAATTTGACAGCTTCAATTATACACACAACAAAAATACAAATTCAACACATATTAATAGATAAAGTCATTTGCCCACGCATGGGCAGCCATGTAAGAAAGCCATAGAATGGTTGGTCTGAAACAGAACAACCCATAACCCAATACTCCGGAGGTGCATGCATACGGTGAGTGGTACTGCTTTTGCCGAAGGCAAGATCCAATTCATAATGTGTATAGGTACTTTAAAATTTCACCAGAGATCAAATTAAAGTCCAAAACATCATCAAATCATCCAGGCCCATTCTTCTACCTGCTGCCTTTTGGGGTACAAACCACGATAATGTGCAGCGAGAACCGGCCACCCGAGGCCTTCGACCAACCCAACACAAAGGAACACATCAACAACTGCAAAAACTAAAATATTTCGAAACAACCATCCACAAACGGGATGGGAACTTTTGTTTCTCGCTGTTACGACAAAAAGATCATGGTATTTCATTGTCCCCGCATCAAAGTGCCCGACAGCATACCCACTTATCCCATGGATACAGAAGGGGCACCATCAGTGACCCCCACCACAGGTTCCTTTTGCACATTCTCTTCCTGCATCTTCTGTGCAACCTCTTCTTCCTCCATTTCATGTGCCCGGACCCAATCATTCAATACAAATTTTTTGGGCTTTTCTTAAGGACAGATCCGTAAGATTCCTGTAAGGATTTCGTGAGGAAATCACTACTCTTACGGCTTCCTTACGGTTTCCTTACTGGTATGGTCTGTAAGTAAAATGGTAGAAAGCAAATCACTTCCGTAAGGACGCCGTAAAGAAACCGTAAGCGAAGGTTACTTACTGAGTTCTTACGAAACATGTCCGTAAGGAAACCGTAAGCAAACATTCTCTGGAGCCCACCTGGCGGGACATCAGACTTGGTGGGATTTGTTGTTGCTTACGGACTCTAGCCGTAAGGAAATCGTAATGAAAAGAAACCGAGTGGGTCCCTTCTACCACTTCAGCCGTAAGAAAATAGTTAAAAAACCATAAGAATCCGTAAGGAAAAGATGGCACTAATGAGAATAAATGAAATCGAATTGGCACTAATGAGAATAAATAAAATCGAACTAGCACTATCCTATTTCTGGAAATTAATTCATAAAATACACCAACTTATTAGAACTAAAACTGTCATACCAAAATGTTAGTAATTTAAATACTAACAATCATTCAACATTGTCTAATAAGTATATGCCAATACATTATAAATATCAAAGACAACATAATTTTCATTCATCAAATACTAACATATATATGTCTAAAGTTGGGATTGATGACTAGATGAAGCACCTGCTGAATTATTTTTAGGGGGCGGCGGAGGACAATTCGGCACTGTTGGGAGGCATGACACACTACCTGGAAAAGGTTGAGAAAACGAATTTGGTGCCGATGGTTGAGCCAAAGGAGCTGTCACGAAACTAGTCATCGAACCCATGGTTGGGAACATTTGCTGCCACTGTTGTGATGAAGGACCCATAATAGGCATCGTCATTTGTGGCTGCGTTGGAAATGGCAATTGACCCATGCTAGTCATCATTTGTGGCTGAAATGAAGGGTGTGTTGCATATTGGGAGGCCATCATTTGCAACATATAGCCGAGCTGATTCTGAATTACACTTATCTGCTCCTAGACAGCATCAAGTCGACGTTCAACAGCTTTTAATGGTTCTTTGTTAGTTGGATTCCTACCGGTTGACGTCACAGAAAGAAGCTGAATGTATTGATTCAGCAAATTTATGACTCGATTCTCTTGTTCCAACCACTCGGCCCTTCTTCGCCCCTCCAACAGCTTCTAACTATACTGATCGATCGATCGAAGGTGCACTAGATAGATCCTCACCATATTTGGTCTTCAAGGTCTCCTTATATTTCTCCTGCCACAAATTATGAAAAATTAAAAGAAAGTGCCATAACCAACCAACATACATTTATAGACCATTTACAAGTTAATAATGCAATGATCTAAAATAAACCAAGACAAATTTCAGGCTTAAAAATATAGTCATGTATCCTGGAGAGAAATTTATCCCTACTACATGTCTTTGTGCATGTTATCTTTCTATTTGGATTCCTGTTTTTTTCCACCATTACAGTAAAGATCGACACGTAATGTGCTGTCTGACAGAAGCAAGCTGTAGAATCAAAGTAAGCTGCAATCTCATAGAGCAAATTATGAACAACAATTATGGACAATAAGTTTCAGTCCTTAATTTTGTTATAGAGAAAATTATTCATGCTAATTATATTTCTCAAAATGCAAAATTCTATTGTAAACCTGAAGAACCTACAGCTACAAAGTCTGTCATCATATGGTACTAAGTTAATGAAAAGAGGCAAAAAAAATTCATCACCAGCCCTATATCTATACATCTCTGATAATCTCTCATCAATCCTAATAATCCTCTCATCTTATAAGCAAGAAACATGAAAAGCCATATAGTGCCAGGGAGAGAAAGTAGCTAAGAGGAGAGCATGTGGTTCAGCTAAGAGGAGAGCATGAAGAGAGAGGATTATACTCTTATTTTATTATCCTGATAAGAATTTAACTCTTATTTGATAGATTTTCACCCTTACCATCAAAACCGAGAAGAGATATACAACACCATTCCTGTTTACTTTTTTAAAGGTTTCTTTCTTTTTTTTTTTTTTTTATTAGACTCCATTATTGGATTGAAACTATGTTTTTGAAGGAGATAAGAAAAAATGAGGAGTAAATGATGTATTTGGAGCCCGTACTATTTTAAAAATATTTTTTAAGGGTTTGTATTATCTTTTGTTCTCTTTACGCTTCCGTACTCATATTTTTCGTCGGGTCCAGGCAGCCCCTTCGATGACTGGACTGTCCAGCCTATAGGTGAGGCACACGCGCCTATTTTTCTGACAAATTGTAGCTCGTGTAGTCCAGCATGTGGACCCCATTTTTGCTTTATAATTGTAAAAAAAATCATATTTTTTTAATACAGATTTAACCCAAAAAAATTACTTAGAACCTTACATTATCCATTAACCCAAACAAAAAAGCATCCAAAACAAAAACGCCCAGACCTTCACTGTGATCTTGGGTTTTTGAGGCTTACTAACACCGCCAAAGAATCAAAGCAAAGAAAGAGAAGAGAACAAAGAATCCGAGGACAAAAGAAGGAAAGTAGCAGCAGCGAGGGATTAAGCCTGTTTCACGCTCGTCATCCTCAAGCAAACCTTGTTCTTCGATCACATCACACTCTTTCTTCTGCCCATTCCTGTTCCCCTTGTCCCTGGATGCATCATTGGGCGAGATCTTACTCGATCCGACCTTCAAGACCCAGAAAATCTGCCGAAGGAGGACTGCTGCGAGTGGCGACCCACGGAGGAGTGGGAGTGGGGAGGGGATCCCATGGGGCTGAGCACCGGGGTGGAGTGGAACGACGTCGTGGTCTTCTTCCCATCGTGCGAGTCTCGGGAGGGGCTCTGCACGTAGTAGACTGGCCGGCGGGGGACCTGGTAGGCGATGACGGAGCAAGGCTGGTCACCTCGGAGTCTGTCTTGGCGTGCATTTGTGGTGTTTGTGAAAAATCCTCACCCACAAACACAAACCCAAAACAAAGCTCTTCTGGAAAGAACCCAGTCTTTATCAAAATTAATAACAGTTGGAATGTTTTTAGAGTTTATAAAAGAAAGATGGTGGTGGAGGAGCAGCCATTAAGGGGTTAGTTGTGGCTATTCACGATCAGGCTGGTGGCATAGAGGTGTTACTGTTGAACAAATACCCCCTAGGCAACTGTGGATTCATGTGATTTGGCCATTTGGGAGTTAGGGTTCGTGAACTGAAATTTTGGGTTTAGCTTTTAATTAGTGAGTGAACAAGTCTGTGATATGGATTTGGGGTTCATGTGCTGCTGATCGTTTTGATCAATACTGTAGGGAGTTTTAATTTCTTTTCCTTCTTTTTTTTTTATTTTATTGTTTAACAATTTAGTTTAAAAATAATTTAGGAAATTAAAAATTCATTTAGAAACCAAAATTTATTTTTTTTAACTCTAAATTTGAAAGTGAGCCCTACAGTACACGGTGGACAACCCATGTATAATACACACCTCACGCACTGCCACGTCTCACGCCTATATTTTACCTTTGGGCCGGACAGTCCACGTCATCTAAGGGGCTGCCCGGAATCTCTAAAAGGGATGAAAAATATGAGTACAGACTCGTAAAGAGGACAGAAAATAGTATGGACCCTTAAAAGGTATTTTCGAAATAGTACACCAGACTAAATCCAGCTCGACTCGGGTGGCGTACCTAAGTAATAGTGGGTGAGTCTCCCAAATGAGGTTTTCTGCATACTCGAAGATTCGAACCCGAGATCTCGCTTAAGCGGAACAAGTCGCTTATCACTTGATGTCCTTAAAGGTAGTCTGGCCCAGAATACCAGTGAGAAACCAAAAAAAATAGTACAAACCCTAAATATATCATTTACTCAATAATGTGCCAAGCCAAATGGTGACTAATGAAAACCCCAAATAGACTTCATATAAATCACGCCACCGCAGAATTGATTTAATTTAACAGCAAACCAGCCATCAGAATGCAGCGCAGAGAGCTCAGGTTCACCTAAATAACAAAAGCACGTGCATCTGGAATATATAGGGATCCACCATTCCATCCACCTTCCACCATTAGATTATATTCCTCATAAGTTTATACCAAAAAGTTATAATCTAAATTAATTTGACACATTATGACCAAATGCAAAGAAAAAAATTGGAATTGCGTACACGATATTTATATGGGCAAATTCCTATTTTTCCCCCTATTCTCAACGATATAAATAAAATTTATAAACCTGATCAGGATTATACTTTTATTAAACTGTCGTGATAAGAATTAAACTGTTTTTGATCGAATTATAGTTCTTTAGATAAGGATTAAACTCTCATATGTAAAGCTAATAATACTTTTGTTATCATTTTTTCCTTTATCAGGTTTTTGTTATGTTTTTTAATTTTTTGGTACCGAACTAATATAGATACAGGTCCAGATTTGTCTGTGAATAAGTTTCTTTACCATTTATTCTCTCTTTGGCTTGCAGTATGAATGTTAGTAATAGTATTAATATTTTTTTTGTTTCTGTATTTTTCTTTACTTTCTACGCAATTTAATTTTATAAGTATCTGTGTGTGGCACAATTTTTTTACCATTCATTGTCTCTTATTCTTTTTTTATTTTAGCTTGCAGTACGAATGTTAATATAGTATTTGTTTCACTAAATTAAACATCCGATTTTTTTTGTCTATACTTTCTTTCTAATTCAATTTTGTATTTTCATTATTAAAATATATTTCATTTTTTTTGGGCAGGGGAATAAATATCAATATTTTGGATGAATTGACCTGTGACAATGATTTTTTTGATATTCAAGTTAGGCTTTCAAGGTTGTGGGAATCATTGAATATAAGAGTACAGAATCTCCTTATCAGTTTGTATTTGATTTTAATTGATGCAAAGATATGTTTAAATTTTTCTGCCTTCTATTTTAATATTTTTTCATTGTATTTGTTTTTATTTTTATATAATTTTTTCTATTTTTTTCTGTTTTAATATTTTCCCTATGGCCTTGAATTGTTTTTTTTCAGAATTATTTCATTTTTAATGTTTTAATGTTTTTTTCGTTGTATTTTATTTGTTTTTTATATTTTCTAATTTTACATATTAGCAAAAAGAATATATAATTACTTTTAAAAAAATTGGAAACAAATTAAAAAATAGTATACTTGTAACAGCCCCGGTAATTTTTATGTTTTTACCGTCACCGTAAAATTTATTTTTTTACAGTTAATTACTATTAAAATTAATCTTGAATAATTAATTAACGGTAATTTATGCTTCGGAATCCGAAACCGAGCCCTGTCCCACGCTCGGGATTTTTTTGCGGATTTTCCGGACCAAGTTGGAATTTTTCGGGTCCAGGAATGTCGAGAAAAATCGAGATTAACCCCGAGTTATCGGGCCAGAAATTAAGTCAAGGGGGTACATTATTTATTTTCTGGTCCGGACGCAACCCGCTTCACATGCCGCACAGTGTGGGGCTGCAGCCGCCATTCACTGTGAGCATGTGAATGGCCAGTGCACCCGTGCCTCACTAGTTGAATGAACATGACATTACCTGCATTCCTTTTATTTTTTTTCTTTCTCCTGCCTCTGCGTACTCACCATCACCCCTCACTCCCCTGCAAACCCAACAAACCTCACCTGTAAATCCTCTGCAACTCTGCAAATCCAAGAAACCTTCATCACCTGCAAAAAAAAAAAAAAAAAAAAAAACCACACACACAACACACACAAGACAGCAAAACTGCGTCGTTTTGCAAAAAGCCACACCCCCTCCTCCCTTTCTTCTTCTCTTTTCTTCCTTCCCCGTGAACCCGCTGCCACCAAACCACCCAGTCGCCGCCGCCACCGACAACACCGCCGCCACTTTCCCCTTGCGGTGCCTTCCTCTTCTCTTCCTCCTTCCTCTCCTTCTCCTCCGCGAGCAGAGCCGTCGCAACCGTCCCCGCCTTCTCCTCATTCGCACCCGCCGCCTCCGACCCGGGGTTGCTCTCCCCTCCGTCCTGCCCCACTACCACCAGCAGCCACCAGCGGCGTCGTGTCTCTTCCTCCTCGCGTCGCATCCCGTCGTGCCAGATTTGCCGTGCCGCCTCGTCGTACGCCACCTGCAACACACCAAGGTGAGCGACCTGTTTCACATGGAGTGACGGGCGGGTCGACCCGTAGACCCGAAAGCCATGTGGGTTGAGTCTCACGGGCTGGGTGAGCTGAATGGGTTAATCTGCGATTGGGCCGGGTGGGCTGCGCAACTGGGCCTCCTGCTTGGGCCTGTACCTGGGTTCCTATTTGGGGCCTGGGTTGGGTCTAAGTAGTGGGTCTGGGCCAGCACTGTTTGGGCCCAGTCCGAATTTAAAAAAAAAAGGAAAATGTAATCTGGAAAAATAATAATTCTGGGAGGGAAAATAATTTTGACAGTAGAATAACTTGGAAAGTAAAAATAATTGTTAGAAAATATATTTTTGGGAAAAGTATATTATATGGTAAATAATAATTATTTTGGAGGAAAATAAAAATGGAAAGGGTATTATCAAAGGAGTATTGTATCGAAATAGTATCTGGGTATAGGTATAAATATAGTATTATTTCAGACACTGGAAATAAATGGCGAATGATGATGATAACGGAGAATTAACTGGGGGGGGGGGGGGTAACCGAGGCAAGCCAGTATTTATTTTCGTAATACAATAGTAGCATGACATTGCATACCACTTATATATGCATATTATTTGCTTGATATAGGAGTTGATAACGAGCTGGTACCTGAGGAGCCGGACTTGGAGTCAGTTGGACAGTTCCAAATTTGATATCGGCTAAGGTGAGGATGGATAAACCCTAATATGTGCCCGTAATGCTGTGTGTGTTTCTTTGTTGTTTGTGTATTTTGTTGCTAGATTGATATGCTAGAATAATTATTGACTGTTACCTGATTGCTGTGGAATTATTGATGCTGTTGTTGGATTGTGATGGATTTGTGTATAACATGTTAGAAATAATGCTGAGCTGTTAATTTCGAATAATTTGTGTCATGAGATTGAGTCTGTGAAATTAATCTGAGATAATAGAAATTGGAAAATTGATGAAAGAGTAATGGATTGAACTGGAATTTGAGAAGATGATATATTTGTCACTTGGAAAGTAGTGGTACGACTAGATGGTTAGAGACTAGTTTTGTGGTGTCATGGCCAGAGGGTTAGTTGGTTGGGGTGTTGACCCCGAATTTGTGATATTGGGATGTTGATCCCGGATTTGTGATATTGGGATGTTGATCCTGGATTTGAGATATTGGGATGTTGATCCCGGATTTGTGATATGGGATGTTGATCCCGGATTGTGGTGGGGCCTGGCATCCAGAATTAGTTAACAACCAGGTACGACCCTAGCTTGTCCAGTGACGGGGCCCGAAAGATAAAATTGGTAATAAAAAATAATTAAGCATTCTTTTGGACTTGGTATAATTGTTATGGTAATTTTCTTATGTTGTGTTTGTTCGAGCTTATTGTTATGATTGTTGTGTTTACTTCGAAAGTATTATGGTTGAATATATCTTTGTTTATCTTTCGTCGGTGAGCACTTCGGACTCACCCTTCGTCTGCGGGGTTTCATCCCGTAGGTTTGGTTGATCGTAGTTCAGGTACGATGTTTGTTGGCTGTTGCCTACTTCTCCACCTGACCCGGATCCATACACCGCTGCATCTGCATTTTAGTCTTCCGCTGCTAGTCTTTCTAGTGTGAAATTGTTGTTGCTACTGTATTATATTTGATGTTGATTAGATTGGAGTGTATGATTTGAATAATGGTCCCCGAGATCGGGTGACGGATATTGTATTTGTGGTTGCGTATATTGTATTTTATTTTGTATGTACTGTCTGCTGCTGTAGTAAGAACAGTTCTGGCACGTGTTTACCCTGTACGGTAAATACGGGTCGGGGCGCTTCAGTTTGGTAGCGGAGCGGGCAGTAGGTCATTAGGGACATAACTGTGGTTGCGTGATTGTTTGTTTGTGCATAAGATTTGTCACGACATGATATGACATGCATTCATATACATTCTCGTATAGGTACGAATGGATCTGGTTGGAGGAAATCAGCAAGCTGGAGGTCATTTAGACGATGATCAAGTATTGGTGGATCAACCGCAGCAAGTTGCGGGAGGTCCAGAACCCCTTCCGAATGTTCCTATGGGAGATCCTACGTAGATGTTGAATGTGGTCACTCAGATTCTGCAAAGGCAAGATGCCAGAGATGCTCGTTTCGCAGCTATGGAAGCTCGAGAGCAGGAGAACCAGGGACTAGTTGAGGATCCAGTGTACATGAAGCTGAAGAAGCTTGGGGCCGAGATCTTCACCGGTGTCACTACACCACAGGATGCTGATCTATGGCTCAGGCAGACAAACAGGGTTATGTTAAAGCTGACATGCCGGGACGACTGGTGGGCCAGATATGCCGCCGCCATGTTCCGAGGAGATGCTGTTGATTGGTGGGAGTCTACCACCAGGGACATGCCGACACCCATCACTATGCTGTGGACCCAGTTCATGGAGATGTTCCGGAGGAAGTTTGTTTCCGAGGCATACCAGGACCAGTTGAGACGGGAGTCTCTGGGATTGCAACAGGGACCGGATCAGTCGGTCAATGACTATGAGGTCAAGTTTAACCGGTTGTCCATCTATGCCAGTGAGTTTGTAGCTACGCCGGAGGCCAGATGCAAACATTTCTGGGATGGTCTTCGATCTGGTATCCAGACAGTCATGGGGTGCAAGGTCTATGAGACTTACCAGGATATGCTGGCAGATGCCCTGAGAGCCGAGATTATCTGGCTGGGCAATGAGAGAGAGCAGCAGGAGATCCGTAAGAGGCATGCTGCACAGAGTTCTGGGGGACAGAACAAGAGGTTCCAAACACCAGCGAACCGGTCAGGATATGGACAGAGCCGGTTCATACCAGGGAGTCAGGGACGTGGATGGAACAACAACTACAACAACCGAGGCAGAACTTGGACTCAGTCTGGAGGGACTTCATCTTGGAATGCTCGCCCGAGACCTCTTCTGTCTCAGGTGAGGTGCTATGAGTGCAACGAAGTTGGGCACTACCGTTATGATTGTCCCAAGTTGGGAAGATCTGGAGGATCGGCACCTGTTCAGACAGTGCAAGCTTCAGTTGCTAGTGTTCCCAGTGGTTCTGGAGCTGGCCGAGGTCGAGGACGTGGAGCTGTTCCTGCTAGGACCCAGTCAGCTATGAACTAGAGTACAGCAGTGCCGAGAGCATTTGTGATCACCGCTGATGTAACGCCCCGAATTTTCATAATTTGATTCTTCGGAATTTTCGAAGTTTTTATTCCAATTCTACCCTTGGGATATTTTCGTGTTTTAGTCGAGGAAATAAATTACTATGCCTTGAGAATGTCAATTTTAAGTTGGTGTCGTTCATGGTTCGGGTCCCGTTGGAAATAAAACGTGATTCGGTGGGAAAACAAAGTTCATTGTAGTTTTTAATAAAACTACGTCGTTTTGGTATGAAAAAAAAAAACAAACAACCACGCCGTTGACCGGGTAAAGCGAGTTGACCAAGCCAGAGACCAAAACGACGCCGTTTTGGCCTCGGCTGGCAACAAGCCCTAACTCTCCTTTCTCCCCTTTTCTTTTATTCTTCTTTTCTTCCCACTGGTTTCTCCCCGAGCCGCCACAGTCCTCACCCCCATGCCCCCTTTGCTTGCTTCTCTTTCTCAACTCCTTTTTCTCTATCACTCACGCTGCCGCCGCCCAGTCTTTCCTCTTGCCATCATCATCACTTCATCTTCCTCCTCTCGCCGTCGCATGGTGCCGTCGCCGCTGCTGCGATTTATCTTCCTTCTCCTTTCCCCGTGCTGCCGCCATCACTAAGGACGCCATCTTCTGTAGGGAACCTGTGAAGGGGAATTTCGCGAGCAACTCCGAGGGACGGCGGGCTCAAGCAGTCGCCGCCGCCGCTGACGACCGTGGGGTAAGCCTTGACGCCTTTCTCCTTCCTTCGTTTCTTATCTGTTTCGGTGGTGCGTGGGATTAATTGTTTTGGTTTGATGTCGAAGAGGGGGGTGTTGTATTTGTTGTTGTTGTGGTCGGCTACGGCTGGTGTCGTGGTTCTTTGTGATTGGGTTGTGGGTTTTGGTCGTTCAGGCGCGGTGGTGGTTCAGTGGTTTGGCTGTGTTCGGGCTGGTGGTCGTGCGTTAGGATTCTGTAGAGGGCTGGTGCGAGGCTCGGGACTAAGTTGACAGATTTGAGACACGTTCAATTCTGGACAGTGAGCATGAGTTTTCCGGTAATTTTTCTCGGAACTCAAATTCTTTCTTTTCTTTTCCGGATTGGTTAGGCTCCGTATTAATCTTTTATTTCCTTTATACATAGTCTGATATGAATCGGGTCTGTACATTGTTTATCTTCGGATCATGAACCCATTCCGTAAATAATAAAACATGTGTAAGTAATTAGTTTACGAGGTATAACCTATGCACATGGATTTTAGTCTCAAAGTTGATGGTGGGCTAAACTTGGGTAATTGCTTGATCGAGTTCTGGGTTTGTCTTCCTTTATGGCACATGCTTCAAATGGCTGCCCACAAATCCATTAATTAATTAATAGAACATACACTAATCGGTGGATTGTCTCCTAAAATGGTTTCGGGTCTCCAATGAGGTTTATTTAACCTTTGCCAATAAACCGTGGCAGATTAAGACTTTTGGCGGTATACATGATATGTTTGATATTGATTCTATGGTGTTGAATTCTTTTATCTGGGTGCTGTGTTTGGATTTATCATGGGGTTGCTTGGCAACTATAAGTTTGTAAATGTGCAAGTGAGGGGGCCACATCTATGTTTGAGGATTTAAACATGATTAACTCTTGGCTAATGTGGCTAATAGTTCCATCTAACATAAATGTGCTTTCACATAATCATACAATTGGCCTGGGAGGCCGTGGATTGGAAGCCTTGTTGGATTTTAGGTCGAGCTTTATGATAAAATGACTTTGGATGGTATTGCAACCAAGTTGAAACTCACTGGTAGTATTGTACTAAGATCTTATGCCCAAGTTTGTAACACGGAACTCAGGTTTTGCAAAGGACTATCCTTAATTAAATTAATGTGTCCTAGATCCCAATCTTTTCCGTAACTTGATAGGATAAATTCCTTAATGCCTAATACGCTTGCAACCCATGATCTATTGGTGTGTGCTATGCTTGATACATGTGTCAATGTTAGGGCGAGGGTTGTTCATGAGGAGCAACAAGGCTTTTATGTTGAGGAAGGTTTGGATGCTAGCGATCTTTTGGTCCATGAATCAGGTGAGGACTTATAAACCTTTGTATGCATTACTGCCTACAATGCTCGGTTAACTGTATTGTTACATAAGTGGTATTAACTGTTGGTCTTGAATGCTGTATGCATGCTTGTTTGATGTGCTTATGTTGCTATCTGCAAGTGTACTATGATGGTGATATCTCTGATGCAGTGTGCATGATTTGTGAACTGTGTACCAGTGTGATATAATATGCCTGTCGTGCATGAGTTGTTTTGTGTGTTAAATAACGTGTTAAGTGGTTTTGTGGTTTGTGTGGTGGATGGTACAATTCTTAAAGGATAATTGTGAATAAAATACTATTATAATTCTACTGTGGGGCTGTTGACCGGTTGGTTCGAGCGGGAAGTAATACCCCTCGGAATGGCATGCGGGTTAGCATGTGGGCCTGTGATGGCCGGTTCTACCTCCCTCCTTCTACCTCCCCCTTTCTACCTCCCTCTTTCTCTCTGTCTCTCTCTCTATGGATATGTTGGGCTTCGTGCCTGGTTTATTTGGGCTTCGTGCCTGTTTATTTAGGCTTCGTGCCTGGTTGTCTGATCAGACGGGACCGAGCTCGACGCACACAGTAGAGGGCCCTAATAAAATACTTAACCTTAATAACAAAGATAATAATATAAGTGATGATAGTGATGGTTGAAGTCTGGTGATGACTGGTGTTATGTATGGTGAATTGTTGTGCTCTGTGTTTGCTATTGCCATCGCCGGTGTACTTGTAGTTGATTTGTTTTGTATATTATTGGTTTATTTGTCTGCGGTGAGACAGTGGTTGGTCTCACCCCCTCACAGTTTTACACAGGTTAGCTGATCGTTGATCAGAGGTGCATATCAGCAGGTGGCGGTGCTTTCCTCTCCTCGGGTCGGATCCATAGAGTTCACTGCATACATGTCATCATATGTATAGTCTTCCGCTGCATACTCATTGTTGTGTATTTGTAGTATAAATGTTCATTGATTTTGTTATTGATATTGTATCCCTGGTAGAAGGGCATTTTAGTCACTTCATATGATGTATAATCTTTAATGAATAATTTGGGATACGGGTGTCCCGGGAATGATAAGGGCAATTTGGCCAATCTATAATTGATTTACAACTTATATTAATAAATTGGGACACGGGCGTTTCAGCTGAGGAGGATCCAGAGAATGCTGATGTTATAGCAGGTACCTTTACAGTTTTTGGTAGTACTGCTTATACATTGATAGACCCTGGTGCCACACATTCATTTATTGCTCAGAACTTTGCAATACTACATAACTGTATGGGAGAGAGTTTAGCTTGTCCAATGAGGGTTAGGTTACCTGCGGGTATAGTAGTCAGGTTAACCCATGTGTGCAGAGATGTTTCGCTTTCATATGATAGCGAGGTTTTTCTTGCACGGTTGATTGTGATGAATATGGGAGGTTTTGATATCAACTTGGGGATGGATTGGTTGTCCAAGTACAGTGCTATGGTGAACTGTCGCACCAAAGAAGTGTTGTTGACTTCCGAAGCTGGACATAAGATCTTGTTGACAGGTATTGGGAGAGCTGCTGCTACATGTAGTATCTCTGCTCATCAAGATGTTGGAATGAAGCCATTAGATCTAGATGCTTTGTTGACCCATGTCAAAGGTGAAGAAGTTCAGACTCCAGTTTTGGGAGACATCATAGTTGTGAGGGAGTTCCCAGATGTGTTTCCAGAGGATCTGCCAGGATTGCCACCTGACAGGGAAGTCGAGTATACCATCGATTTGATGCCAGGAGTGACACCTGTCTCGATGGCACCATATCGGATGGCACCGACAGAACTCTAGGAGCTGAAGAAGCAGTTGGATGAGCTGCTCGAGAAGGGTTTCATCAGACCCAGTACATCACCTTGGGGATCACCAGTCCTCTTTGTGAAGAAGAAGGATGGCAGTTTGCGGATGTGTGTGGACTACCGACAGCTGAACAAGGTGACAGTGAAGAACAAGTACCCGTTTCCCAGGATTGATGACCTCTTTGATCAGCTACAGGGAGCTACAGTGTTCTCTAAGATTGATCTTCGATCTGGCTACCATCAGGTCAGGATTGCAGAGAAGGACATACCGAAGACGGCCTTCCGTACTCGGTATGGGCATTTTGAGTTCACAGTGGTTCCTTTCGGATTGACCAATGCACCTGCAGTTTTCATGTGCTTGATGCACTTGGTCTTGAATGAGTTCTTGGATAAGTTCGTAGTAGTCTTCATCGACGATATTTTGATCTATTCCAAGAGCAGGGAAGAACATGAGGAGCACCTGAGGGTAGTACTACAGAGGCTGCGAGAGAAGGAGTTGTATGCTAAGTTCAGTAAGTGTGAGTTTTGGCTTGAGGAAGTTGCATTTCTTGGACATGTTGTATCTGGGGATGGGATTAAGGTTGACCCTACTAAAGTGAAGGCTGTTTTGGAGTGGGAGCTGCCCAAGACGGTACCCGAAGTCAGAAGTTTTCTTGGCCTTGCAGGATATTACCGGAGATTCATTGAGGGTTTTTCCTTGATAGCCAGTCCCATGACCAAGCTGTTGAGGAAAGATCAAGTCTTTGTATGGAGTGATGCCTGCCAGCAGAGTTTTGATGAACTGAAAAAGAAGTTGACAACAACACCAGTCTTGACAGTACCTAAGCCAAGAGTGGAGTATGTGCTGTTTTGTGATGCTTCAGGCCTTGGTTTGGGAGCAGTTCTGATGTAAGAAGGCCAAGTGATTGCCTATGCTTCGAGACAGTTGAGGCCACATGAGAAGAACTACCCGACACATGATCTAGAGATGGCTGCAGTGATCCTTGCTTTGAAGATTTGGCGACATTATTTGTTTGGAGAAAGATGCCGGATCTTCACAGATCATAAGAGTCTCAAGTACATCATGACTCAGAAGGAACTTAACCTGCGACAACGACATTGGGTTGAGTTGCTGAATGATTATGACTGTACCATTGAGTATCACCCAGGGGAAAGCTAATGTGGTAGCAGATGCTTTGAGCCGAAGATAGCCAGAAGATGCTTCCACGACTTACTCGATGTCCTCACTCATCGAGTTAAGGAAGATGGGAGTTGATTTTTCAGTTGATGAGACAGGAGTTTTGTTGACCCATATTGAAGTCAAGTCTAACTTGAGAGGCTGGATTGTGGAGCTACAAGATGGAGATCCTAACTTGATCAAGCTGAAAAAAGCAGTCCGCAGTGGGAAGGAAGATAAGTTTCGCATAGCTGAGGATAGTGCATTGATGCTGGGGAAACGTCTATGTGTGCCCAGTGTTGGTGACCTACGCAGTCAGATTCTAGAAGAGGGACATATGAAGCCGTATGCTATGCACCCTGGAAGCACCAAGATGTACCAGAATTTGAGGAGTCATTTCTGGTGGCCGCGTATGAAGAAGGATGTAGCCGAGTATGTGGCTAAGTGTATCACTTGTCAGCAAGTGAAAGCCGAGCATCAGGCTCCAGCAGGGAAGATGAGATCTTTGCCAGTGCCAGAGTGGAAATGGGAGATGATCACTATCGATTTTGTAGTTGGATTACCGTTGACCCGGAGCCAGCATGATGCCATCTGGGTTATCGTTGATCGACTTACAAAATCAGCTCTTTTTCTTCCCATCCGACAGACAGATACTTTGGATAAGTTGGCGAAACAGTATGTTGCAGAGATTGTGAGGCTACATGGGATTCCCAAGTCCATAGTCTCTGACAGAGATCCGAGATTCACATCACGGTTCTGGAAGAGTCTGCAAGCAGCTTTGGGAACGAAGCTGAGTTTTAGTACTGCATTCCATCCTCAGACTGACAGACAGTCAGAGAGGACTATCCAGACGCTGGAGGACATGTTGAGGGCTTGTGCTCTTAATTTCAGTGGGAGTTGGGATCAGTATTTGTCCTTAGCGGAGTTCGCCTATAACAACAGTTTTCATTCCAGCATTGGCATGCCACCGTTTGAGGCTCTTTACGGAAGGAAATGCCGAAGTCCAGTACGTTGGGATGAAGAAGGTCTCCGTTTGATTATGGGACCAGATTTGGTTAAGCAGACTGTTGACAAGATTCAGATAGTCAAGCAGAGTATGAGAGCAGCACAGGACCGACAGAAGAGTTATGCTGATAAGCATCGCCGAGAGATGGAGTACCAAGTGGGAGAACGAGTTTTCCTCCGAGTTGCACCTTGGAAAGGTGTTATCAGATTCGGGAAAAGAGGGAAGCTGAGTCCCAGGTACATTGGACCCTATGAGATTGTCGAAAGGGTCGGACCCTTGGCATACAGGCTATCCTTACCAGAGGAGTTGTCCCGGATTCATGATGTATTTCATGTTTCCATGCTGAGGAGGTACAAATCTGATCCGAGTCATGTGGTTACTACCGCAGATGTTGAGGTCGTAGAAGATCTTACATATACAGAGATGTCGGAGCAGATTCTTGCCAGAGAGGCCAGACAGTTGAGGAGCCGAGTCATTCCCATGGTAAAGGTCAAGTGGAGCAAGCACTCTGCGAACGAGTCTACATGGGAAGTTGAGGAGCACATGCGCTCCCAGTATCCGCACCTATTCCCACCACCAGAGTGAATTTCGGGGACGAAATTCTTTTAAGGTGGGTAGACTGTAACAGCCCCGGTAATTTTTATGTTTTTACCGTCACCGTAAAATTTATTTTTTTACAGTTAATTACTATTAAAATTAATCTTGAATAATTAATTAACGGTAATTTACGCTTCGGAATCTGAAACCGAGCCCTGTCCCACGCTCGGGATTTTTCTGCGGATTTTCCGGACCAAGTTGGAATTTTTCGGGTCCAGGAATGTCGAGAAAAATCGAGATTAACCCCGAGTTATCGGGCCAGAAATTAAGTCAAGGGGGTACATTATTTATTTTCTGGTCCGGACGCAACCCGCTTCACATGCCACACAGTGTGGGGCTGCAGCCGCCATTCACTGTGAGCATGTGAATGGCCAGTGCACCCGTGCCTCACCAGTTGAATGAACATGACATTACCTGCATTCCTTTTATTTTTTTTCCTTTCTCCTGCCTCTGCGTACTCACCATCACCCCTCACTCCCCTGCAAACCCAACAAACCTCACCTGTAAATCCTCTGCAACTCTGCAAATCCAAGAAACCTTCATCACCTGCAAAAAAAAAAAAAAAAAAACCACACACACAACACACACAAGACAGCAAAACTGCGTCGTTTTGCAAAAAGCCACACCCCCTCCTCCCTTTCTTCTTCTCTTTTCTTCCTTCCCCGTGAACCCGCTGCCACCAAACCACCCAGTCGCCGCCGCCACCGACAACACCGCCGCCACTTTCCCCTTGCGGTGCCTTCCTCTTCTCTTCCTCCTTCCTCTCATTCTCCTCCGCGAGCAGAGCCGTCGCAACCGTCCCCGCCTTCTCCTCATTCGCACCCGCCGCCTCCGACCCGGGGTTCCTCTCCCCTCCGTCCTGCCCCACTGCCACCAGCAGCCACCAGCGGCGTCGTGTCTCTTCCTCCTCGCGTCGCATCCCGTCGTGCCCGATTTGCCGTGCCGCCTCGTCGTACGCCACCTGCAACACACCAAGGTGAGCGACCCGTTTCACATGGAGTGACGGGCGGGTCGACCCGTAGACCCGGAAGCCATGTGGGTTGAGTCTCACGGGCTGGGTGAGCTGAATGGGTTAATCTGCGATTGGGCCGGGTGGGCTGCGGGACTGGGCCTCCTGCTTAGGCCTGTACCTGGGTTCCTATTTGGGGCCTGGGTTGGGTCTAAGTAGTGGGTCTGGGATAGCACTATTTGGGCCCAGTCCGAATTAAAAAAAAAGGAAAATGTAATCTGGAAAAATAATAATTCTGGGAAGGAAAATAATCTTGACAGTAGAATAACTTGGAAAGTAAAAATAATTGTTAGAAAATATATTTTTGGGAAAAGTATATTATATGGTAAATAATAATTATTTTGGAGGAAAATAAAAATGGAAAGGGTATTATCAAAGGAGTATTGTACCGAAATAGTATCTGGGTATAGGTATAAATATAGTATTATTTCAGACACTGGAAATAAATGGCGAATGATGATGATAATGGAGAATTAACTGGGGGGGGGGGGGGGGTAACCGAGGCGAGTCAGTATTTATTTTCGTAATACAATAGTAGCATGACATTGCATACCACTTATATATGCATATTATTTGCTTGATATAGGAGTTGATAACGAGCTGGTACCTGAGGAGCCGGACTTGGAGTCAGTTGGACAGTTCCAAATTTGATATCGGCTAAGGTGAGGATGGATAAACCCTGATATGTGCCCGTAATGCTGTGTGTGTTTCTTTGTTGTTTGTGTATTTTGTTGCTAGATTGATCTGCTAGAATAATTATTGACTGTTACCTGATTGCTGTGGAATTATTGATGCTGTTGTTGGATTGTGATGGATTTGTGTATAACATGTTGGAAATAAAGCTGAGCTGTTAATTTCGAATAATTTGTGTCATGAGATTGAGTCTGTGAAATTAATCTGAGATAATAGAAATTGGGAAATTGATGAAAGAGTAATGGATTGAACTGGAATTTGAGATGATGATATATTTGTCACTTGGAAAGTAGTGGTACGACTAGATGGTTAGAGACTAGTTCTGTGGTGTCATGGCCAGAGAGTTAGTTGGTTGGGGTGTTGACCCCGGATTTGTGATATTGGGATGTTGATCCCGGATTTGAGATATTGGGATGTTGATCCCGGATTTGTGATATGGGTTGTTGATCCCGGATTGTGGTGGGGCCTGGCATCCAGAATTAGTTAACAACCAGGTACGACCCTAGCTTGTCTAGTGACGGGGCCCGGAAGATAAAATTGGTAATAAAAAATAATTAAGCATTCTTTTGGACTTGGTATAATTGTTATGGTAATTTTCTTATGTTGTGTTTGTTCGAGCTTATTGTTATGATTGTTGTGTTTACTTCGAAAGTATTATGGTTGAATATATCTTTGTTTATCTTTCGTCGGTGAGCACTTCGGACTCACCCCTCGCCTGCGGGGTTTCATCCCGTAGGTTTGGTTGATCGTAGTTCAGGTATGATGTTCGTTGGCTGCTGCCTACTTCTCCACCTGACCCGGATCCATACACCGCTGCATCTGCATTTTAGTCTTCCGCTGCTAGTCTTTCTAGTGTGAAATTGTTGTTGCTGCTGTATTATATTTGATGTTGATTAGATTGGAGTGTATGATTTGAATAATGGTCCCCGAGATCGGGTGACGGATATTGTATTTGTGGTTGCCTGCATTGTATTTTATTTTGTATGTACTGTCTGCTACTGTAGTAAGAACAGTTCTGGCACGTGTTTACCCTGTACGGTAAATACGGGTCGGGGCGCTTCAATACTCATTCAAAAAATTATTATAAAATAATTAAAATTTATTCAACTATTTTTCTCTAAACAAGTTTTATGTGTATATCTTTTAAATAATTTAAACTACTCAATGACTTTAATTTTATGAAGAGAGTTTAATTTTATTTTTTAAAAAATACCTATACTAACCAAGTCCGTGGAACCTGAATTAGTATATAGGTATTTGTTGAACTTTTCAATTTTTTTGGTTCTATGATAATATCTTTTTCAAATTATTAGTTGAATTATTGTATATTTTTTAAAAATATTAATTTATTAGTCCTTTCCAAATTGAACTTTTGTTTGGGTCCCGTTGCAATGCGAGGGGTGTGGCTAGTATCTATATATATAAAGTTGAATAATTAGGAATTTTGACACTTGTCAAAATCTCACCAAAGTAGCATAGATGTTTATACACCAAAGATTAGGTAACTCTAGCAAAGCAAAGTGTGCCCAAAAAATTTCAATGTTAATTTTGATCCTTATATTTAACAGAGTATTATATTTAATCCCCTATTAAATTAAATTTTTGCCAAAAAGATAATTTTCTCTGGATCAATTGAAACTAACCATTTATTGTTAAAGACAAAGGAAAAAAAATAAGGGAAAATATAATATAAAATAAAAAATAAAAAATAAATATTAATTTAATTCATGAAGTTCAAAATTTATCTTAAAAAATAATTTTATCTTTTTTACAGAAAATATTATATTTGTATCTATATATGAAACATCTTATAACCTGATTATATAGAATTAAAATTCTATTTTTATTCTTTAGTTTAGGTTTGATTTTAATTGAGTATATAAATCATTTTTTTAACCTTAAGTTTGATTACTTATAATTTTTTATCATTTATTTTTATTATTATAAATTCTAATCTAAAAATTTTTATATCTTTTTTTCTGGTAAATAAGAAAAAATCATGTTTTTTATGATATATAATTAAATAATCTCATAGCTCATTTTTATTAAGAAACTAGTAAATTAATAAAAGGGAAGAATCCTAGTCCACTCATTTACTTTATGGTCGAGAATGAGAATAATTGCATTACTCAACAGAGATTACAAAATGACAAAAGCAAAAGCAAAATACATCAGGTCTCAACATTCCTGAGCTCCTGAGTCCACCAACAAATGCTGTACAAGTACGTCTGGTGGTGTATCAAGTATTGTTAGTCCTAGGCTAAAAGAGGACGCTAACTCTGCTATCGTTACTGCACAAGAGTTAACCTCCCTAGTGACAACCTGGAACTGCACATCCTAGTCCACTCATTTACCGACCGTATAAGATAAATATGCGCTACAGATGAACGGCATTTAGCACATGCGTGGGCAGATGAACTGCGTCATTGGCTTTGGATCAGTACTCAGTAGTACTAGTAACTACTACAGTACTGCTGCCTGACACATCACACTACCAAATTGGTTGGACACCACTGTACCACACACTACACGGCTACTACCGCTGGCCACCACTACCACCACCTATTAAGTAACGCTTCACACCAATAGAAACATTTTTGGGTTTTACATTTTGTTTCAACTTTTAACTCATGAATAATAACCATTATATATTAAAATGTATTTTTCCTTTTAGATACGTGCCCTGATGCTATGGAATTAGAGTCTCCCTAATGGGGCAATTTTGCACTTAATTATTTCGCAATTGGATCACGGCATAATCCAGGTCAAATGGGTTGGATCCTGCTTCTCTCGCTTTCTCATTTTAAGCTTTCATTTAAAAAATTGATATCTTTTTTTAAATGGGCATTGACTGACTAGCTCAAGCCGCAGTTTCCCTTTTGTCAAAAACTGACCCGCTGTTTTGGGGTCAGCTTTCTGTTTTGACTCTTATCACTCGATCATTTCTATTCAATCTCTTGTGTGTAGTTTTGTAGTAGTAATAGTGGTGGTGGTAGTATTTGACACGTGATTGTGGTCCTAGGTTGGAATATTTTGATGTTGTAGAATTAGTTGGAGTGCACTCTGTACTTCTTCTGCTCAATCATCTGAGCAGGTGAAAAGCTTCGGGTGATGTCTGGTAATGAGAAGTCAGCAAACGTCGTGTGGCACAACAGCTCGGTTGATAAACTTGACAGGCAAAAGTTGCTCCAGCAGAAAGGTTGTGTCATATGGATTACCGGTCTCAGTGGTTCAGGTTTGTGAACTATTAATTGGTTTTGTAGCGTAGATAGATAGTTGGTGATGCATGATTTAGGAATTGACATGAATTGGCCTTGTTTAACCCACCTGTCGTGTATTGCCCCACCGCGTGTTCCTTCACTTCCGATCAATTTGTTCGATCTTTGATTTGTCATAATTGGCACACACACATGATGGGGCTTGCCCAAACTGTGGACCATGATTTCTTCATCGCCCATAATAATGAGATAAATCTGCTGGTTCCAAATGTAATTAAGGCCGTTGTCCACAGCTTTAAGCTTTCTAGTTTAAAAGTGTTAATATCTTAATGACGATGTCGATGCTTCCCCCGATCAGCTATTGTTTAAAACGGAATACAAGCAATGATTTTATGTTCATGGGCGAGAAATGCGATTTTAAAAGCCAATTCTGTGCATCTGGGAGTTTGCCAAAAAATAGAGCACAAGATTATTGGAAATATAGAATTCGTGCTCAAATGTCTTTGATGAATTCACAGGGACCCGTTTTAGCATCCTCTGAGTAAATTATCTGGTCCATTTTATGTTTTTTTTTTTTTGTTTCTGTTTTTGGGAGTAGATGCTGCGAATCATTTTTTAGTTCATGTTATTTGATTCTCAGTTGTTATTAATAAACATCAGGAAATCTTATCAGCAAGCTCTGTCTATTTCCCCCTTCCTGCACTGGATCTCTGTCCCTAGCCTACATGTGCTTGATAGTGCAGCCTCATCTATAGCCCTTTGTACCTGTGCAACAAAGGCACAAACAAAGTAGTTTTGGTTGAAGTGCAGAAGTCAAGACCGATAACACCCCATGGGTTAATCAGAAAACGTTTCAGTTGCTCGTGCTATAAGTGTACTCTTTTATATATTACTGGCTGCATATTAGTCGCCATTGAGAAAGAGATGGGGCATCTCTGTTGACATTCCAAAAACTTGTTATTTCTCAATGATCATGAAGCATATGGAATTGCTAAAATTCTATTTTTATAATCTTGTCTCTCTTGCTGCTTCTTTTGCATGGATTTTCGCTCACAATAACAAACAATTCGAACCTCAATGTTAGGCAAAAGCACTTTGGGATGTGCTCTGAGTCAAGCCTTGCACTCAAGAGGAAAGTTAGCGTACATTCTTGATGGCGACAACATTCGGCATGGTCTGAACCGTGACCTAAGTTTTAAAGCAGAAGATAGAGAAGAAAATATACGTCGGGTTGGTCAGTGTTTTAAGGTGTTCCTTTTGTTGATCATGTTCTATGAACCTATTATGCTTGCTGTTGATGGCTGCGGACGTTTGTTATTGTGCCCAGGCGAGGTAGCAAAGCTATTTGCAGATGCTGGTCTCATTTGCATTGCTTGTTTAATATCTCCTTACAGAAAGGACCGGGATAGCTGCCGTGCATTATTAGCTGATGGAAATTTCATCGAGGTATATGCTGTTTGTGGAGGTTCAAGATGAAAAGGATGGAAGTTAACATAACATTTTCCCCAAATGAAGAAATTTTGTCTGATAAATGCAGATGCATTCACACTTTTCTTCATCTTGCCTTGACAGGTGTTCATGGATATGCCACTTGATGTTTGCGAGGCAAGGGATCCTAAAGGTCTGTATAAACTTGCTAGAGCAGGAAAGATCAAAGGTATATTCAATGGCCATTGCTTCTGATCGGAGCTTAATAATTTGGATCTCCTCTTTCTCTTTAGATTATCTGTCCTGAGATTGTTCAGTCAGTTTAGGTTAAGCAAGAAAACATATAATGGGCTTTCTTTCGCAGCTTTTACCGGAATTGATGATCCATATGAACCACCATTACACTGTGAGGTGTGTATACTTGTAATGGAAATTTTTTCACCTCTGACTCTGAGTGGCTTGATCTTTAACAAATATGAACTTGGAGCATAATGGAAAACCTACATTTCATTGCTGCCTTCTGCAGATAGTATTGAAGCATGAGGAAGGCAACTGTGCTTCTCCGTATGAAATGGCCGAAACTGTAATAACTTACCTGGAAGAGAATGGCTACCTGCGGGCCTAATATTCACCAGTCGCCTATAAATGAATGCTCAATAATGGAATCATTTCAGGCTCCTCAAGGAAATATCTCGTTTCCTTCATGGCTATCTTTCAATCTATCCCTTCCTAGGAATAACTGATTGAAAATTATGTTATTAGATGCATATTTTTAACGTAGTAGGCAATTGTGTTTCATGGTAATAGGAAGTAGGTTAAGAGTGAAAGGCTGGTGTAGATAATCTGCATAATTTAGCAACTCCATTTCTTACATTCGGAGAGGTTCGAATGTTACAGCATATGCTTGTATTTGCGCGACATTTTGCATTTCAGGGATTGTTATATGAAAACAGAATAGCAGATTCTGTTGTGTGACTCGTAAAGTCTTCATGCTCAGGTCAGAGTTGCTGTTTTTCATGGAATTTCTCTTGCATGCATACTCTTGAGAGGGTATGCAGATCATATTTTGTTCTGGCCACGCAATTTAACTGTCATTTCATAGCAACAGACACGTTACAGATCCCAAGCAGGACCTAAAACTGGAAATTCTGGCAAGACCAAAGTGCAAAGAGTTAAGTGGATGTAAAGTTGGAGTCGTAGGAACCACTAACGTTAGAAATTCAAAAAGTCTACAGTAAAAATGCTTGATATTACAGAGTGTAATCAATATAGAAATGTAGGGTATTATTATTGTTCATGTCTCTTTACAGGATATGGGGTTCTTTTATAGCCCCTCTAGTGTTAATCTAATGGGTTCCTATCCAAATGATCTAAGGGCTGTCATGTTGCTCCTTTTCCTAGGCCTAACTAACTATTGTTGAGGTGTCCAAGCAGTCAATTTCCCATCCTCCCTAGATTCTTGGATTCTCGGGTTCCTTCCTTCTCCAGGTCGCTTGGCTTTCTAGGCTGCATTAATCCGGTCTTGGGCCATGCATTTTGGGGGTTGCTTTGCTCTGGGCCGCGCCTATCGGACCTTACCTATCAAGAGCCCCTCAAGCGAGGGGTCATGTGCCTGGGTCCCGAGCCATTTACGTGACTTCTCGCTTAAGTCTTTTCATGTCACGTCGCTTGGGGTCTTTAACCTGCAGCGGCTCATCAAACGGTTCGATTATCGCGCCCTTCGCCTCATTCGCTCCTCCCTCTTCCTGGTAAGTCTTCTTTTTAAGTTCTTCTTTCTTCTTTTCTTTCTCAAACTGCTTCTTTGTTTCTGGGGTTTTCTTTCTCTTCTGCTTTTAGTGCCTTCCGTGTGATTTGCTATCGCTTCCCTCTCTCTCGCTTGCTCTTTCGGGTACTTTTTTCCTTCTCTTCTTTACTTCTTTATCCTTCCCATGGACGAGTTCGCCGTTGCACTTCAAGAATCTCAACTCATTTTCCTCGAAAAAAAGGTTAATTCCCCCTCAACTGAGAGGGCTTT
Organism: Turnera subulata; assembly: GCA_028386065.3. Classification (NCBI taxonomy): domain Eukaryota; kingdom Viridiplantae; phylum Streptophyta; class Magnoliopsida; order Malpighiales; family Passifloraceae; genus Turnera; species Turnera subulata. The sequence goes on along the minus strand of JAKUCV010007482.1, from coordinate 336,647 downwards.
ACTCCATTTCGCCTATGGGTGACCGTGAAACCTTCATGACCCCACCGGAGCCGTATCAATTTTTCATGTTTTGTTTGGTTATTTTGGGGGGGGAGGGGTTAGGCTTCATTTCTCTGATTTTGTTTTGAGCTTCCTTCGGACTATTGGGGTCGCTCCCATCCAACTTTCTCCAGGCTCCTGGTTCTACCTTTCCGCCTTCGAGTATTGGTGTAAGGTTCACCGTGTAGCTTCTTCCCTTCTTGTTTTCTTTCAATTTTTTCAATTAAAGAAATCCAAGGATGGTTCTCCCTTGGTTTACATTGCTCGCCGATCGAGTCTTGGTTTTTTCTCCTGCATTCCTAAAAATAGGAAACCTTTTAAACAATGCTTGCTCAGGGTTAACCTAGAGGAGGGTTCTGTCCGCTCCGTATTAGGTTTCCCCAACCGTGTTCGCTCCTTTGTTCCAGAAAAGTCTGAGAGAGTTAAGTTGGTTGGAGAGGACAGGCTATCTTTAGAATTCTTAGCGGTGATGCTGGTGATTATAATCCTTTGAACCACAAAGGAATGGTTTATTTCCCGAGGCAATCTATGGCGCTAGAGGTTTTACTTTCATTGTGTTCTTCCTTATCCCTTCTTTTCTTTTTTCTTTTGACTTTTGATTTTGCGCTTGTGCCTGACAGCTTACGAACCTAAAATCGCTCCTGCACCTCCTTCCTTTGAAGAGGGTTCGGACTCTTCTGAAATGGGAGGTTCCCGTCGCTCGAACTCTCCAGCATGCTCCCTGGGCTCATTCCGCCGTGAGGGTTACAGTCATTCTCAGGAGTGTTCTCAGCTTCCTGTCGCTTCCAAAACCTTTCACGATTCCGACGCAATGCCTAGCCTTGAGGACCTTATCAACCAGAATACCAAGGCTAAGGGTAAGTTCTCTAAGCACTCCCCTTCTAGGAGGCTACTTGAGGCAACCTGAAGAGAGGTATTCCCCCTATGGCTCCCTCCTTCTACAAGAAGGCTAGGTCTGAGGATGACCATTCTTCCAAAGGGAAGGCTGCCTGTTTAGGGTCTGGTTCGTCAAAAGGCCTTTCCTCCGCTGTGCCTCTAGTTGACCTCGAGCCGTCACATGACCTTTCCTCGCATCGATCTGCCTCCTCCGGCTCTAGCAGGGAGTTGGAGAAATCTAGCTTTGCGGACTTGGTGAGCGTCCTGGATAATCCTGCAAACCCTAAACAGGCTGAGCAAGCGCTTTCGAGCTTTTGTACTAGAGCCTTTCATGAGCGTCCTGACCTGCACAAAAGGTATCAGGATGTTTCCGCCGAAGTTTTTGCTTCCCATGCTTCGTCCATTCTTCAGGTATCTAGTTACTGTCTTCTTCTCCTGTTGTTTGCTTTGTTTTGTGTTGCTTTTTTATTAACATGTCATGTTACTAATTACCCAGCTGGTCTTTCAATCTTATGCAATGGGGAACTACAACCAGGGATTGTTTCGTAAGAGAAGGGAAGCTGAGGAGAAGTCGACCACCCTTTTGGAGCGGAATAAGAAATTGGACCTTACTATCCAAGAGGAGCGGAAACTATCAGCTTCCCGTCTTCAGAAAGTTGAGGCTGACCTTGAAAAGGCTTTGTCAGAGTAAAAACACCTGAAGGAGTGTTATGATATTTATTTTTCTCAAGTTGCCAGCCTCCAAGCCACTGTTCGAAAGCAACAAGATACCATAATGGATTTCGGGTCTCGCATTCCAGGCTATATTTCGAGGGTTACCGAGAGACACCGCCAGCTGGTTCGCGAGAAGCATCCTGAGGATTCTGCTTCTTATCTTTAAGAGGATATTATTCATGAGGAAGACACTGTTGATGATGGTGTTCCTGAGGAGGAAGGTATTCTTGATGAGGCGACCGAAGACGGTGCTGAGGTGGCAGTGGATGGCCCTCTGAATGATATTGCTGATGTTTCCGTTCCTTCTGCCGAAGATGCTACCCTTTCACCAGCGGACCCACTTACCGGGGCTCTTGAAGATGGTGAAGTCAGCCCCTCAGCAGGAGCCGATGTGGCCAAGGATGACTAGGATCCCGTGTTATCACTTATATCATGTTTTTGTTTTGAGCTGTTCGGCTTTTGTTCCTTTTGCTTTTGTGTTTTATTTTGGACTCCTTTCCTGTATTCGAATATTATGTTATCGGACGCTGCACGTCTTTTTATGCTTATTTGACATTTGCTTTTGCCTTTACAATTCTCTTCTTGATTCCTTCCAGCAGGGTTCGGTTGGAGACTTCTGTCTGTCTGTTTGTTTCCGGGTGACTAACTGATGAAAACCTTAACTCTATTCCATTGTCTGAGCAAAGCCTTCTCAGCTTCCTGCTATCAAACTGGGGGCCGTTATCTGTGACTATTGCATAAGGTACTCCAAATCTGTTAAGTATGCTTCTTTTCAGGAAGGTGATGACCTTGTCCGTGGTGATTGAAGCCAGAGCTGCTGCTTCCAACCATTTTGTGAAATAGTCTACTACCACCAGGGCAAACTTGCGGTTTCCTGTCGCTTTTGGGAATGGTCCCAGAATATCCATTCCCTATTGGGCAAAAGGCCAAGGGGAATCAATGTGTCGCCTTTGTGTGGTCGGGCATTTGGGGATCCTTCCGTGCAACTGGCATTGAACACATGTCTCTACCATCTTCTGGGCATCTGCCACTATAGAAGGCCAATAGTATCCACTTCTCAGCACCCTTCTTGCCAAAGCCCTTGCCCCGATGTGCATTCTACATACTCCTTGATGTATTTCCTTCAAAGCCTCCTGCCCTTCTTCTTATGTCAAACATCTCAACATGGCGTTGTTGGAACCTCTTCTATAAAGCTCGCCATCCCATGCGTAGTTTCCCAGCTTCCTAAATAGCATTTTTGCATCCACTTCTTGTTCAAGAATCTCACTTGTCTTGAAGTATTTGACAAAGGGGTCTATCCATGACGGCCTCTCTTCTATTGCCAAAACATTTTCCTCATAGTTAATGGAGGGCTTGTCTCGTTCTTCGACTAGCACTTCCTTGGGAAGCTCTACTTCCTGGTGAAGCAATACTTTGGAGAGCATATCTTCCACATGATTTTGTTCTCTCGTAATATGAATGACTTCTAGCTTTATGACCTTTTCTTCCATTTCCTTCATTAGGGCGCTTATTTTTTGAGAGTATTTTTGCAATTTTTTATCTTTCACTCCATAGGTTCCCGTCATCTGTGACACCACTAGCTGGGAGTCTGAGCATATTTGCACCCTCTCTGCTTGCACCTCATTTACTAGCCTTAAGCCGGCCATCATTGCTTCGTATTCTGCCTGGTTATTGGTTGCTGAGAACAACAATTTTATGGCACACCGTACAGTGTCTCCATAAGGGCTTTCCAGCAGCACTCCTGCTCCCGCTTCTTCCTAGCTGCTTGCCCTATCCACGAACAGCTTCCAGACACATGGAGCTGCGGCATCTATTTGAGTTTCTTCTTTCTGAGAGTCTGCCAATACTCCTTCAGCTATAAAATCTGCCAAGACTTGCCCCTTGACAGTTGTTCTCATCTTATACTCTACTTTATACTCACTAAGTTCCACGCTCCATTTGATCAATCTTCCGGGTGCCTCTAGCTTGTGCATGATGCTTCCAAGTGGCTGATCAGTTAAGACTATGACTTTATGTGCTTGGAAGTATTGTCTCATTTTGTGAGCCAACATTATTATGGCGTATGCTAACTTTTGAACTCTTGGGTATCGGATTTCTACTCCTTGAAGTAGTTGGTTGGCATAGTAGACCGGATACTGCATCCCGTCTTGGTCCCTCACCAGCACAGAGTTGATTGTTTGATCCGTCACTCCTAGGTAAAAGTACAATTCCTCTCCATCTTTGGGACTTGCCATAGTTGGTGCAGATGCTAAGTAGGTTTTCAATTCGTCAAAGGCTTTCACACACTGTTGAGTCCATTGGAAACCTCTCGCTTTCCTCAATGTCTCAAAGAATGGGAGTTCTCTGTCTGCTGACTTTGAAATAAACCTTCTCAGAGCTGCTAGGCGACCGATCAGCTTCTGCACTTCTCTTATAGATGTTGGGGGCAGCATCTCTACTATCGCCTTAACTTTCTTCAGATTAGGTCTGATACCCTCTTGACTAACCATGTGCCCCAAGAATTTTGCTTCCCTTACAGCGAAAGCATATTTTGCCGATTTCAACTTCACGCCATACTTCTTTAGCACTTCAAACACTTCTGTTAGGTCCCGGGTGTGTTGGTCAAAAGTATGACTTTTGACCAACACACCCGGGACCTAACAGAAGTGTTTGAAGTGCTAAAGAAGTATGGCGTGAAGTTGAAATCGGCAAAATATGCTTTCGCTGTAAGGGAAGCAAAATTCTTGGGGCACATGGTTAGTCAAGAGGGTATCAGACCTAATCTGACAGCGGAGCACATGGTTAGTCAAAGTATGACTTTTGACCAAGATATCATCTACATAAGCTTCCATACACCTTCCCAACAGCGGAGCAAAGATAAAGTTGACCAATCTTTGATACGTTGCACCCGAGTTCCTCAATCCAAAAGGCATGACAATGTAACAATAAGTGGCCTTGTCTGTAATGAAGAACGTCTTTTCGTGATCTTCTTCATGTAAAGGGATCTGGTGGTACCCTGAATTTGCATCCAGAGAGGTCAGGTACTCATAATTGGATACTGAGTCCACTAGTTGGTCGATGTTAAGGAGCGGATAACAGTCTTTAGGGTAGGCTTTATTTAAGTATGTGAAGTCCACACACATTCTCCACTTCCTCTTCGGTTTCTTCACCAATACTACATTTGACAGCCACCCCGAATATTGGAGCTCTCTTATAACTCCAGCTTCCCGGAGCTTCTCTACTTCTTCTTGAATTGCTCGGCTCCTCTCTTGGGCAAATCTTCTCTTATTTTGTATGACCGATTTTGCATCGGGTCTTACATTGAGTTTGTGGCAGGCCACTTTAGGAGATATGCCTGGCATGTCAGCTGCTGTCCAGGCGAACTCCTTTCATACCTTCGGAGGAGTTGTTGTAACTGCTCTACCTCCCCCTTTGCTAACTGTGCTCCCTTGTTTGTGCAGCTGTCTGGATCCTCTTCTTTGATAAGTACTTTCTCGATTTTTCCCCATTGTTTGCTCACCTTTCTTTCCCGCACACAAGATTCTTCTAATACCAATGATTCTTGCAAATGGTCTTTCTCCTGCCGACCCACCTTTCTGCCCAAGGTTACTCCTGCCCGATCTAGGGTGCTAATTTTTCGGGCTAAGTTCTGATCTCCTCGTATCGATGCAATCCCACTCCTAGTTGGGAACTTCAAAACTAGGTAGTTGTGATGTACTGCTGCTCCGAAATCAGAGAGGAAGGTTCTCCCCAGTATCATATTGTATGGTGTGCCTGTCTCATATATGATGAATGTTTGTACATCTGCTTGCCACCTTGGTTGACTTCCCATAGTTACCACCAAATCCACACTACCTTCAACAACTAACTCTTTCCTCCCTACTCCATACAGAGATACCTTGGTCTTCTTTATCTTGGATGGTGGTATCCCTAGCTGACCCAACACCCTTGGTTCAATTAAGTTATAAGAGCTTCCGGTATCAACTAGGACTCTTGTCATCCGATAATCTTCTACTGTTGCTTCCACGACCATTGCATCATTGTGGGGCATTTCAATGCCTTCTCCATCCTCCTTAGTGAAAGTAATACCTTCCTCCTCATTGTTAAGTCCGCCTATGTGCAACAGGTTCCCGTCATACTGTTTTCTCTTTCGACTAACGTTGGGTGGGCCACCTTCAATGACATATATGGTGCCTTTGTTGCCACTTTGCGGTTGTCTGGTTTCCTTTGGAGCTTCCCGACCCTTGTCTGCACTTCGATGTACTTCAGCCATAAATTCCCTGAGATGCCCCTCTCTGATGAGCCTTTCAATCTCTCTCCACAAATGGTAGCAACGCTCCGTATTATGACCAAGAGCTCTATGAAACTCGCAATATGGGGCTCCACTGTCAGGTAAGGCCGGGTTTATTATGGGTCGAGGCCATTTAGTGTCCACCTTGGGATCTCTTGATATGACGTTCAAAATATGTCCTCTGGGTGCATTCAATGGCGTGAACCTCATTGGCTATGGTCTGACATCCCATCTCCTTCCTCTGTATTCTGGACCGTCAGGTTCCCGCCTTCTTTTTGTGGTGTTCTCCAAGGGCTCTGTACGTTTCTCTAGGCGCTTGGACCAATACTCATCTTCTTGGCGAATGTATTTTTCAGCTCTGGAGATTAACTGTGCCATGTCCTCTTGTGGTTTCTTGGCTAGGGAGTTTGTGAAATCTGCTACCCGGCAGCCTTGCTTTATAGCTTCCAGAATGATTCCCATGTTATAGTTCTTGACCTTCATTGTTTCTTTGTTGAACCTGGTGATGTACGACCTCAGCGTTTCTGCCACATTCTGCTTTATCTGGAATAGGTATGTTGACTCCCTTTTGGGCGGTGCACTCGCCCGGAATCTGTCCACCAGTTTCGTTGAAAAGTTTTCAAAGCAGGTGACTGAACCCTTTGGAAGACTAGAGTACCAGTCTTGAGCATTTCCTCATAGGGAGAGGGCTAGCATTCTGCTGAGGATGTCGTCATCTGTAGTCTGGGCTCCCACCATTATTTTGACATGTGCGACATGCCTCTCTAGGTCCGTTTCTGCTTCGTATGAGTCAAGTACTGGCATCTTGAACTCTTTTGGGAGAGATCTCCTAGTGAGTGCTGGACTGAGGGGAGTTGGATCTGGTGGATCTTCTTCTACCTCATCATCCTCCGAGCTTATTTGCCGTTTTTGCCTGCTTATAGGGGTTATTGTGGGTCCAGCTCTTGCTTTCTCCGCTTCTCTCCTCTGTTGCTTCATGGCCTACAACTCTGCCACCATGCGGTGTAGCTTTGCTTCGAACTCTTCCAGATCTTGGTTCTGCGAGTGAGATCCTCCTTCTTCCCTCATCTGGGCTTCTCGTCGCTGGTCCAGAGCTGAAAAGTTGAAGAGAGACGGCATGGGGTCAGGAGACTGGTCTCCTCTTGAGGTGTTGCTTTGCTGCAATTTCCGCTTAGTGCTCATGCTTGCTTTCCTTGTTCGTTACCTCAAAGACGACGCCACTGATATTACAAAGTGTAATCAATATAGAAATGTAGGGTATTATTAATGTTCATGTCTCTTTACAGGATATGGGGGTTCTTTTATAGCCCCTCTAGTGTTAATCTAATAGCCTAATTTTGTTCCTATCCAAATGATCTAAGGGCTATCATGTTGCCCCTTTCCCTAGGCCTAACTAATTATTGCTGAGCTGTCCAAGCAGTCAATTTCCCGTCCTCCCTAAATTCCTGGATTCTCGGGTTCCTTCCTTCTCCAGGTCTCTTGGGCCATGCCTTCTGGGCTGCATTTATCCGGTCTTGGGCCATGTGTTTTGGGGGTTGCTTTGCTCTGGGCTGCGCCTATCGGACCTTACCTATCAATGCTGTCAACCAAATCTCTTCTTCCTTAGTCTGGTGGCACTGTAGCACACAGTCAACCTCATCTCCCCCACCAAGTTTTCTTTTCTTGTCCATCTGAGCTCATTCTCAAGCCAATCCTCCATCACTTGTCATTCTTTTCTTCTCTAAATTTGATAGTTCCAAATCTAAGTATTCACTTGAAGCCATGGTATTTTTTTTCCAATTTAAGATTTCAGATTTAGCTTGTCTCTGTTATCTTAGTGGTGTGTTTGAATTTAGTTGCAGTGGTTATTAAAACTAGCTGTGGTGTTCCAAAGGATTTGTGTGTGCTGAATTCTTAGTTGGAGATTGAATTCTCCGAATTGTTGAAAAAGTTTCTCAAGTTAAAATTGGTTTCTGAACCGGATTTTGACCACTATTTTCTAGTTATCTTTGTTCATGGCCATAGGACTGGGCCAAGACGGGGGCGAGTTTCTAGTTATCAAATGAAGTGATTTCGAGGTTGTACAGGTATGGGACTCCACAATCGAGAATAGCTTAAACGGTTTGATGAGTACTAACTATATCAACAAGGTGCACCTACCTTTTCTGTGCACATTCTACAAAAACTACAAAGTTAAACGTGCTTGACTCGGAGCAAATTCTAGGATGGGTGACCTCCTGGGAAGTTTTTCCCGGAAACGTGCGAGTGAGGACAAAACATGTTGGAAAGGTCCCGTGTTGGTCTGTAGTGACAGTCGACAAGCCGGGACGTTACTGTTGGTAGCGGAGCTCCAGAACTCCCCTAGTACGGTGCAGGGTTCGGGGACGAACCTAACGGAAGCTGGTGGGCCTGTGACACCCGGGTTCTGTGAGGGCGGGAAGTGTACGTCGGTGCCGGGATGAGCATGGACAAGGAGCGGCTTCTGGCAGGCTTCTAGAAGGAGGGGCACAGAAATGAACCGAATCCACACCGGAATAGGAGAGATCCTAAGACTGTGTAGGGATGGGGCTGCAAAGTTGTGGCGATTTCATAATTATACGGGTATAGTACTGTATAATTAAGAATAGCTCAAATGAAGTGATTTCGAGGTTGTACAGGTATGGGACTGCACAATCGAGAATAACTTAAATGGTTTGATGGGTACTAACTATATCAACAAGGTGCACCTACCTTTTCGTTGCTCATTCTAGAAAAACTCCAAAGTTAAACGTGCTTGACTTGGAGCAATTCTAGGATGGGTGATCTCCTGGGAAGTTTTCCCCGGAAATGTGCGAGTAAAGACAAAGCATGTTGGAAAGGTCTCGTGTTGGTCTGTAGTGACAGTCGACAAGCCGGGACGTTACAGAATATCTTCTTCATCGGCTCTACACAGGTTCAGCATGCAAATATGGAAAAGCATCAGCGTGAGTGTAATAGCTCGGGAGTTCCATTAGCCAGTTATATAGGTCACCCACCCTTTTTCTCGAATCTAATTGGAGGTTTCTTTCAAATATGGCGCCGTGATAGATATACCTCCTACTAGTTTACCTCCTACTAGTTTGAGTTATTTGTTCTTTCTCATCAGGTTCATGTTGATTTTCTATATTATGTTGTATGATTGTACTCCAGTTTAATTATCTATGAAATTTTCCTTCCTACAAAAAAAAAAAAAAGAGTTAAGTGAATGTCATTATTACTTTTGGGTAAAATTAATTTTTATCATATCCGAGTTTACCTCTACATATTTTGCTACTACACCTAACTTTCATTTGGGTTATTTACCATCTATAATTCTATTTGTCTTAATCTTAATATCATATCTCTTTAGCTACTATCTATTTGATTTTGTTCCTTTAAATTAATCAAATCCATTTGTTTTTATCCTCCTTCTTTCATCTATAAATACTCATCCATTCCTTCACATTTATACACTTACATCTAACCATAAATTTTACCTCTCTTCTCAAGCTCCCTCCATCTGAGTTTAATTATTCTCTATTATTTAGCTGATTGCGGATTGTCTCAGGGAACTAGTCGTAATGATACTGTTAGCCTAAACATATGATTAGTGGCTTGATTAGCAATTAATTAAGACTAATCATGTTTAGTATACAAATATATGTTTATAATGATTTTGATGATCATTACATTATTTTGATGATTAACAAACATATTGGTTAAGTGGTTTGTGTTGTTTGAGTATCAGGTAGAATCATTTGGTTCCAGGACGAAACCAAATGTTCAGTATACAAATATATGTTTCTGATGATCATTATATTGTTTTGATGATTAACAAACTTATTGGTTAAGTGTTTTATGTTGTTTGAGTATTGGCAGAAATATTTGGTTCCACGAAAAAACCAAAACAGAGAAGATTTGGCTCCACAGGCTGCAGAACAAGCTGTGATTGTCATTCTAAATTTCGTGTGGTCCCAGATCGTAGTTGGCAATTAAAATGCCAACCAACATCCAAACTTGCATTACAAGTGTTAGAAAAAGATCTGGAAAGTGGTCCTCACATCTTCTAAGCATCTTGGAAGCTTTGGTGGTCCATACAAGCAACCTGTCACTTTCAGCCAATAGAGAATGTGGTCCCGAAAAGTAGTTGATATTTAAGCAACTCCACTAACTATTTTGCTTGCTCACTAAGGGTCAGAAAAAGTATAGAAAACTAGTCCTCACACCCTCTTTCATTCCTCAACGAGCTGATGGTCCTTACTTTCTATTTTTGGAAACACTTTTGAAGAAAAATAATTTCTGCCCAAGTAATATCAAGATTTGGCTCATCTGCATGGACAGTTTTAAACTAAGTCAACTAATGGTTAAACTTGCACTCCAAGGGTTAGATAAAGTTTAAAAAAGTGGTCCTCACATCCTCTCTCTATCTTAGAAGATATGGTGGTCCACACTTTCTATTTTTGGGAAGCTTTTTGAAAAAAAAGAATTGCAACTCAAGTATTCTGTAGATTTAGCTTGCCTACGTGGACTATTTTATTAGAGAAAGTAAGAAGTCAACTCCTATGCCACCTGGACATCATATGGCCGTTATGTGAACGTTGTGAGAGAGCTTCCCCATCCTGAGAATCTATATAAGAGGTCTGAAACCTCATTAGAAGAAGAACTTCAGCCTATAGAAATATTTTGTGATATTTAGCTTCTGCTGGAGCCAAATTCTCTGAGAGATTCAAAAATTCAGATTGAGCTTACCTTGACTGAATCTCCTGTTCTAAACAAGTTGCAAACACTTCTTGAGTGAGTCACTCTTGAAGTTATCTTGTTGAGGGCATTATAAGTGAGATTAAGTTACAATCTTACTTGATACTCAAAGCTAGGAATAGTTTTGAGGATAGGTTAGAGCTAAGCCTTTGAAAAGCTTGAGTGATAGGTTAGAGTTAAGCCTTTGAAAAGCTTGAGTGTAGGTTAGAGCTGAGCCTTTGAAAAGCTTAGGTTAGAGCTGAGCCTTTGAAAAGCTTAGGTTAGAGCTGCTCCTGTAAAAGCTTGTAAAGGTTAAGGTTGAACCCATAAAAGCCTAGTATAGTGGATAGTTTAGAAATCCTAAAGGGGGGACCTTTAGGTAGTGGATGTACTCCTGCGTGGGGAGCCACTATAAATTGCTTGTGTCTATTGCTTTTCTATCTTCATTCCTACATTTCCACTTAAGTTTAACATTTGGCTTCTGCATCGAGCCAAATCTTTGAAAACCCGAAAAAGTGGAAAAGCTAATTCAACCCCTCCTTCTTAGCCTTTTCTGGGCCAACAATTGGTAGCGAAGCTGCGTTCTCAGTGAAGTGGATTAGCCTCCAGAGAAAAAGATCATGGCTTATGAGGGAACAAGCTTCAACATGGCATCCAACTTTGATGGTGCTAATTTTAACTATTCAAAGGTCAAGATGAAGAAGCAACAAAAAGGAAGGAGTCCTAGGGAAGTGAAGATTGAAAAGCCCAAGAAGGATCCTCTAGTGTGCCTTAGATGCAACTGCCCAATTCATATCAAGTTTGAATGCCCATACCAAACGAAGAACTTATATGGTTCCTCAAAAACCAAGAAAAGGAAGGATATGGCTGCTTGGGAGGACTCGGATTCTTCAAGCAATTCAGACACGGATGAAGCTGTGAATTTGTGTCTCATGGCTCAAGAAGAATCTGAGGTAAATGATTCACCTGACTTTACTTTTGATGAATTACAAGATGCTTTTGGTGAATTGCATGATAAGTATATACAAGCACTAAAAAAGAACATTGCATACAAGAAACGTATTGAGATTCTAGAGTATGATGCTGGAGCACATAAGATTGCACATGGAAAACTTAATCTTGCTCATGTTGATGTGTTGAAATCTTGTGAAACTTTGAAAAGTGAGAACCTTGCCATACAAAATTCTCATGATGAAATAGAAACAAAGATTGCTAGTAATACTGCTATGTGTGACAAGTTGTTGAAAGAGAATGATATGCTTAAGAAAAGTGTTGATGATTTGAAATGTTCTCTTGAGAAGTTCACTAGAGGCACAGATAATTTAAATCTGTTGCTGGGTCAACAAACGCACTCACTAGACAAAAGTGGGATAGGCGCAACACATATGGTTTTTAACAAGCTAAATTTGCCTGTAAAATTTGTTAAAGAAGAATCTAGAACTCCATATAGACCTAGATACCATGAGCACTATAGGTCTAACTATCATAAGCACTCACATAGACCTGATATTTCATGCTATTATTGTGGAAAAATTGGACACACGATCAGATCTTGTGCTTATAGGAAGAGAAACAATCATGTGAAGTATATTTGGGTTCCGAAAGAAACCAAATCTGACCCTGAAGGACCCAAGTTAGTTTGGGTACCCAAAACTTGATTACATGATAAGGTGCAAGGGATGAATGGGTTCTGGATAGTGGTTGTTCAAGACATATGATAGGTGACCCATCAAGATTTTCATCCCTCCTTTCAAAACACCAAGGTAATGTTACTTTTGGTGATAGCTCAAAGGTAAAATTCTCGGTATTGGTAAGACTGGTGTTGATCCTATTATTGAGCATGTGTATATTGTTCATATTCTTAAGTTCAATATGTTAAGTATTAGTCAGAGGATTTAGAGTTATATTTGAATCATCACGATGTCGTGTGAGTAGGACTAATGATGAGAAAGTCGTATTTATTGGAAAAAAAAAATTGGAAACTTATGCTCTATATGTTTAAATGATGTTACTAATCCAGAGATCAAGTGTTTTAATGCAAGAACAGATACTCCAACCCTGTGGCATAGGAGGCTCAGACTTGCAAATCTTGAGCTAATATCAAATTTGTCAAAGAAGGATTTGGTTGATGGACTGTCAAAGCCAAAATTCGAAGTAGAAACCAAATGTCGAGTATGTCAGCTTGTGATGATACAGAAGCTGAGTTTACTCCTGAGAATCAGCCATAGGTCATTAATATTGATGAGACAAAAGATGTGCAATTCCCTGATCAAATTGAGACTCAACAACATTTGGCTTCTCCCGAGCTAAATGTTTAGAGTAATGATGTGCAGCCAAAAGTTCTAGAATCTGGCTCAAATTCACAACTGAGAAACTCGGAGGTTCAAGCACCAAGAGGACACTCAACTGAGGCCATTTTGGGTGATCCTAGAAGTGGAGTAGGTTAAAAGACGCAGTGTGTCCTTTCACTTTTTCGATTTCAATGTTTGTGTCCCTCTTTTTTTAATTTCAAACATTATATCCCCCAACCTGTTAGAAATAGAGCAATGTCGTTCAAAATCCCTCCAATTACCGGTCGTCCAATCACAGCTCGCCACATGTCTCAGGGGATTGGCCGGCGTCCAGGTGGAAAATGATTTAATCCCCTCCTTGTTTTCCTGAAAATCGGGATTTTCCAGAAATGGTAGAAAAGAAAAAAAAAAATAAAAGCTCCAAAACTCCCAACCCCAACCCCACCCCTAAATCCCCAATCCCAATTCTTCCGCCCACACTTCATCCTCTCAGCCCGCCGCACCTACCGCGCCTCCCCTACCCTCATCTCCGCCCTACTCTCATCTCCGCCACCCGCCGCCTCCTCGCCACCGCCATCCTCGACGATCCCTCCAACGCCTTCTTCGCCATCCTCTCCCAGCACTGCATCCCCCTCCACTCCTTCAACTACGTCTACGACTCCCTCGTCAACTCCAGATCCTTCGTTCTCTCCTCCCCGGACGATCCCTTCTCCGCCGACGATCCCTCCCGCCTCGCCGGTATCTGCCTCCAGTACAGGAGCTTCATCGAGATCATCTCCAAGGAGCCTCGCCTATGGAAGCGCTACGTCGCCAGGGGAAGGTACTCCATGTTGCAGGAGGTGCCCTTTGAGAAATTTCAGGTCGGGTCCCAGTTCTTCGTGCCCACGCGCCGCCACGCCCTCCTGGTCATCAAGGATCGGAGTTTGTGGAAGAAGTTCAAGTTTTCGTGTTACCAGGAAGACGAGTGTTACCCTGAAGAGCATTACTGTCCTACCCTCTTGTCAATGGAGGACCCAAATGGGTGTACAAAGTATACCCTAACAAGAGTAAATTGGACGGGGACTACTAAAGGGCATCCTCACACTTATAGGTCATTTGAAATCTCTCCCGGCTTGATTCAGGAGTTCAGGAAATCGAATTATTCGAGCTCGTATTTGTTTGCCACGAAATTCTCGCCGGATTGTTTGACTCCGTTGCTGAGAATTGCGGATAAGGCTATTTTCCCCCTTTGCCTTTTTGTTTTCCTTAAAATTTAGATACTTTTATGCTCATTTTGTTTTACAAATTTGAGGTGGATTCTTTCGGCTGAAACAAACTTTTGATCAAGAAAAACATGTATTTTTTATATTTTTTTTGCTTTTCTACCATTTCTGGAAAATAAGGAGGGGATTAAATCATTTTCCACCTGGATGCCGGGCCCAGTCCCCGAGATACGTGGCAGGCTGTGATTGGACGACCGGCAGTTGGAGGGATTTTGGACGACATTGCTCTATTTCTAACAGGTTAGGGGATATAATGTTTGAAATAAAAAGAAGAGGGACACAAACATTGAAATCGAAAAAGTGAAAGGACACACTGCGTCTTTTAACCAGTGGAGTAACGACCAGATCCAAATTGCAAAACATCAATACACATCTTGCCTTTTTGTCTCAAGTTGAGCCCAAAAATGCCAATAATGCTATACTTGATGAAAATTGGGTGATGGCAATGCAAGAAGAGCTTAATCAGTTCGAGAGGAATAATGTGTGGGAGTTTGTTGCAAGGCCAAAAGACCATCCTGTCATTGGAACCAAATGGGTGTTGAGGAACAAGCTTGATAAATCAGGATCTGTTGCTAGACTTGAATCCATTCACATGTTGCTTGCATTTGCATCATTTAAATCTTTCAAACTCTATCAAATGGATGTCAAGAGTGCTTTTCTAAACGGATACATCATGGAAGAAGTATATGTAGAACAACCTCCAGGATTTGAAAACCATGAGCATCCACAACATGTTTTTAAATTGAAAAAGGCATTATATGGTCTTAAACAAGCTCCTAGGGCTTGGTATGATAGATTAAGCTCATATCTTATCTCACATTGCTTTACAAAAGGAAAAGTCGACTCAACTCTATTTGTGAAATCTAACAAAGATGATATCATTATTGTGCAAATATATGTTGATGATATTTTATTTGGTGCTACTAATGAATCTCTTTGTCAAGAGTTTGAAAAGCTTATGCACAGTGAGTTTGAAATGAGCATGATGGGAGAATTAAACTTCTTCCTGGGTTTTCAAGTCAAGCAACTCGATGGTGGCATTTTCCTTAATCAAGCAAAGTACACACGTGAGCTGCTGGAAAGATTTGGCTTGTCTGAAGCCAAAACTAGTCCAACACCAATGAGCACTAGCACCAAACTTGATATGGATGAGAATGGTAAGGATGTTGATGTGAAATTATACAGAGGCATGATAGGTAGCCTTCTTTACCTTACAGCTACAAGACCAGACATTATGTATAGTGTTTGCTTGTGTGCTAGATTTCAATCATGCCCTAAAGAATCTCATCTTAAAGCTATCAAGCGCATCTGCAAGTACTTAAAAGGAACATCTTCTTTAGGCTTGTGGTTTCCTAATGTGAACTCTTTTGAACTAACAAGCTACTCAGATGCAGACTTTGCAGGGTGCACTCTTGATAGAAAAAGTATAAGTGGTACTTGTCAATTACTTAGACAATCACTTGTATCTTGGTCAAGTAAAAAGCAAAATTCAATTGCTAC
The DNA here is from genome assembly GCA_028386065.3 of Turnera subulata. Taxonomy (NCBI): domain Eukaryota; kingdom Viridiplantae; phylum Streptophyta; class Magnoliopsida; order Malpighiales; family Passifloraceae; genus Turnera; species Turnera subulata. Next base: position 320,982 of record JAKUCV010007482.1, on the reverse strand, counting down.
TTCCACAACCGAGGCTGGATATGTAGCAGCTGGTGCATGTTGTGCACAAGTGCTATGGAAGAAACAAACACTTGCTGATTATGGACTAACTTTCAAGTGTGTTCCTATCTTTTGTGACAGCTCAAGTGCCATCAACCTAACTAAGAATCCGGTGCAACACTCTCGAACTAAACACATTGAAGTTAGACATCATTTTTTCGAGACCATGTGATGAAGAAGGATGTGGCTATTAAGTTTGTGAGAATTGAAAATCAACTGGCAGACATCTTTACCAGACCATTGAGGGAAGATTAGTTCACCAAAATCAGACTCGAGCTTCGTATTTGCAATATATCATAAGTATTCTGATTTGGCTCCACATTTGGTTTCTATGTGTTCATGCATATCATAAAATACTGAACACATATTCACTTAGAATATATTCAATCGTCACACATTCCACACTTGCACTAAGCATCTGAGCATATGACAATAAGTCATGGATCCATTCAAATCACCAAGAGCATTAAAGAGCAAGAGTTGTAGTATTTGGTTCAGAGTTGAGCCAAAACCTATTCAACAGTCCATGGCCAGCGATTAGTAGAAAAGAATCGGATAAAAGGCTAAAAAGGAGACTGTGGAAAATCAAAGCTTGCTGCCAGAAGAGAAAGACGAGAATGTACAGCTAGAAGGAGATTTGGCTCAACCAGAGACCAAATCTGATGCTGAGAAAGTTGTTCCAGAAACTGAAGTAGAGAAAGAAGCCGAGAGCTCAAAAACCAAATCTGATGCACCCAGACCAAAACTGCCAAAGCACTTTTCTCAGACTCCAACCATTCAAAAATCAGGAGCTCGACTGGTCAGGCCAGGCACACGTGCACAAACTGTATTTGGAAGAGGAAGAAAGAAGCTTGGAGAGAAAATTGTTGAAGTCGAATCTGATGATGATCAAAGTGAGAATTCTCCTGTAGATGTTGGTGAAAAAAGCTCCAAAAAGAGAAAGAGGAGTGATGAAGACAAAGAGAAATCTGATGATGATTTGGCTGATGAAGAGCCAAATGACAGTGATAAGGAGCCTGATGAGAGCGACAAGGCACAGAAGTCTGATGATGAACCAGAAAATAAAAGCGGCTCAAACAAGAACGGATCTTATGATGAGCCTGACAAAGGAGATGACCATGATGATGATGATAAGGATGATGATGAGGAAGAAAAAGAAGAGGACGAAGACAAAGAGCCAGAAGTTGAGGAGGAATCTGAAAAGGAGGAAGAACCTACTCCAACTCCAGCCAAAAAGAAGCTCAAGGCTCTAACCAAATCTGGATCTAGCAAGAAGGCCAAGAAAAATTACTTTACTCATACCCCCACCTACACCATGGTTCTAAATGACTTGGAGGGAATCAGTGTAGCCAAACTGTTGAAGGATGCAAAGCTCACCACTTTGGTCACCTTGAAGGAACAAGGGTATGAAGCTTTGATGAAGGACTTCTATGACAACTGTTAGACTATGTTGTTCTTTTGCTAATGCCTCTTTACTTCACACAGGTTTTGATATTGACAAACCTAACTTCTCAAATGACAACAATCCAAGCAAAAAGAAATCACTCAAGAAGCACGAAATAAGAAGTGAAGAAGAGTACAAGAATTGAAGAAGAACTTAGAACTCAATTGTACAAGTTTAAGACTTAAATCTTCTAAGTTATTAGCTCAAACAAAATCGGCTTTCCTCATGCATCACTTTACCAATCATTTAAACATAAAAATGTTTTTTTTAGCACTAAACATCGATGTTCGGTACCCCAACATCGATGTTCTGATCTTCAAATTCTTTCAAAATTTGGCTGAAGCACCAAAACATCGATGTGGGTAACCAAACATCGATGTTCAAATGGTAAACATCGATGTTGGCTTTCCAAACATCAATATTTTAGTGACCGTTGGCCTCAATAATTCAAACCCAACGGACAAACATCGATGTTGTGATACCCAACATCGATGTTGTGCCGTTAAAATCAAAAACTCTTCTTCACCTTGCATGTTATCTTATCTAAAGGTGTTCAGAACTTGTTCCCAACGGCTATATAAGTTTTTAGAGCTATAAATAGAGGTGTTAAGCCTCTCTTTCAGAACATTCAACTCTTCATACATTCAAGCATACATTGATAAACATTCATACACATTTTTATGAGCTAATATCTTTGAAAATTTAGAGTTGCCTTATAGTGCTTACATTGTTACTCAATATCCACTCTTGAGAGAGTTTCTATTTTGAGTGTTGTATTTGTTGCCATACATCATTTGGGAGGTTAGTTCCCGTGTTGTGATTCATAGGAAGAGTGTCTTCTTTCTGTATGAGAAGTCTTGAAGTGAGGCTTCTTTAAACAAGAGTGTTGATGTCTGTGTGACTCAAATTCTCAAGCTGCAAACGGTTTGTTAAGCACCCGGAAGCTTAACGTAGATAGTGAAATCTTCGAGAGAGTCTCTCGGAGGACTGGACTAGCCACAAGTTGTGTGTGAACCAGGATAAAAATTTGGTGTCTCCTTTTCTTTACTGCTTTTATTCCGCACTGTTTCCTGCAAATTTTCATTTCATTCAAAAAACACTAATCAACCCCCCCTTAGCGTAGTGCTTAGATTCTAACAATTGGTAGCGGAGCCTAACTCTCTGAAAGACTTAATCGTTTGAGAGGAATTATCCATGGCTTCTTCAAGCAACTTGCATGCAGGAATTGTTCAAGGACAATGTAGCACCCATCCACCTCTTTTTGACGGCACCAACTACTCATACTGGAAGGAGAGGATGAGAATTTTCCTCCAAGCGAACAACTTTGCTCTCTGGCTAATAATGAAGAATGGAGAAAAAATTCCGACAAAGAAGGTTGGTGAAACCACTGTGTCAAAGACGGAGGCAGAGTATGATGCTGAAGACATTAAGAAGATGGAAAACAATTCCGTGGCTATAAACATGCTCTATTGTGCAGTCAATCCAAAAGACTACTGAAAAATTTCATGCTGCACTACCGGCAAGGATACGTGGGAAAAATTGGAAGTCCCCTATGAAGGAACCGACCAAGTTCATGAGGCCAAAATCGACTCTCTCACAATTGAGTATGAACTCTTTCGAATGAAGGAGAACGAGGATATAGAAGATCTGTTCGAACGATTCTCCAAAATCATAAACAACCTTCATGCTCTGAAGAAGGACTACTCCAATAAGGATTTGGTTCGGAAAATCCTTAGAAGTCTCACACCTCAATGGCGCTCCAAAGCTGATGTAATTTATGAGAACATGGTGTTAGTAATCGGGCATGCAAACTTGATAATCAAAATGCAGCAGAAAGACCCGATACTCATGGAGGATCCAAGTGAAGCTAACTAAACCGAATAACAATTTTTCGTACCTTAACTGGTTGAGGTCTTTCACCCAACCGTAGTGTAGAATCAGCAAGAACCCGAAAAGAAATCCGGCTCCTCTACGGTATCCACACGAACTGTTGATGACTGCAAGCAACTGTCTCACGATCACTAACCCGAGCACTCCCGAACCGCAGTGCTAGCTGCAGAATTTTCGAGAGCTAGAAACTAGTGTTTATATGTGCTTCTTTCTTTCTCAAAGAATGAAGTGTGTAATCTAAATTGTGTGTGAATCTTGTGTGTATTGATAATCCGATTATCAAGCCCTATTTATACACACAATTAATGCATAGATTAATGAGACAATAGCCAACATCATCATGCATTAACCATCATGATTATACTTTAAGCCTAATCATGTCTCCACTATGTCTTAATGCTCCACTAAGCATTAATGGATGCTCCACTAAGCATTAATGGGATTACACATCATATGGAATTAATTTTGGTACAATAATTCTGATAATTAGTGAACCAAATCAGCCTAAAACGACCCAGTCCAACCATGGTCAGACCAAGGTTCAACCATGGTCCACCCACCTGGTCGAACAACGGTCCAACCATGGTTCAACCACCAACTTGAATCAACAGTTCTAAGTGTGTGACCCTGTAGGCACTTGTAACGTTTGGCAATAATTGTAAAATCTCATTTTACAATTATAAACAATGAGCGGTGTCTAGCAACACATCATTGCTACCCAAACAACAAGATCAATACTGATTCATTATGCCTCAGAAACATGTCATCGCCCTTTCGTCCCATTATCAAGATTAAACACGAGACATGGAAAACGTCAATCTCGTATATGTTTAATCTTAGTTTCTTGATCCCCGAGTTAACTGTGTAAAACCGGATACTCATGATATCACCATATCACATAATCCGGGCGTGGCCACGCATTTAGCAGTTCAACTCTATCAAGAGGCCCATCTGATAATATACCCGTTATATGGGTTGGACGAATCCCATCTTGATCGATCAAAACCTACTACACATTACGTCATATACCCAATGATTACCCTTATGTCTGCTCAGTTACGAGTGACTAGGAATAATATCAAAGTATACGACTCATATGTTGGGAACCTTGATGATCTCAGGTCTAAGGACAATACATATAAGAACCACTAATGACAATCATATAACGTTCCATGTAGGGTTCTTATGTGGGTCGGTCCAGTCCACAAGTTCTCTAACTTGTACCCGTATGTAGAATTCATATCTCATATAATTCTCAACAAACGCTAGTCTTAATTTATTATTACAACACAACCATAATAATAATCGAATAGGGACATTTAAGAATATAAAATATTCTAGGGTTATAAATATGTGCAAGCGTTTATCTCACAAACATATTTATTGGAATAACCTTAATGTATTTACATGACTATGTACAATCATCCAATGATTGGATTTTGGGCATATTACACTAACAATCTCCCACTTGCACTAAAGCCAATCATCCATGTATCTAATACCAATGGATGCAGTATGACCATCATGCTTCTGTTGTGAGAGTGGCTTAGTCAATGGATCTACTACATTGTTCTCAGAAGGAGCTTTGCACAGCCTGACATCGCCTCTATCAATGATCTCTCTAATAAGATGATAGCGTCGAAGTATATGTTTGGATCTCTGGTGGTATCTAGGTTCTTGAGCCTGTGCGATTGTCCCATTGTTGTCACAATAGAGCTCAATCGGACTGTCAATACTAGGAACCACCCCAAGTTCAGTTACGAACTTTTTAATCCAAACAGCCTCTCCCGCCGCATCTGAGGCGGCTATGTACTCAACCTCAGTTGTAGAGTCAGCAACTGTCTCTTGCTTTGAACTCTTCAAGCATACAGCACCATCTCCATGACAAAACACATAACCTGACTGCGATCTAAAGTCATCCCTGTCAGTTTGGAAGCTAGCATCTGTGTAACCCTTTACAACAAGCTCATCAGCGCTTCCATAAATAAGGAATGCATCCTTAGTCCTTCTCAAGTACTTAAGGATGTTCTTAACCACTGTCCAGTGACTTTCACCGGGATCAGATTGGTATCTGCTTGTGACACTTAATGCATATGCGACATCCGGTCGAGTACATAGCATGGCATACATGATAGATCCTATTGCTGATGCATAAGGAATCTTACTCATCCGTTCTCTCTCCTTAGATGTTCTAGGACATTGATTATTTGAGAGAGATACGCCATGTGACATGGGCAAGAAACCTTTCTTGGAATCTTGCATGCTAAACCTCTTTAGCACCTTGTCAATATATGTACTTTGACTTAGCCCAAGAATCCTTTTGGATCTATCTCTATAGATCTTTATACCTAGCACGTAGGCAGCTTCTCCCAAGTCCTTCATTGAGAAATTCTTTCCTAACCAAGTCTTTACAGACTGTAGTGTCAGTATATCATTCCCAATGAGTAGAATGTCGTCAACACACAATAATAATAAAACGATTGTGCTCCCACTAACCTTCTTGTAAACACATGGCTCATCTTCATTTTTAATGAAACCAAACTGTTTGATTACTTCATCAAAACGAAGATTCCAACTCCTAGAAGCTTGCTTTAATCCATAAATGGATCTTTGCAACTTGCATACCTTGTTAGCATTTTCTGGAGTGACAAAACCTTCAGGTTGTGTTATGTACACATCCTCTAAAAGATTTCCATTAAGGAAAGTGGTTTTGACATCCATTTGCCATATCTCATAATCATGGTATGCTGCTATAGCCAATAGAATCCGGATAGATTTAACCATGGCAACTGGTGAGAAAGTTTCATCATAGTCAATACCATGAACCTGCTTGAAACCTTTCGCAACCAATCGCCCTTTAAAGGTAATCAAATTACCATCCATGTCGGTCTTTTTCTTAAAGACCTACTTGCACCCAATAGGTTTTACCCCTTCAGGTGGATCAACCAAGGTCCATACCTTGTTTTCATACATGGATTCCATCTCCGAATTCATGGCTTCTAGCCACTTCTTAGAGTCTGGACCCGTAATAGCCTGCTGATAGGAAGTGGGCTCATCCTCTTCTATGAGCATCACGTTTCCAGTATGAGTCATAAGAAATCTATATTTCTCAAGCTCATGCCTAATCCTATCAGACCTACATACTCCATGTGTTACAGGTACAGGTTTTTCACCCACAACATCTTGTGGTTCCTGTCCTTGTTCCATCTCAGCCTCTATACCTCGAACTTCTTCGAGTTTTATTTTTCTCCCACTGATCTTTCTAGAAATGAATTCTCTTTCTAGAAAAATAGCAGTATGAGCAACAAACACTTTGTGCTCTGCGGGATTATAGAAATAATATCCTTTAGTTTCCTTAGGATATCCAACAAAGAGGCACTTGACGGATTTAGGATCGAGTTTATCTGATGCTTCTCGTCTCACGAAAGCTTCACAACCCCAGATCCTCATAAAAGACAAATTGGGACACTTCCCTGTCCATATCTCATATGGTGTCTTTTCAACTGATTTAGATGGAACACGGTTAAGTGTAAAGGCAGCACTTAATAATGCATGTCCCCAAAATGAAGAAGGAAGTTTAGCTTGACTCATCATAGAACGAACCATGTCTAACAAAGTTCTATTCCTCCTTTCGGATACACCGCGTACCTGGTGGAGTAAGTTGTGATACAATACCACATTGCTTTAGATGATCAAGAAAATCTCGGTCTAAGTGTTTACCTCCTCGATCAGATCGAAGCATTTTAATACTCTTGCCGAGTTGATTCTGTACTTCACTCTTGAATTCTTTGAACTTTTCAAAGGATTCTGACTTGTGTTTCATAAGATACACATAACCATATCTACTGTAATCATCAGTAAATGTAATGAAGTACTAAAAACTACCTCTAGCCTGTGTTGACATAGGTCCACGTACATCAGAATGTATAAGACCTAACAAGTCCGAAGCTCTTTCACCTTTACCAGCAAAAGGAGCCTTCGTCATTTTGCCTAATAAACATGCCTCGCATGTCTCATATGATTCAAAATCAAATGAGTTTAAGAGTCCATCTTTATGGAGTTTATAAATATAAGTCTCGTTTATATGGCCCAATCGACAATGCCTGAGATAGGTTTCATTAGAATCGTTTAATCTAACCTTCTTCGTATTAATGTTATGGATTGGTGTTTCTAGGTTTAGAACGTACAAACCATTGCTCAAATATACACCACCATAATAAATATCATTGAAATAAATAGAACAACAATTGTTCTTTATTACAAATGAAAAACCTTTCTTGTCCTGACAAGAGACAGAAATCAAATTCCTGCTTATAGTAGGTACATAATAGCAATCATCAAGTTCCAAAACCAAACCACTCGGTAAAGATAGATGGTAAGTCCCTACGGCTAATGCAGCAACTCTTGCTCCATTTCCAACGCGCAGGTCTATCTCTCCCTTCGCTAATCTTCTACTCTTTCTCAGTTCCTGCACATTTACACAAATGTGAGAACGACATCCGGTATCTAATACCCATGATGCAGAGATAGAGATATTAGCTTCTATAACAAAAATACCTGAAGTGGTAGTCTTACTTCCCATCTGTTTCTTCACCTCTTCAAGGTAAACAGGGCAGTTACGTTTCCAATGGCCAGGTTTGTTGCAATGGAAACATTGTCCTTCCTTTGCAATACCACCTTTGGGTTTCAGCACATGGGAACAAGAAGATGCACATGCACCAAACTTTTTGGCACATTTCTTCTTCTTGTAAAACTTGGCTTTACCCTTTCCTTTGCCTTTTC